>JAVBJF010000399.1:0-320319 GCA_033439095.1 Pseudococcus viburni | reverse complement strand
ATTATTAGATTCCGCGTACCTAATCACCGTATTTGTAATACCTCCTCTCATTGCTTTTTCAAAAAACAAAAACATATTTATATCCGTTAACTGTTCCAACTCCACACCAGTTACCCTAAGCATCGCCTCAAAACCATAACCGGGAAGCGATACAAAATAACAAGGATCCAATCCGTAATTTTTGAGACCAGTTTTTCTAAAGGATATAAACACATCGGCCAACAACAAAACAATCAGCTATAACGTAAACTGTCAAGTACTCCGCCAAATTCCTACATTCGAAGCAATTCCACACTTTAACAGCGTGTTCGTAATCTTCTCTCGAAATACTTTCATCGTTCAATTGATTGTAAAAATCTTCTCTACTCGGAATTTCAGTTTGATAAAGTTTTTGTTCGGAATCCAAATAGTCGTAACAAAAGAAACCTTTTTTTGTAACAAGTTGAAAATGTGAAACTTCCGAAAAATAGGCTCTGGTATAAATCATTTCATCTCGCGGTAAAATATCTATCAACGATCTAAGACTCGACGATAGAAATCTATAAGAATCCACAAACTTAATCCAAAAATTGGGCGCTACTTTTTTTGAAAAACTGATATAATTTTCTTCGGTATTTGCAAAACTTTAATTTCATTTTGGTCCTGTTTGTACCCTCGTAAAATCAAATGAGAATCGTATCTGCTCAAATTATGAATGAAAATTGGTAAAAAATTTGGAACTGTATACAATAAGTTACATCGAACATGAGCTGGACCCTCAAACACTCCATCAGTATGCCTATGATGCCTTACTCTATACTGCTTACCTCGAAATTCCATTCCACAAATGCAGCAATTTCTATCGTTCCAAAATCTGTTTCGATCAGACCAAGATAAACTGGATGGATCGAGAAATTGATGCTTTTTATATTTTTCCCCAATTTTTATGGCAACTTTTTTAATCATTTTAAAAAATACATTTGCCGCATTTTTACCAACATAGCAAACTGGTTTTTTAGGTTTTCGAAGTTTCCCATTATCTTTAACTTTATATATATCTTGAGCATGAACAATATAGAAACAAAACGCTATGGGTATATGTTCCTGAAATTTCCGAGTATTCACTTGACTAGACAGTTCGGTATTCGTTTCAACTGGTTTTAACATAGTTTCAAAATCTGCAAACCCTATATAATCAATCGGTTTCTCGTGTTTAAAATTTTTAAATTTCAAAATATTATTCCCCTTTTCCGGTAATTCAAACTTTGAAGGATTTTTATCCGCTTCGTTATTACAAAAACGTTTATGTTCCGCCAGTTTTTCACCTTTGTTTCTTCCTACATAATGAGTTAAACACCTTTTACACACGGCAACGGCCATTCTAAGAGAACTAATTTGATTAGATACCAATCTGCTGAAGTTTTTTATATAAACGTAGTGACTAGTATCTTTGTTTTTTAGCATCAATAAATCGTAATGAAGGTTTCTCTCCTTTTCGCATACTTTAATAGGTAAAATTTTTCTTCTTTCGTACACGTAAACATTGATCGACACCTTTTTATCGTTACTTTTCTCAAAAATTTTTATATCGTTCAAAGTTGCGGGGTAATTCACTCGACCAAAATCAAATTTTATTTTACGCTCTTTTTCCAACTTCTTTTCAATATTTTTGTACGACTCAACTCTATTAGGACGAGTGGAAACAAATTTTGCAAAAATGCAATAATAAAAACATCTATCGTCTTCATTTTTGACATTAATAAGGGCATATTTTAATTTCAAGGAACTCGGTGTTTCGATAAAAGTTCCAGCTCTTTTCAAAACATCATTTCGGTTCAACCTCACTTCGAGTTCAGAAATAAATTTGAAACTCCAACCTGATCCCCCCATATTCAGCTCATCATTTTGTAAATCAATCTGTGGATAAATTTCGTTATAGATTTTAGCGGCAATATCGTCATTTTTAAATAAAGTTACGTTGGAAGTATTTAAATTAAATAATTGCTCCTCGCCAGAAATTTTTTCATAGTATGCGTATAAATTACAGTTAATTTTCAAAGATGTAACATTATCTAAACGAGAATTGAGAAATTTCACAAAATTATCCTCGATTTTATCAAAAAATTGGGAAATTGAAAATTCTGGGTTACGATTCAGAAAAATTATCGTTGCTACCCGATTTTTGAAAGCCGACTTCCCAGTTAACATAAAATACCCCAAATTTTCAAAATGTTTGTACTTTTTGATAACATTATCCAAATGTTCTCGGGATTTTTCATGATTGTTCCACTCCAGTTTCCTCGCAAAAGAAATTCCACACACTTCACACTTCAATGGTCCATCCTATTTAAAATACTTGAATATTAATTATTTGTTAAAATAAAATTCCTAAACAATAATGTTAAGTTAATTATAAATAGAGATGAGTGGGAAGAAAATTATATACAAGTATAGTTACACTATTTAGAACTACCAACCGTTGAAGAGGTTGATGCATCAGGATTATATCTCTTCTTCAACTCATTTCGTTTTTCTTCCATTCCTGGGAGTAAATGCTCGTCGGAATTATCAATTACAATGTAATTCGACATCGGAATATTTGATAGTTCCGTCATTACTTCCATCACTTTTTCTGGCGATATAAAAAATGGCGAATTTATAACGAAATACCGTTCGTCCATATTCTACGCAAACAAATTGTAAAACCAGTCGTGAGGCTATAATTGTAACACCAATGCAAAAAAAAAAAATGTTCTTCAATTTCTTTTTTTTTTTTACTTACCACCTTCTCAATCTGCATATTATTGTATTTTACTAGTAGAGTTACTTCGATTAAGTCTTTTAAATCGTCAAAATCCATTGTGGGATTTATTAATCGAATATGAAAATAATTCGATGACATTTTTCTTTTGGTACTTTCTTTTTCACAGATCGAAGCAACACTTTGGGAACTCATTATTAAAAACTACTAGAAATAATTATGTGAAAACACTAAACAAATAACGTTTTATACACTGGTGTAAACAACACTTGAATACTGCACAAACTTTTTAAGTAATGATTTTTCATAGGCGAAACACTCGCTTTTATACACCATTTTTAGAAAGTAGGTGGGTTCTTACACAACATTAAAACTGGATATTCGACTTTGATGGTAACCTTAACTAGGTACCAACCTTCTAATAATGAAATGGCACAATTAAACTGCATAGCTCACCTCCATTCACCTATGACCTTGAAAGTTTGCATACATAAACTAACTTTACTGCAATTCCCCTTCCTTAGTTTTTAACCTCAATTGTGTTATAACCTCAACTAAGTACTTTCTAAAAATAAAATGATATAATAAAACTGCATTGCTCACCTTCATTCACCTCTATCCTTGCATTTTTTTTTTCCATCTAACATCTACCTGATTTACTTTCATCTGCATTATGAATACTGTTTTTTTTTTTTTTCCCCCAATCATTTTTCTCTTTCATTTATTGAACAATTATAAGTAAATACCTATACGTACGTGCATACGTATGTATTTACAAACGATTCAATAGAATTTTATTCTACAGATCAGATCATTTTTTAAAAATTCTAATCATCTCCATTTAAAAAGGGTAAGAAAAAGAACCATAGTAATAATTTTCCAGGTAAAAAATACATCAAACAAGTAAGTAACGAGTGAGAATAATTTTAAAATCATATGCAAACAGTTACCTACACATGTTCGAGATCGCGAACGAAAATTATTAAAGGTAAAATGTTCACGTTGCACAGTCGCGGATGATGGTTAGTAAGCCCACGTGCTGATCAGCACCGCCGCACCGTCTCGCGTCACCGCACCCCGCCACCACGAACTCTGGAGTTACATGATCGCCTTGATGGGCAGGCGGGAAGCATGGAGCGTAAACATACCGACGGCATCTCGGTAGACAGGTAGAAGCAGGCGGGGAGCGTTCCAAATATCGTCGACGATGATGACGCGAGTCGACGGCATCATGGCGGGCAGGCGGGAGGCGGGAGAACGTGAAAAAATCAACTAAGATGATGACGCGTGATCATAGCATCACGGCGGGCAGGTGGGAAATGAAGGAGCGTGATTAAATCGATGCGCGCGCTCATTTTTAAAAAAGTCGCCCGAATCAGTGTTTTCATACTACTAACCCCGTTTTCAATGAAACGATGAAAAGTAAATGGAAATCGCTGTATTTTAGTAGAGTGGCCAGAGAAGCTTTCGTGGAGAGAATTTTTCAGCAAAAAATCACCATCAACTTTTATCTATTGAAAATTTGAAAAAAAAACAACTATTTTGTTAAAATTGTACAAATTTTTCGAAAAAACACCTGCAAAAAAATGGAAATAGCATTGTCATATCGATTTATACTAATTCGATGGTGCTGAGCTCGATTATCAACTTACTTTCTCGATCCGCCTCCTTCGTTCCCCACACTGACTCCAAAATTACTAAATAATTTAAAAAATCAATGTGTTTTTTCAAAATTGGAGGCTAGGGGCGCACTAAAGGGTCGAATCCCAAAAACAAGCAAATATTCGAACTCAGTGCCCTCAAAACCCCAACAAACGACACGTCATACGTTATTTTTCATTTTTTTGAATTTTGACCTCATTAGGGGGCTGATAGGAAGGTTCAGAGGGGTTGAATGAAAAAACTAAGCACATATTCGAATTCAACGCTTTCGAATTAGTAGAAATCAATATATTACTTCACTTTTTCCATTTTTTTGAATTTTGATCAAAATTTAGGACCCCTGTGCCCCCCAGGGGTATTGAGATCCCATCTTGAAAAGTAATTAGTTGAAAAATACATAAAAAGTTATCTTCATAGTAATTTTTTCAGATTTTTTAATGGGCTCTTCATCTTTTGTACTAATTATGAAAGTTGAGCTTCCATCACAAAAGCTCAACTTTGAACTTTTCAAAAAGTAATTATCAATTTTGAATCTCCTTTCAATTCTCTACAAAACAGCATGAAAAGATTCATCTTAGACCTAACCAATCTCGAGATATGCTCCTTCAAAGTTAAGCCATTTCGCAAAAAATCCTAATTATACGAAAATTACAAGGGCAACCCTCCCCCGCCTCCCTGAAAGATTAGGATCGGAAGGATGGTGATTCCTTCATTAGACCATCGAGGAGCACTCGTAAAAAATTTTTGAGCGAAATCGGAAGGCCCAAGGTCAAAACCTGGTCGAGTTGACATAGATTGAGCCCTAAATGAGGCGAAAATGAGAATTTTGCTCTTGAAAGACGTTCAGGGTTGAGAATTTCATAGTTTTTTCCAATTTTTGTGCAGGATGATCATATCCGTTCCCTCTCCGTTGTGGAAAATTGATTGAAAAGTTAGGGTGATTGTTTGGAAAAAATGTTTAAAATGATAAAAAATTGTTTAAAATGACGTTTAAATTCTCATAAATAGAATCAAGAAATATATATTGGTCATTAAAGTGGTTAAAATCGTAAAAAAAGCAATAATTTTTGGTTGAAAAATTACAGAAATGCTGGAAAAGTCATAAAAATAATTGCATAATTGTAGGAGACTGGTTGAATTATTGTGAACATTTTAAATAATCTGAAAAAGTTGTCGAAAATCTCTTCAGAACGATGAAAAATTGAAAACTGTTGCAGATTTTGTTAAATTATGATTAAAAAACGTGAAAATTTTCTAAAATAGTCATAAAAATTAGTTTAAAAATACCTCTGTTTTGAAATTGTAAGATTTGATGCGTAGATTTTCTCGGTGGGGAAAGGAGGATTCAAAAAAAACCACGTGTATTTGAAAAAAAAATTGATTTTTTTTGAATATTTGATTACGAATAATTCTCAACTGCATAATTACGGTGAGCGATTGCTCCTTTCGCCCTCGTCATTAAAGCTGGATATTTTTTTGAATATTTCAACAAATTTTTTGTTATTTTTTTCGAAAAAAGTCGACAGTTGGATAATAGTTATCACAATTTTAGTGAATTTCGTTGCGAAAAATTAATAGTATCTTAAATTTTATTGAGCGAGTTTAAACAGAGATGTAGCTAGGATTTTTTCGGCGATGGGAGGGGGGGGGGGGGTCATTGGTTCAAGTTATGTATTACAATTGCAGGGATGTCAAAAATTCTCAAAAATGAAGTCTGGGCGAAGAAGAATTGAGAAGAGGTATCAAGTTGTGCTTTAGAGCGAAAGTTTTCAAATCATGCATTATAATTAAACTCTAGAGATATATTTTATTTTCAATGAAATGTCAGATAAATAAATTAATCTCGTTTTCTCAATTTGATGGTATTTTGGTGTAGAATTTTTTCAAATCGTCTTTGAATTTTGAATTATTCAATTAAATATTTCAATAACTTTTCGCACCAAGATTTTTTCAAGTTTTTCCCAATTTAACAAAATATCATTATATCAGTAAAATCTAAAATTTAGTTCCAAAATAATTTAGTCTTCCGCTTATATGTAGATTGATTCCCAGCACTGTAACATGCCCATGTTAAAAGCAATTTTGACATAGTTTCCAAAAAAGCCCACTTTGGACATGTATCCCAAACCAATCTGAATGCAGTGCTCAAAAAACCTATTCGGATGTAGTGCCTATTCCATTGAAAATCCTATTTGGACACATGTCCCAAAAAAAACACTTTGGACATGGTATCTTGAATCTTCAAAAAAACCCAATTTGGACGTAATGTCTTGAAATAGTCCAATTAGGACATAGTGTCCTAAACCCTTTTGAATATTATAGTGTCTCAAAATTTTCAAGAAAAATTTGGATCTAAGTGTCCTAAGTACTCCAATTTGGACATAGAGACTTGACCCCCCTCCCAACCCCCAATTCGGACACTGTGTTCAAAAAATCGTTACCTCAAAATCTATGTTTTTGAAAAATTTTTGATAATTAAAATTTTTAATTTTTTTTATTGATGACTTTTTGTTCAAATGTTGAAAATTCAAGTTTTTCTTCTTCTTTCTAATTTACTATATCGCTGAGTTGTTTCAATAAATTGACAATATTGATGACAATAAATTTCAGTAATTTTTCAATTTTTTGTCAAACTTATAAAAACATTTTTTTTTCTTTTTTCCATTTTCAAAATTACTGAGCAATCTTAATACAGTATGAAATAGAAGAAGTCTTGTCCACTTGAAACACTTCTCAATTTCTAAGAACTGAGAAGAAATAGGTACCAAGACGGTTCGAACGTCGAAGTTATTGGAGTCCGTTTTTTTTTTTAAAATAAAATCTACACTCTGATGCGATTAAAATGTGGTATGTTTTTTTGAAACCGGTTCAGCAGTTTCTTTGAACCAGTTGTCAATAATATTCGAAAAAGTGCAGGTATTAAAAAAAGTTTGAAACAAAAGTTGTGGAGAATTAAAACACAATTATTTTTTATACCATAATTTTTCTCCCATCTTGCAATGGAGAGAAGTTCTCGTACAAAAGGTTTGAGTATAACTGTCTTTTTCAAGCCAGAACTCTTCCTAGAGGAAAAAAATTTACAGAACGTGAAATGCTCAACTTTTAATACTCTACAATTTTTATTTCAGATTTTTTTTTGATATCTCCACTTTTTTGAAATCAATACAAGATGAACCCATTTTTCCAAGTTTCTTAGGTGCGCCCCCTCCCCCTCCCCTTTATAACTAGTTATAAAAAAGTGGAGATATCAAAAAAAGTTTGAAACAAAAGTTGTAGAGAATTAAAAACTGAACATTTTACGTTCTGTAATTTTTTTCCCGTCTAACAGTTGAGAAAATGTTATAGCCAGAAAAAAAGGAAAATTATACTCGATTCCTTTGTACTATAACTTCTTTCCATTGCAAGACAGAAACAAAGTTATGGGACGAAAAATGATGATTTTTTAATTCTCTACAACTTTTGTTTCAAACTTTTTTTCATATCTCCACTTTTTCGAATATTATTGACGACTGGTTCGAAACTGCTGAACCGAGTTAAAAAAAACATATCACATTTTAAATTTTTAATCGCGTCAGTGAGTAGACTTTATTTCAATAAAAAACCCGGACCCCAATTTTTTGACCCAAACCGGTTTCTTAATTTGTGGACACCCTATAGGAAGGACTAGAAGCTTGATTATCGATCTTCAATGTCCTCGTCGCCAAGGCAAGTGCCATACAGTACATGGGAGAGGGGCGTAGGGAAGATAAAATGGAAAATTTCCGAATAAAGTGAAATGGTTTTGAATTTTTTGATTCAAAACAAAAATTTCCTTTGAAAAAGTCTGTCATTATTCTCGAAATTTTCCTATTCTGACTTTATTTTTCCGAATAAAAATGCTATTTTGTCATCTAGTGCCTAACCCAGAATGACAGAATTGCATAAACAGGAAAAACTGAAGTCGAGTTGACAAATTTTAAAAATCTAGAACTTTGTAGAGTACATAGACCTTTTTTCGAAAAAAAACCTTCAAAAAATGTTGCATACTTAATACTTATCTATTCCAGCGCTGTTGTTGGGAGAGGAAGAAATTCTACACAATTTGAAAACTTCAATTTTCAGCCCCTCCTCCAAAATGCTGACTTTGCTTCTTCTCCAAGTTCTTCGTGTTTTTTGAACAGAAAAATAATCCTTATGCGAATTATGAAAACAGAAAAGAGACCATTGTAAAAAATAAGGAAAGTACCAATCACACTAGCCAAGAATATAGTAAAAGTTGCCCTTTTCGCTTTCTTAAGTCTGGCATGTTCATTAATACGCGATAAAGACGCCGCCACCGTTCAAAATAATTAAACGGTTTTAGTTGATTTGCGTGTTTAGTGTATTAAAATACGTAAGACGACGAAGAAGGGGGATTTATAAATGAAATTTTATAAACGACGATGGTGAAAGCCGATATTAATAAGTATTCGATAAGTATTTCGTTCGAGTATTTATTTAAATTACTCGCGTTATCATTAAGCACATTATCGTTTGGTATATTTAAATATCGACGAAAGCGATCTCGCACCGATCCTGTGTCGTACTTGGCGCCTCTGAGCTGCCACTCGCGTATTTTCCCCCATTTTTTGCTCATTATTACATCTCGACCGTGAAATATGTACTAATGTCCGAAGCAGAAGATAGGATTAAAGTACAATCTGAAATTTTCGTCTTGGAAGGCGATAATTCGGATTCGAATGCTCGTCTAAGGCTGTTTCATTTCACTTTCGTTTTCTCGCGCGTTTGGTGGTGGCCATCTCGTCGTATGATCTCGGAACGGTAACGTCCGCCGCTGGAGAAAGCCCACCGCCGCCGCCGTCTTCATATCCTGGAACTGCGTGTAGTCCGTACGGCGCGGCGGCGGTGTTTTGACGCGGACGCGGTTTCGGGAGCACGTCGAACGGCATTGGTCGCTTTCAAGACGGATGTACGCGCTTTGGATTTCTCTGCGATCTTTTCGAAAGTTACCTTGGCGCTTATTGTTCGAATTTAAGTGATGGGTGGGCTCCGCCGCGTGAAACGGATGCGATCGTAGAGAGTTGCTTACATCGATTTGTGATCTTTTCGTGTTTTTTCGTAGAATTTTTAAACATGGTAAGGTAAGGTTGCCTTATATGGCCCCGGCTTGTTTTTGGGCTCTAGAGTGATCCCATTAACCTCAAAATAGGTGAGAATGGGCTTAATTGTACCGTAATTTGGGGATTTTTGAACGGGTTTTCAAATTTTTGTCTACAATTCATCTCCTACCATTTTTTGTGATAACTTTTCCAAAAATGGTTTTTACCCTTAAAATGGGCTGACATTTTCGAACCCGAGGTTACCTGAAAGATCATCTTTTAATTAGAGTAAATCTGAAATTAAAAAAAAACATATATTTTTGCGACTTATGGGCAATAAATTGAAAGAAAAATAAAAAATTGAGATGAAAACGTGTTTTTTTAAAAAAATTGTCAAAATTATGGCCATTAGAAAGCATAAAACATGATAATTGTCGAATTGAAACAAGAAGAAACAATTTTTTTGAATTATTACAACAGTTTATCAAAGTTCAGACCATTATTTTTTTTAAATTTTCGATTTTTAGGATCAAGACCCGATTTTTGAAATCGAAGTTCGATGAGCTCAGAAGTTGAACTTTTTTAAATTATGATTTTTCAAGATATACTGCTTCGTAGACATTCATGATGGGGGAAAATCTTGAAAATAACTCAATTATAGTCCCTGTGGTTAGCATGAAAAAACGGGGGCATGCTGCACATTTTGAACGCGGGTTGAAATGTGGTTTTTATTTTAGTATGACCCAAAAGAAAATTTTTCGAGAAGTGGAGACGTCAAAAATTTCCCCAAGGAGTGGAGGGAGGGGGAGTTTTAGGGAGATTTTACCCCTATTATTTCACATGAAGGGGCTGGGGTAAATTTGGTGTCATTCTCATATAATTCGACTCTTCTGAACTCGAATCTGCGATTAGTTTTCCGATCAGAAGCGTAGAATTCGCACAATCGCATGATTTGTGTCCCGAAAAGAGGCTAATTTTGAGGAAAAAGAGGTAAAATTGCGATTTTTTTCATCTTGAGACGAGTGATGTGGTTCAAGTAAGGTTTGAAACCAGTTTTTTATATAATTCGAACCTTCTGAATTCGAATTTGCTATTGATTTCCCCATAGGAAGTGAAATAGCTTCTTGATCATCGCTTTTTGGTAGTGAAAAACAGCCAATTTTCGCTAAAATCGACTCGAATTCGCAATTTTCCATCTTCTCAGCCCAATACCTCGAACCAATCCTGGTATGAAACCAATTTTAGACGTAATTCGAACCTCTCGAACACGATTTTGAGATTGGTTTCGCGATTGAAAGTAGAGAATTCTCTCAATCGTGAAATTAGTGAAGGGTAAAACGCCCAATTTTTGCTAAAATCGACTCGAATTCGCTATTTTCCATGTTCTCAACCCAATACCTTGAACCAATCCTGGTATGAAACCATTTTTAGACATAATTCGAACCTCCTGAACACGATTTTTTGATCAGTTTCCCGAATTGTTGGAAAAAATTAAAACTGACCACTCGTCGTATTCAACCCGTGCAGATGCGTCAAATTTTCCACGGCGCTCTCGTGGAAAGTACGGCGTTCACGGGCCAGTGGATTTTACACATAGAAAGTCAGAAAAAAAAGCTCCACTTTCGTTAAAACTAAAGAAAGTTGTAACTGATTAGTTGAGAATGTTCCAAACATGTTTTTAGCTTCATGCGACTTGAAGGGGCTGAATCAATTTTTTTAAAAGAAGTCCATACTTTGAGAAGCTATGGCTCAGCCCCCTGGAGTCCCAAGAAGCAAGAAATTTTGTTGGTGCTTTCTCTGGGTTTAAAAAGTTCGAATTGGATAAAAAAAAATGATTTTATACCATAATTGGAAGGACATCTCGTGTTTGGAAAAATTGAAAATCGCAATTTCATGTCAATTTTGGCGAAAATTGGGCGTTTTACACTACACTAATTTCACGATTGAGAGAATTCTCTACTTCCAATCGGGAAACTAATCATAAATTCGTGTTTAGGAGGTTCGAATTACGTCTAAAAATGGTTTCATACCAGGATTGGTTCGAGGTATTGGGTTGAGAAGATGGAGAATTGCGAATTCGAGTCGATTTTAGCGAAAATTGGTTGTTTTTCACTACCAAAAAGCGATGATCAAGAAGTTATTTCAATTCCTATGGGGAAATCAATAGCAAATTCGAATTCAGAAGGTTCGAAGTATATTAAAAACTGGTTTCAAACCTTACTTGAACCACATCACTCGTCTCAAGATGAAAAAACTCGCAATTTTACCTCTTTTTCCTCAAAATTAGCCTCTTTTCGGGACACAAATCATACGATTGTGCGAATTCTACGCTTCTGATCGGAAAACTAATCGCAGATTCGAGTTCAGAAGGGTCGAATTATATGAAAATGACACCAAATTCACCCCAACCCCTTCATATGAAAAATAGGCGTCCCCCCTCCCCACTCCTTGGGGAAATTTTTGACGTCTCCACTTCTCGAAAATTTTCTTTTGGATCATACTAAAATAAAAACCACATTTCAACCCGTGTTCAAAAAGTGCAGTATGCCCGAGCTAACCGCAGGGACTATTAGTAAAGGTTCTGTTATTTGGTAAAACTGTTTCATTTGGAAAAATTTTCTTTTTCTGACCACCGGGCAGTGCTGAACCGAAGAAAAACTCCGTTCAAAATAGTCCCACATTACGATACTTTGAAGGGTTGGCTACCCCCCACAGAATTTCGAAAAATGATTCCCTGATTTTTGGCGATATTTTATGTAAAAAGTGATTTTTTGAACAAAAGTTTGAGCGCCTCATATGAACCCCCAAAAGCAGAGTTGACGCGAGTCCTTGAAAATTGCGACTCCGAGCCGAGAGGCGCGAGTCCTTAGAAATTGTAGCTCCGAGTCGACACCCCACGAGTCTTTCACAAAAATACTCGGGAAAAGACTCTGAGTCTTCAGGGAGTCTTTTTCAGAGTCCCCCCTTTTTTAAAAATTGCAGTCAATGAATTTTTGCAGTGAATGAATGGTAAATGATGAAATCCATCTTCACGACTTTGGAAAGTTGTAAAAACCATTGAAAAACCCAAAAACTTCACTTTTTTTACCTTCAAAAATACAGTCAGATGAGAAAAAATAAAACTGAGACTCGTAAAAAAGACTCGCTCGCATAGTATTTAGACTTTTTTAGAGTCCTTAAAAAACGAGTCTCAAAGAAAAAAGACTCCGAGTCTCAATCCGAGTCGACTCCGAGTCTCAATCCGAGTCGACTCCGAGTCTTCGAGTCCTTTGCGAGTCCTTTTTCAGAGCAGACTCTGGTCAACCCTGCCCAAAAGTCATTAAAAAACCATGGAATTCATTTTTCGGGGGGGGGGGGTGTTCATGCTTTCCGAACTTTTCTCATCTGTAACGTTATGGGTAAAAAATAACACTAAATTACAAAATTTTAATCATTTTGAAACCAAATGAAAACAAAAACACAAGGGCCCACAATAAGAGCCCTCAAAGCGTAATTTTAAAATCGACTTACCTCGAACTGTGAACGTCCAATGTCCAAAATCAATTATAGTTTTTAAAAGTACTTGAAATGTACTATACGAAACAAACATTAAAAAAAAGAATCTATGAACAATTACCACACAAAAAGATACTGGCAAAAAAATTGTTTTTTCGCCCCCTGGGGGGGCGGGGTTAGAAAAGGCCGGGGTCCATATTAAGGAAAGGTTCATATAAGGCAACCTTACCTTTAAGTTTTAATTTTACAATATTCTTTTGAAATGGTTTCGAATTTAGTTGAAATATAATTATGTGTTTTGTTTTGTTTTGCCCGCAGAATTACATAAATACATTATGCGACGAATTCGAATCGGAAGAGAAGTCAAAGTTTGGCGGTCCTGGGACCAGTTACTCATCGTCGGCCACCGGAGAAGACTCGAGTTACGATTCGGACTACGACGGTAGCGAAGAGCAGACTCACGGTCACGATGACGTCAGTCGAACCGTCTCCGATACGTTGGGTCAAGAGTTTTCCGAATACGTCACCTCTCCTCAATCCTCAGACTCGGCTTACCAGTCCAAAGTCGAGTTCGCCCTTAAATTAGGATACACTGAGAAATTAGTCCAAGCTGCATTGCAGAAATTAGGCCCTAATCCGGAGCAAAATGAACTTTTAGCGGTAAGCTCCCTCCCCCACGGATCACAACTTTTCTTTCGAGACCTTCATCTAATTGGGTTTCGTTTTGACGCAGGAATTAATAAAATTGGGAGCCCATCAGCAATCTAGTTCGAAATTGAAAAATGACACCGATAGTTTCGATAGCGTCGAAGAATTTGCTATCAGTGAGCAACAGTGCGCAGATGGGAATAAATTAAGACCCATAGTCATCGATGGCAGTAACGTTGCGATGAGGTAAAGTATCAAATTCAAACGAGAGTCGATTGCTGGAGTGCATTTAAGAGACTCGACAGCTCTTTAATCGTTTTCTCACATGTTTCATTTCAGCCATGGAAATAAAGAAGTGTTTTCGTGTAGAGGTATTAAAATCTGCGTAGAATGGTTCCGAGCCAGAGGACACAACGAAATAACAGTTTTTGTGCCTAAATGGAGAAAAGAAGCCCCTCGACCAGATAATCTCGTCGTAGGTGAGTATCCATTTTCAAAAATGATCCTCCTCGTCTAATTTTCCAATTTTTCATTTCGAATTATTTTTTTGACAGATCAAGAAATTTTGTACGAACTCGAAAGAGAAAGGTTACTGGTGTTTACTCCGTCGAGGGAAATACGCGGCAAGAGGATGGTCTGCTACGATGACAGATATATTTTGAAATTAGCAGCCGATAACGATGGCATCGTCGTTTCCAACGATAATTATAGAGATTTGATTCAAGAATGTCCCGAATTTAGAAAAGTCATAGAAGAACGAATATTGATGTACTCGTTCGTCAATGATAGGTGAGCCAAATGATGGAAATTTTCATCTGTGGGTCTGGATTGATGCGAAAATGACGAAAATTTGTCATTTCCAAACTTGAAAATTTGTATTGAGTCATTCTATAACGGTTCGGCCAATTTTTTTCCTTAGATCCGGAAAAGAGGAGGGACAAGACGCTTAATTTAATTTATGCGAAGTAGATTTTTTTCGTGTTTTGTGCTTTCTCGATCCTAAGTATAAAGTTTTAAGCCATTTTTCCAAGTCGAAATATTTTTAAACAATAATTTTCGAATTAGATTTTCCCGAATCTTTTTATAAAGTTGAAAATTCTTCAAATTTTTCAATTTTTTTTTCAATTTCATTTTTTCTAAGCTCTTTTGATTCCAAAATTTTTTCCAATTCGATGGCCATTCTCGTTCCAAGTTGAGAAGATGTAAAAAAATTGAATAAGAATAAATTATTGATTTTTTTAATCTGTTCAAGTTAGAACTAAAGTTAATCAAGTTGAAAAAAAAGTTTAAATTGGAGCAAGCTTTTGAAAAAATTTCAATTGCAAATTTTTTTTAAAAATTCAAATAAAAAATTTTGTGAAAAAAAGTAAAATTTCATGGTGTTTCTGGCAAGAAAAACAAGAACCAGAAATTAGCTAGAATTACAGTGATTTTACTGCAAAAAGGAGGAATTTTCATTTTTCCTTGGATTTTTTCATCGAAGGGTGAAAAGTGTGTTCTTTTTTGGGTGAATTTGAACTTGAAGCAAGAAAAATTCAGAAAACAGCAAAAATTTTCATTTTTCAGATTCAATAGATACCATGAATTTGAATTAAAAACTTTGAAATATGTTCAAAGTTGAGCAAAATGTTGAGAAATTTGAACTTGAAATTTTCTTTGAAATATTTAATTTGGAAAAAACGTGGTTGGACAGTTTGGCTGCAACTAGAAAATGTAGAATGACGTCAAATGATTGCAGGGTCCATCAGACCTTTTTTTGCAAAGGATTCAGAACAAGCTCAAAGTGAACAAAATTTCTGAAATTTTCATCTCGATATCATCTTTAGAAAATCCAAATTTCAGCTTCCCAGCTCATTTCTTCTCCTTTTGAGGCTTTAAAACGTGACTTTTCACCCAATTTTTTGGACGTTGTTCAGCCTAACTATATGTTTTTTGTAAAGGAGATTAGGGGAACTGAGTGTACTTTTGACATTTTTGACCTTCAAACCGAAAAACTGGAATAAGGCTATTTTTAGTAGGGACCCTTAAATTGACACAAAGCAAAAAAAGTCTGAAATTTTCACCAGTGATGAGAAGGTATCCTTATTATTTTAAACATTGATATTCAAATTTCAGTCTCTCTGCTCATCCTCACTCTTTTTTAAGCCCAAAAAACGCAACTGTCCTCCATTTTTTTGATTTTCAGAGGTGCGTTTTAACATTTTTTTTACCTTTGAACTTGAAAATTGGGATAAGGCTCTTCTCAGTTAGGACTCTCACATTTGTGATTTTCATCGAAAGTACCCAATTTTGGAGTATTTATCTCATAAGTGGCAGCTCTTTAGTTCTATCATTTCGTGAAACACAATGTCATTTGAAATTTTGGATTTTTCTTTTTTTGAACATTGTTCGAGCCCCTATGAATTTAGTTGATATTCGAATTCAGCGTTTCAAAAAAAGTAATAAACAATATGGAATCAAAGGCAAAAAGTTGACCGAATTGAGATGGAATGAAGGCGTATGGCCCTATTTTGAAAAGTGTAAGCACCCCCCTCCCCTCCCCATGGAATTTTAATCTGGTATTTTTCATTACTTACTGCAAAACTTCAAATAATATCTCACCAAAATTTACCAAAGTGTTAATTTACAATTTTTTTCCGCAGATTTATGCCACCTGATGATCCATTAGGCAGATCCGGCCCTACGTTGGATAATTTCTTAAAAATGCCAACATTCCGTAAAGGTGAAACGTGTCCTTATGGTAAAAAATGCACTTACGGAAACAAGTGCAAATACAGCCATCCGGAGCGTGGCCTCGGGCCACAAAAGTCAATCACCGAAAGACTGGTTGAAAACGCTCAAAAACAATTACTCGCCAGAAATCTAGATCCTAATTCGGGTACGTTTGAATTTTCCAACTTTCCGATTCGCTCAAATTAAACGAAAAAATTGACTTTGTTATTTTGATGTTTTCAGCAGCTAAAAAACTAAAAGGTAAATCGCTGAGTTTACCTTTGCAATCGTCCATCTCCGATGAACCACAATCTCACCTCGGTCAAATAGCCTCCGCTCGAAAGCAACCGCTGATACGGACCAAATCGACCACTTTTAATTGTAAAATCGACGCCGATACGAAAAATATTCCCAAATTGGATACCCCTACCGGGCTGGAGTCGTGCTGCTTGCCTAGAACTTGCCCGGTGTCATCTTCGGCCGCTCATGTGATCGCAGCTCATCCGCAACAGTCGTATAATTACAGAATGATGTATCCAATGGGCGGACCTGTGCCGCCGCAGATGACTCAGCCAGAAGTCGGCCAATCTTTTCTGTCGTCCAATAACCGAGCCTCGGTTGAAACCGACGCATCGGCCAATTTGCATCGTAAACTGCAACGCGAACTTTCCATAAATCCTACTTGCGATCCTAGAATATACCATTTGCGAAGGCATCTCACGTCGCCGGAAAGCCACCACGTGCCTGTATCGCGACACTACAGCTATCAAGACGCTAATTATCTAAGTGCCCATTCGAACGTTACCAGGATATCATCAGCGCCGCCGGCCAATCCGCCTTATACCGTCGCCAACGAATGCGCTCACGGTAGCAGTTCCGATCCGCAGCTCAATCTGTCCATTCCGTCGCACGTCGCTGGACTGAACTCCGCGTTGTGGCCAAGTCCGGTGCAGCCTCCTCTTAATTACTCGGGCCCCCCTATGACGGCCAATATTGAAGAAAGTAGACGCAAATTGCATTACCATTTGGCGTCCATATTTCCCGAAGAACAGGTCGACGCTGCGATGCGTTACTATCCCAATGAAACGAATCCTCAGAAAATCTGCGCCGCCATATTATCCATGTTCTCACCGAAGCCATGACAAGTGGAAATTTACATGCTGTGCGTTTATAGACTGATTTTTTCTATAGTTTAGTGGTGGGAAATCTGTTTGAACGTCGACGTTCGTCTTGTTACCTGGATGATGATTTGTTAACGGTATTAGTACCGGGTTTGTTACGAATTTTGGTGCTTGTCAAGTGATACGGCTAGTTAATGTAACATCTGGATTATGTTGTTGTTTTGTTTACCTAATAATGTGATAATTCGTTCATTTGAATATGTATATATTAAGTATTTATTTTGTTCGTTTTTCTTCGTATGTCCCTCTCCCTTCTTTATAAACTTAGTGATTTTAAATGTTAGAAAATAGCGCTGTTTTAAATTGCTAGTATGTTGTGTTTTTCTACGTACGTTATTTGATTGCGTCGTCGAACGATGCTGCGATTTTGTATATTAGTTGGCATTATGAAAATAATGCATTCGGAATTCTATTGTATGTTATACATATTATGTACACATTTGATATTAATACGTTGTATTGAAATTTTTTATACTTTAATTCTTTCTAAGACGATGTATGTGTTCATAACACGATTTTTAACAATAAACGCGATTCGCTGTCTGTAAGTTATTCCAACGACGTTCACAAAATATCTCAAAACGAAAATACGTTTAAAAAAACATTTTATTTAATATAAAAACGTTACAATTACGTTACGATCTAGGTCTTTCCTTCTTTTCTTTATACAAGGCTAGTAATGATACGTTGGCTACCTTAACTACTTTGAAACGTACACCTGGACAGAAAGTACGAAAATTACATTAATATCGACGAAGGTAGGAATTAACGAAGTAAAATACATAAAGGTTTCGATACTAACCAGGAATATCACCGACGGCATGACCTTTACGTCCGAAACCAGCGACTAATACTTCGTCATTTTCTTCGATATAATTTAAGCAACCGTCGCGAGGTACGAAAGCGGTGATTTTTTTACCATTCTTGATTAATTGAACTCTTACACATTTACGGATAGCAGAATTAGGTTGTTTAGCTTCGACACCGCTGAAATAATATCACCGGATGAGGAATATGATTTGGAATGCAGATTACCCAATGAATTGAAATTCAACTTACACTTTTTCTAATACGATTCCTTTGGCGTGGGAAGCTCCACCGAAAGGATTGGCCTTCCAACGAGTTCCTAAGTGAGCTTTTTTGTAATCTTTGTCGGCCCAGCGTTGATCTCTACGGTGGTTTACGTGTTTACGTGCGGTACGGATTCCCTTCGGTTTTCCTGAAAGTATATGAATTGCGATATAGAATATAACAAAGGATCTTGATACGTTCTATTGTGAATTGAATTAATTACTTACCCATGATGAAAAGTCGTAATTTGAACCAAAATTACGAGGAAAATCGGCAGATTACTCCGAAAAGTTGAAGGAAAACACGCGTCAGGAGAAAATTGAGAAGTTGATTATAATGTTTATTGACTTCCAAAGTTGGAGTTTCGATCTGAATTATTTTTTAATTTTTTTAGCTTTTTGAGTGAAATGCAAAATAAAATTTTACTTTTTTTATTTTATTTTTCATTTTCTTTCAATTTTCTTCACTTATTTTATTTTTTTTGATGCGATTTCATTTAATTATTGATTACATACTTTATAAATTGTAAAAATTTTAATTAAAGCATTAAAATTTCTAAAAAATCAATTTTAAAACTTTAATGTCTAGTTGGTCCGAAGTCGCCTGCTTCAACTTCCAGTATCCAGCTGTTTACCCCTGTCTTTACCCCATCCAAGTTCAACTGTTATCAGCTGAGCAGTTATCAGCATCAGTGAAAAAATTAATTTTTTTCGTGATTTTCAAATTTTGAATTTTTACTTTAGTGCACCAGAAATTATTTTTAAAAAGAAGCTGCGATGGAAATTTGTCACGTGCATCTCTCTACTAGCAGCTGAAGCTTCGCTTATTGTAAGTAAAACGCTCTTTTATTGATTACTCGCATTGCTTTTCAGTGTTTACGACGCAAAAAGGTCTCACTGTACTATCGCTGTGCTTGAAATCGTATGTAAATTTTGTTCATTTCACTAGTAATCCGGAGTATACATTTCAGATTGATGATTCGCGAGGATCAGTTGGTGGATTATCATCCACATGAAAATGCAAAAGAAAAATTCTACCAATTCATCGAATGTGCAGGATAGAATGGGCTAAGTAAGTTCTTCACAATTAACTCAAATATCGCTGTAACGTCTACCTACACGCTACTGGGAACTATTGTACTTCTGCTATTCGTCTCTTATTGGATCAGTTTCTGAAATTTTCGTTCTCTGTTTCAGCCACGAACCAATTTTATAGAGGAAATTCCATACTTGCAATGAAAGAAAAGTTACGCTTGGACTTTTCAAACAATAAAACCAATTTATTAGAAAAATTGTGCAATTTTCAAAAATTTCATATAATTCTGTTTATAAGTTGAAATTCAACGTCAATTTTTGAAAGTCCATGCGATTTTTAGAAAAATTTTACTTAAACCAAACACCGTAAGATTTCGAAAGAACAGTTTCTGATAATGCTACGATCCATGAAATTTCAATGTTCGGCTCGCAATTTGTTGTAGAATGCGTCATTCACGGTTATGAATGAATTTTAACAAAATTTTCATCATTTGTTAGTATTCAATTATTCATCGTGGTGTTTGATATCTTACGACAAATAACTTTTTTATTATCTTTGTATTTTTTATTTTTTTGTTGAATTCAGCATAGATCAGACCCATACTAACACGTATCGTGAGTGAACGTCACTGGGATCGTGGGATCAATGGAATTTCACAACTTCTACGACTTTTGTAGCTGCTGGAAACCATTTATATCGTGAGATAATTTGACCAAGTTTTTTTGATGGAGTTTATTATGAGGTTAATACGTGCGTATATTTTTTCCAATTGATGAAAAGTGTTTTGCAAATTTTTTAGGTATATGTTTATAATTTTAATGCTAAATATTCATATTTTAGACGGAGTTTTGTTCCGCAAAGTTTCCGAAAATCAACAGTTACTTGTTAGGACAACGTTTTAAATTCAACGGAGTGCATTTAAGCGTTGGTTGCAACTGTATAAGATTCATCATTGCCATATCTAGATCATCGCCGAAACGCCTAGTTTTTAGTCGTATTCTCGCATTACGTATGATACTGAAAAGTTTTAAAATAAAATAATATAATATTACCATGTTTTATTTTATCGAAAATAGTCCATTATTTTGGTTCTGGTCAGAATTTTGAGAGTCGAATAAGTACGAAATAATAACGCGTAGAAATAAAACATTAAGATTAAAGAATGATTAAAATGTATTTACAAATAATACATAAATATTCACAGCAAAATATCACAAATCAAGTCTTGACAACAAAATAATATTTATTTAAATCGTTCGTTGGCATTAACAATATTGATCGTGAGATAAATGGTTCAAATGACGCGCAACATAAAAAATACCAAATAAATTACAATCAAATTTAAAAATTAACATAAAAAATGAAGTATAATTCAGCTAAATACGATACACCGTAATCAAATTACCAATTTATCTTTTTTATCGATTTTATGATTGGGTCCTTCTAGATTATCGTGGTAACTGATCTCTGAACCACCTGTTGCCGGTTTTAAAAATTGAGATGCAACGTCTATCATTGGAGAAGCAGTTTCGTTTTCAATTCCAATCGGAGGTAGTTTAGGAGACAGCTTGGCGTACAGACCCGATGAGTATAGATCTTTCGATTCTTTCGGTAACGATTGTGTCTGTACAAGAAATTTAGAATGAAATCAAAAGATTATTTTTAACTAATCAGTTATATCGCTACCTACGGAGAATAGTGGCACAACTCAATCCTTTAAATTTTGAGTTTTCATAAGAAAAGGGTTGCAATAATCTTAGTGCATAACTGCATATTGAAATAAAATAACAAGAATAAGAAAATGTTCCATGGCAAGGCTACAGGAAGTATCGTGGTTGCTGCGATTTACATGGGATTATATGGGAAACGTGAACGAATTTTTGTGTGTACTTAGGTACTGACAAAGAAAAGGTTTTTGCAATTATATCACTCTCCTTTGCGAGCAGAGGTATATCTATACTTACTGTAGTGGTATTGTTTTGTTCCAGCTTGGTAGCACCTTGATCTAGTAAAAGGTCAGGTACAGTCGTAGTCGAATTATCAGGCCTGTTATTCGCTTTCGTGATATCTTGGTATTTTTTCAATTTAAATAAAGCTTGCTTTAATCTTTTGTAGTTGAATTTGATCTTGAGCTCTTCTTCGACCTGTAATAATAGGTATTAAATACATAATTAATCTCATTACACGGAATATACCAAGTAATAAATGATGAATCACGGTGAAGAAGTTGAATGAGCTACCTAGATAGGTACTTACGGATTTGATTTGTTGTAAAAGTGCATCAGAATCCACGGTTACGTCTCCGGTTTCCATTTTTTGTAACAGTTTCTTCCAGACATTTTTATGTAATCCTCGATCGTCACTATTTTCCAACACATTAACGTCTTCATTATTTAACTTTTTCAACAAACCTTGGACCCTAAACCAAATAATTTAGAGTGTTTTCGGTTTCTGGTTCAGTTTTGAATACCTATCGAACACAGAACACTCACTTTTCTAATCCCAGCTGAGTTGCATTACCGGAACTGTTCGATTTCAGTTGTAACCCACTAATAGACACGTTGAAAGTATCCGTAATCAATCCCGAATCGAATTCATCGCCTTCTTGATCTTCTTCGGTCGGCAAATTCGGAACTGGTTGTTCTTTGCAGGACCCACAGTTGCAATCGTGAATGTATTCCACATACTTCGTTAAATTTTGGTTCTTGAAATTACCTTCGGTGCATTCCAAAGTTACCTGAGGACCATACCAGTCGATTACTTTTATTTGCAAACGTCGGTGACAAAAGAATAGGTATAGGTGATGAAGCATAATCATGCTGTACGATGCTTACTTTTTTCCACGTCGTAAGGCTGGGTTGGCAAGAATCGCAGTAAGGAAGTACATCCCCGGGAGTATCTGGAACAGTTCTAGGTACAATATAGCTGAAGCAGGTTCCAACGCAGACATTATTGTCCATTTTAACTGAACTACATCCTGGATGACCGACGACTTGAACTATTGCTGTAGTTTTACACCACGAGTGTTTGTCCGGATACAGCACGATATTATGGATCTGAAAGAGTAATTTTGGTCAATATTTTTGCCACGAAGACGGATGGTAGAATGAAATTTAAAAAAAAATAAACCATAAATGACAATATTTTGATAATCAAGAACCGATTATTATCAATTTTTTTTACAGGATAATGAAGGATTTTGAAAATTCTGCATCCGCATCCCTGTTTGGTTTTCAATTACAGAAGGAAAATTTTAGTTTTTTCAGTGGTAACCCTGATTTTGCCGAAAGTTTTTAAAAAACACAAAAAAAATGCTTTAGTTTTTCCCTCCGTTTATGAATCGCGTTAATTAATTCGAGCTTCGTGGTTTAATTAAAAGTTTAATTATTTAATGTACCTAATTGTAATTGATAGGTATTGAAACTTTGTCGTTTTTCTACTCGCGAGTCGCGAAAGGTGCTACTTCGCTTTAGTTCTTCGATTACCCTCCTATTTGGTATGGACAATCAATGGACGCTACAGATCGAGATTTCGTCGAGCGAAATGCATTTAAAATGCAATCCAGCTCATTTCCGTCGATTCTTGGGCGAAAGTTCACGTCGACTTGAGAACCGGGTGAGTTTTTTCTACTTGAAAGTACCTAACCAACCATTACGCCGATAATTTGTGCGATGCAAATTATGGAAAAACTTAATGGTAGAATTAGTTTCGGTGTACCATTGACGAATATGCAAATGAGAAGCCTTATAAATACTTGCCTTATGTTCCCTGTGCTGCGGCTTCGATGAAAAATTACCATAGCCGGTACGTGCCAGAATTCCAACCATAAATATCAAATAAGCGATATAATTCATTTTGCAAAGCTCCAACGGCGATGTTTACTTAACCTGCAACAAATTCATCGTCAAGTGTACAGGGTTGTGCAATCGCCGCACCGCAGCTATAATGCATTCGTAACGGTATTTGCGAATGCATTAATGGATATTGCTGCAGTATGCGATAAAAATATCGTCTCATCGTATTCCATATCCATACGCCAGCATCCATCATAGTTAATCCTTTTTTCTCGAACTTTTGATCATTTTCTCGCGATATTTGGCCGGAATGATTAGCATTTTGTATTTCAATTTTCATTCAAGATGTATAGATAAAACAAAATAGAACGTTAATGCGGTTGCTCAGATGATATTAGTATCTATATGAAGGCCATCCGCATGTTGGGCCTGACCTAGTGTCTCATCGTGCTCATATATGCAGGAACAGGTAAACAAAACCAGATTTCTTAAACTTATAAAATGTGCAGACCTTAAAGAGGCCCCTTTTGTTTATTTCTTATAAGTATATCTGTATACTTATTGATTGGCAACTTCATAATACTCGTGTTTCGCAAAATTTTACCCTCTTTTATCGAATTTCCGTTACTTATCGATACCTACCCTAGACTGATTTATTCGACTAATTAGTCGCAGCTTATATGGAACCGTACTATGTTACCACGCTATGACTAATTTTTAAAGTTTAATCGATCGAATATAACTTTTTTCGAAAACATTTGATAAGTTACCACCGGCGATGAAGCTGGATCTATAAACTTCTCCTGAGAAAAGAACGAACCAGCAAAAACGCTCCAATTTTCACATGTTAAACAATTCGAATCCTTTTCTAAACTGGTTATTATTAAAGAGAAGACTATTAGAAAAGTAGGTATTATTTTTTTTTTCATGAAACAAACGGTCATTAGTTAAACGATGCGGCGGATGACTTGCTTGACCCGATAGTTTAATGCAATATAATTCAATCGTGACTCGATTGACCGAATTTAAACTCGTTTCTAGGCGGCTCTTTTGCTCTTTTGCTTTTTTCCATGCGCTTTAATGGCAAAAAAAGTTTAAAATTGTCGACAAGATGATCGGAAGTGGTAACCACATGGTTATTACTTCTGTTTTGTTCGGTTTTAAGAAGATTGGGCCATTTGGAGACCGAATGGGTGGCGTTTTTTTAAATCACGGTCATTGTGAGAGTATTTGGTCATCGATTCGAGTCGAAGATAGGAAATGTATTTTGAGTTATCTGCGATAATTTTCTTATAGAAGTTGATGAATCTCTATTTTCAGGTTAGGTATTAATTAATTGGGTGAATTTATGTGTCATTAGATTGCTATGTAAATTTTTATTTGTTAATAATAGGTGGTCTTTTTTTTTTTTTTTTTTTTTTTTTGTGACGAACGATTTTAACGTTTCTTTGAAAGGAGTTATTCGATTTTAAGACCAAGATCTTGGATTATTTTTGATTTATCTGTGCTCTGCCGCAGTGAGTGAATTTTTTATTCAAAGAATTAGAAATTTTTTTTGGGGATTTGCATATGTTACACCTAATCCATGTAATTGCCAAATGCATGAAATAGGCAGAATTTTTGCCTAATGCATGAATTAGGCAATCTCTTGCCCAATTTATGAAATTTCTAAATTCAAAGCTTCCTACCACTTTTTTATTCCACAGGTAAAAAATTCAAGATATTTTGCCATAGAGAACGTTATTCAGCTACATTTCAAGAAAAATTTCAACCAGCTACTTCAATTAGAAATTTTTTTTCATTGAATGAAAAATCTTCTTTGCAGCATAAAAAATTTTCTAATTGAAGTAGCTGGTTGAAATTTTTTTTTGAAATGTAGGTGAATGTTTGTTCTCTAAGCCAAAATATCTTGAATTTTTATTTTTGAAATAAGAAAAAGGGTAAAAAGTTTTGAATTTATAAATTTCGTAAATTAGGCAAGCGATTGCCTAATTCATGCATTAGGCAAAAATTTTGCCTATTTCATGAATTCGGCAATTACACGGCTTAGACGTAACACATATTTTTCAATTTATTATTTTTAAGGTTTTTTGAAGGGTTCAATAAAGAATCAATGGGAATTGAGACATTTAAAAAAAACAAAAATCTTCAACTCAGATGAAAGTACTTGATCGAATTATTTGATAGGTATGTAACAAACCTTCAAAAAACAATTTCCAATTTTTTGAATGCTATCCGTTCTACTGCGGCAGGACAAAGATGATTTAAAAATTAATCAAAAATAGGTACTCAAACTTTGATGTACGAGTTTTGACCTGAACTATGAACGAGTCTCAAATCTGATTCAAAATAAGAATTTTTGAAAAATTATAAAATAATGATCAATGATTTTAATTCAGAACACTCCATAACTATACCATGTATTCAATAAAAATAACTTTGTTGATATAAAAATTAAAAAATCTTTATTTTCATTCAACGCCTTTTGATTTTACAGGACTGTGATCTTAAACGCCTACAGCACAACTGGGAAACTAAAAACTGAACCAAAATTTTAAAATCGAAAAAACAATAGGTAATTAAACTTGTTCAGGAAACTGTGGTGTGTTGTTTTTTTTATGGAATTTATGGGTACTTCGTGTTATGAAAATTGCATTCTTGGTTGTTCAATTCTTCCAGCCATTAAAGATATTGAACTTTTGTTTCCAATATTTTTGACTTTTCGCGAAATTCCAAAAATTAGTAAGTGTAGGTACGTAAATGTGACGTAGTTTTATGAAAGGGGAAGGGGGAGGTGGTAAGTTTTAAAATAAATTTTAAAAAAATATGTGAGCGTGGATAAAGAAACCGCTTTTAGGTGTCAAAAATTGGTTTTTGAATTGACACTGATTTTGGACCTTTAAGAAGGACTAGAATCAAAGGGAACCTCTACTCAAAAGCCAATTTTTCGCCTAAGGGTTGTTTTTATACCCAGGCTCACATATTTTGAAAAAATAAAATATCTTGAGAAAGATTGATCTGTGTTCTGATGAAAAATTTCACCAAAAATTCAAAACAGTTAATGTGAAGTCTGCATCATGTTCTCATGTTCCCAAAAAATGCTCCAAACCATAACAATTCGAGACTTTTGACTTCTTTTTTCAAAATTCCCAAATTTCTGGATCTGAGCTTTATTTTCTGGATTTGAGAACATGATACGACGTTCGAAGTGAGTAACTTTTTAGTTTTTTCGCGAAATTTCAGGTGCCTAAAAATCAAAAACATCAAAATTTTTTACATTTTTGTGATTTGCAGCCTTTTTTGGGGATCGGTGGCGTGATACGAATCTCAAACCAGCTTTTTCGAAATTTCCTATCAGAATTAGTTGTTAAGAAAATGTTGAAGAAATATTTGGGACACTTGGAATACTTGGAAGCAAGATCTGGCTTTCGAATCAATTTTTTTTGGTCAAGTTTTGAACTACCTATCTGAATCGTGAATCGTTAACTGAACTTATATTTCCTGAACTTGAAACTTGGACTGAAAATTGAACTTTTATTCCGTAAAATTGAAACTTTATAGCTTCAAACTGAACTTCTATGCAGTACGTTTTTCCAGCTTTGGTCCACAGAAGATTGCAAGGGTGCCAATGCACCCTCATAAAATTTAAATTTTCTCCACCATTTTAGAGATAAAAATTTTGAAAATATTTTGTCAAATGTTGCAGAAATAGCCAATCTTGCGTTTTGTATGTAAAACCACTTTAAAAAATCTTCGCTTTTTAGTTGCAAAATTCTTCCCAAAATTGTTCTATTTTTTAATCTTTCAAGCATTGTTTTTTCAAATTAAAAAAAAAAACATTTAAGTAAGTAAGTACCTATCTACCTAAGTATTGAAAAAATATGACTACACATGAGCAAAAAATGGTCAATCGAAATATTAGTGCCACAAAGTCAAAAATTTGCCTTAGGTATTATGATCTCTTTCTCCTTCTAGCAGAGACATGGATGGGGGTTGTAGAAGGGGATTATGAAATCTCAAACTCTTTCTAAAAACTGAAATTTTGTAAGAAAAATTGCTGATTTTCATTTTTTAATTGCATTTTTTTGGAAAAAATTTTTACTGGTTCCTCATCTTGATAGATATTTTTAAACTTTTTTCCAAATCAACACAAATAACTTTTTTTGCATCTTCACATCTGTTAAAATTTCCATTTGCAAGCTCATATGAGAGAACAATGAGAACATCATGTGAGAACCAATGAATGTGGTTTTGTTCTTCCTTGGTAAAATCATGTTTTCTGTTGGTGATTTTCGGCTCAAATTAGGCACAACTTCCAGTTTTTCGAATGATTATTTAGGGAAGGAGGAGAGAGGGACTAGAAATTGTCATTAAACAATTTAAATATTTCAAAGTGAGAAATTTTGAGTAGTTTTGTTTGGTTACTTTTTTATTGATGTTTAATGCCTCAAAATATAACAGAAATCAGAATAGAGGTGACCAAATGAAGTTTTCGAATTCATAAATGACAATTTTTAGAAATTACCAATGACATGACACCTATCACATTGAAATTTAGAATGCAACCTCACCTATCTGTGTCCAAATTTCAAGTCAATCAATGATTTTTTTTTTGATACAGACAGATAGGTAAGATAGGTCGTGATTTTACGTAGGTATTTTCTCAGTTACTTGAAATGATGTCATTGAGAAACGATAAAAATTAGGCATTTCGAGGAAAATTACCAAAAAAAACTGCACATCGTAGATAATATCGCTACTGACATAGAAAAATTTCGAAATTTTCGTACTGTACGAAATCAAAAAATACATGAAAATTATCACCAAAATACAAATAAAAACAGTTACCAACCGTGAATGAAGTTTTGTAACCCCGCGTAAAAGTCGACTTGCAAAAATCCGCGAAAATTTTCGCACAATTTCACATCTCAAAAAACGCCATCAATTAAGAAATCGCGATCACATAAAAGTCAGCTACTTCCTTCTCGGTTCACAGATGGCGAGCACTTCATCGTTATAAAAACTTGGGATAAAAAACTTTTTAGCGAATGTATAATAACCAGGATGGTCATGTGTGTACGCGTGGTAGGAGGGGCATCTGATTCAGAACTGGTCTTGGAGTTCGTGTTTCATTATTAACATTTTATCTGTGATAACATCTGTACTTATATACGGTCGCACCCAATGCGACGTACCACCTTAACTCTTTGATTTGATTCACTAGCGAGATAAGAGCCTCAGACGCGTCTGATTCTGAATTGAAATTGAATGGTACAGCGCTGAGCGCAGTTCGCGATGGGCGCTGATCCTTCGCAGCATCGCAGCTTGAGGGGAAAACCGCCACCGCCAGCGCCAACCGGCGAGGTTACACGTTGAGAAAAAACCATAATTTATGCGATTTTCTTCGCACAAACGTTTAATGTTACATTCTGCGAAAAAAAGCCACGTACCGCCTTTTAGGTGTTGAATTTTTTTCGCATGCTGCGCCGTTCGCGGTCGCAGTTCGTTTCCAGTTCTTTGATAAATCTGCTTTGGATGCTGGATGGATTAGGTACCGGTAGGGTCTGGTCTTCGTCTCAGAGGTGTGAAATGGCCTGGCGAAGGTGAATTATAAACTTTAAAAGTGGTGCAGTTTATTTAATTTTAAATCGTGCTGTGGCTGATTTTGCGGTCTGTAGGTATCAAATATGTACCTTGGACTACTTACTCTTGAAGAGTCGCGAAGTTTAATTTTTGACTCATTTTCAATAATTTTGAGGTAGTCTTAGGCATTCTCGTGAAATGTTTTCTTGCGTTTTTAATCAAAAATGGTTTATGTTCCAAAAAACGAACCATTGTTGAGGTTTTAAGTGCTAATTTTAAGTTCAAGCTTCTCACAAGAAAGGTATCCTAACTCAAAGTAAAATTTTGAGTTGAAACAAAAGTGAATCTAAAGTCTATCATGAAAGAACCCATATCTAAAATTTCAGACGCTGTAGTTCATTTCTCGAATTTCGACGAATTTTTGAAATTTTAAAATTACCTCACAGCCCTGCAAAGTATGAAAATTTGATCTAATCCACGAAAGAAGCTAAAATTTGGTATATACCCTAATTTCGACCTTTCGAATCGATTTAAAACGGTTTTTAAACGTTTCCCAGCCTCCAGAAAATTTTGGAATTCTCCAGTACTGGAAAAAGTCCAAAAAAAAGGTCCATATGAACTTTAGCATACTTTTGAAAAATAAGTGATTTTTAGGCAATGATGAAAAAAATCTACCACGGAAATTTGACAGATTTTTTCAAGGTTTAAGAAGACCTGTTTTTGAAAATCAATCGATCAAATAGATCACCAACACGGGTAATCCACGAATATAGATGCACCTATATTCGTGGATTACCCGTGTTGGTGATCTATTTGGTCGATTAAAGCACAATTTTCCGGAATTCGTAACTTTGAGTTAAAATCCATACGTATTGGCAGAATCCTGAAAAAAATATGGATTTCAACTCAAAGTTACGAATTTTGGAAAATCGTGCTTTAATCGATCAAATAGATCACCAACACGAATATTTCGCGAATATAGGTGCTAAAGTTTATGTGGACCATTTTTATGGACTGTTTTCCAGTGTTGGAGAATTCCAAAATTTTCTGGAGGCTTCGAAACGTTTTGAAACCGCTTCAAATCGATTCGAGAGGTCGAAAATAGGGTATATACCAAATTTTAGCTTCTTTCGTGGATTAAATCAAATTTTCATACTTTGCAGGGTGATGAGGTAATTTTGAAATTTCAAAAATTCGTCGAAATTCCAGAAATGAACTATAGCGTCTGAAATTTTGGATATTTTTTTTTATGGTGTACTTTCTATTTACTTTCTGCTTCGCCTAGAAATTTTTCCTCGAGTTGGGATACCTTCCTTGCCAGTAAAAGTTCTAGGTATAAGATTTAATTTAAAAATTTTCAACTAAACAATTATTTTCATGATTTTTAAAATCTTGATAAAAAAGTTTAAAATGTCGTTTTGCTCATCATTAGTATTGAAGGGGTCAAAATTCGAAGTCATTTTGCTCCTTTGATCCAGGACCTAAATGGGGAGCAGAGGGTACAGTTTGCCCTTACCAATTGATGCAAAATCGTATTTTTAATTTGAAAAAAAATTGAGTAGAAATTTTTCAAAATCATGTGATAACCTTTTTTTGGGGGGACTTTCATTTTCAAATTGAAAAAACGAGACAAATTGTACTTTGTGTTGAAAAAATTGGGAAAAATTCCGTTTCTGTCGGAATAAATTTTCATTTTTTTGCCCTTTATTCCCTTGTAACTCTTTCACTATTGCTGATAGACCGAAACTTTAATCTAATTTTTTTCATTTGCTGGTTTAAGAAAGCTAGGGATGGGATACAATTAATCTTTTCGCTGAAAAATCTTTCAATCGCAATTTCGCAAATTTTCATCTTTGAATTTCATCAAGAAGCTCAAAATTAAAAGTTTACGGCCGAAATTTTCGTAGTATGGCGAGAAAATGGGCTAAGCGCTTCCATTGAGACCAGTTTTGATCAAAAATTAAAATAATTTGAGAAGAGTTCACGAAGTTTTCAAATTTTTTTATCTAAACAATGCTCACTCCAGCAACTCCATTTTTGGAGTTATTTTATTCCAATGAGAGAAGTACCTAGTCAATTTTATCGTATTTCAATTTCAAATCTTTTCAATTCCTTGATCATTTTAACGAAGGGTGATATTGAACTCGGAATTATTTGCATAAGTCGAATTAAAACACAAAAATATACCTTTTACATGTTGGTTTATTTTCAAAAGAAATAAATTATTATTGTTTGCTGCAGTTTTTTTTTGGAAAATTCAATTGTTTTCTTGAAATAATTTTTGTTTTCCTTTTAAGTTTCACTCAAATATATACAAAATTGTTAGGTACCGTCAAAAATGACATCCCCAATTTACTCAAAGTCAGTAAATGTATGGATTTTGGAAATCAGAATAAAGGTCACTGAATGAAGTATGGATTCATTAGTGACAATTTTTAGAAGGCACTAATGAAACCTATCAAATTGAAATTCAGAATGCAACCTTACCTACCTGTGCCGAAATTTCAATTCAATCGATATTTTCTCAGTCTTGAGATGATGCCACTGAGAAATAATGAAAAGAAGGGATTTTTAATAAAATCGCGATCTCATATATTTGTAATTAAATTCGCAACATTTCACACACTTTTCATGATAATTAAATAAATTTTGGTGGAGAAAAATCTGGTGGGCAGCTCCAAAAAATTTGGGCAATTCTGAAAAAAGTTCTGAAAATAACCATTCAAACACGTTTTTAAAATTTTAATTTATCCAAAAAAATGAAAACAACCTGTTTCTTGAAAAATATTTTTTTAATGATGTATGAATTTTCTTCCCTTCCAGTCCATACAATTGGATGTTTTCAAGTGAAAAAATTGTCCTCTTCTACCCGGGGACTTGGTGACAATCTTGAAAAGAATTTTCAGAATTGTTTTGATTTTTTGGAAGGAGAGGAACTCGTTAAGGAATGTTGTTTTTTTTGGAAGCCAAAAAGTAGCACGAAAAAGGGACGAATTTTAATGAGGAAATTTCAGCTTCTGGATGCATTTTTCTTCAAAAGTTTTCGCCCTCGCTTCGCTCGGACTCATTCTCAAAACAATAATATGAAGTCTTTTTCCTTCCATTCCAAATAATTGAATATTTTGAAATGGCAAAAATCAGCCCTTCTCCTTTATCAAGGGGACTTAGTGGCGACCTGGAATGGAATTTTCAATTTTTTTTTGATTTTTGAAAGAGAGGTCGTCATTAGGGAATATATAGTTCTTTTTAGAAGTCAAAAGAGTACTTAGCTCAAAAAATCACGAATTTGTATACTTCATTCTCAATAAGATTGGTCGGGAAAATTTCCATTTTTGAAAACGAATCAGCAAATTTTTTCATTTTCACCTCCTCCAAGATTTTTGCCCAAGTTTCATCCCTGATTCTTACCCTCGTTATTTTTAAGTACTTACCTATTATTGAAGATTTTCACACCAAACGAGAAGTTGAAATCGGATTGCATATTTTTGCCCCAGGGGGGGGGGGACTACAAGGTCTATTAAAAATGTTTCAAAACTTACATATGTGTCAATTTTTTTTGAAATTTCTATGAACAATGTTCATGAAATTTTGATCAAGTTTCTCAAAATTTTGAGAATTTGTGAGTTACATTACTTATGTCAAATATTTTATGATATCTTGAACAAGTTTTGTGTTATCATTTACACTATGTACAATTTTTGTATCTTAAAATTTGAGGATTAAGTAGCTATGTTTAAAATTTACAAAAAATCAAGTGTTTTGATCAGTTCTTCAAAATTGGATCATTTCTACAATGTTTTACTTTTTTGAAAATTTTACCCAATTTTGAGGATATTTGTAAACAAATTTGTGAAATCTCAACCACAATTTCAGAAACATTTTTCAAAGAAATGAGATTATAAATAAAATGAAAGCTTTATCGAATGACACCTGATTTCAAACTTTTTGACCAAGACTGGATCGAAGGAAGCAGAGAAGGCAGCCGGCAGTTGGTTCCCCTCTTCTTCCTTCTTAGTGGAAAAATTTGTTTTTATGGATTCGAGTGGAAAAATTTTTCAAATTCCATTCCTGTCGAAAATTTTTGTTTTCTCGATATTGACCAATGTACATAATTAAAATTTTCCATTTTCAGAAAAAAAAATCATCATTTTGGGGGGAAATTTTCAATTTCTTCATTTTTTGATCGCGGTCCTCAAAAATACCTGCTTTTGAAAATACAAAAACAACAAAGTGTTTTCAACTGTTGTGGATTACCTATCCCATCGAAGATTTTTTGGTTCGATTTTCAAAAACAGGTGTTCTTAAACCTTGAAAAAATCTGGCAAATTTCCGTGGTAGATTTTTTTCATCATTGCCTAAAAATCACTTATTTTTCAAAAGTATCTAACTAAATTCGGGAAAGTATAATTTTGTAGTAAAAATTATCATTTTCTGAAAATAGCAATCAATTTTTGTAAAAACTCAGAATTTTCAATTTGTAGCTTAGGTAGGTACTTCAAATAATCTTGATCTTGGGTAAACGAGTACCTCCGTTGAAATATTTCCAAAAAAAGAATCGTACGATGTAAAAACATAAATTGCTCACAATTGACAATTAGGTAAAGCGATCGTTGCTGAAAGAGATGTCTACGGTGACTAGACTTTTTGTAAACACTGCGCCGATCAGTGAATTAATAGCAGACTGGAGTATTTAGTCGTGTAACACCGGTATTACGTGGCGGAATTGGTCTTATAATACGTACCTGTGTAAAGAGACTCGTTCGATGTCGAGTTTTCTCTTCATTCTGCTTCAGTTCATCACCATAAATGGTGGACGGCTGCCCTGTAATAATGACCTGCAATTTGTTTGTAATCCTTCAAGATAGTGAATCGACCGACGTCAACAAGCTGTTAAAATCTCTTCTGCATGTCTGAATTAGGTATCATTTGCCCAGCCTTTATCTCTTATAAGTTCAAGGGCCATTTCCGCAGCACCTTCGATTATTTCCCATTTTAGCCCCATCGAATAGGAAGGATGAATGTTTAAGTGAAAGTTACCGCGAGACGGGATCAGAACACGTGTAAAAGCCGCTCAATTGCGTTAATTAAACGATTAACAGAGGCAGTCCATAATGGCTGATGCCAAACGTGTGCAAAAAAAGAGGCACCACCACCATCGCCGGCAATTCGTCGGTAGAAATTATTTAATTTTTGCAAACTTGTTCAGAAACTCGAGATTGAAACTTGTACCCGCACCGCGCCGCCACCCAGTCTGTGACGTCACCTTTGGCAACTTGTTATTGGCTTTGTGTGCTGGAAAATTTATAACGACGTGTGAATTTTCACCCAGTCCGTAGCTCCTAATTAATTTTGCCGCAATGGGATTTCGACGATCTAACTTCAAATTTAGGTATTCCAAGTTCTAATGTTTTCAATTTAATTCTAATTTTTTTTTCAAAGCTGTACTCAATTTTAAACGTTTTCCATTACTTCTCAAAATTTTCCCAATCTTGATTTTTTCATTTTTTTTTCAATTTCTTTCAATATGAATGAGTTGGAAGAAATTTTATATCTAAAATTTGAAGTTGAAAAATTTTGAGAAAATTAAAATTAAAAAAATTGACAGTTGCAAAAAATTTTATCAAGTATTAAATATTTTTCCAATTTTGATTTCTTTAAGTAAATTTTTTTCATGTTTTTATTTTCAAGATTTCTTCCAATTAGAAAATTGTTTCCAATAATTTTCTAATTTTTTCTCTATTTTTTTCGACTAGATACAGAATTTTTTTAATTTAAAATTTAAAAATGTTCAATTCTGCGTTTTTCAAAATTTTTTGCAACTCAATAATTAATCAGAAGAATTTTCAAAAAATAATAAATTATAAAATTGGAAAAAATTTAAAAATTAAATTTCATTTTTAGAATTTAGTGCCCTCAAACTCTTATTCTTTACTTGGAAGGGAGGCTGAAATTTAATACGGGTCTTTTTTTGACCCAATGAAAATTGAAAAAATCTTATTATGGGAAATTTTTAAAATTGGATACATCTTTGAAAAAAAATTAGAATATGAAGGAATTGAGAACAGTTTAAAATTAGAAAAATTTTGAACTTGGAACAAATTTGAACTTACATCGTCGAAATCCCATTCGCAGCAAAATTAATTAAGAGCTAGTGTCTGCAATGGATTCGATGGTGTTGCGGTTATACTGCTACCAGTCGGTATAATCAGCTTCGACATCGTCAATTTTAATCACAGCCTAACGCGTACCGCAACATGTGCATTTTTGGAATGTTGTCCGATCCGAATGCGAAATTTACGAGACGTGTATTTATTTACACATGGCGAATTTTTCTACTCATTTATAATGATCACCTTTTTTCCCTCTCTGGCCGGCGTTTGAAACGTGGGAATTGTATTGGAAGAATGCGATTTGCTGGAAGGTGTGTGATCAGGTCGAGTTGAATTTTTCGGCCAAATAGTGCAAGATTTTGCTATAAAATACGAACAAATTATGCAAAGTCCACCGTATAAGAAAATTTTGTCAAGAGAATTCTACATAATGCCAAGAAAAAATGAAATCTTGAAGAATATTGTAAGGGAAATCGCTCAAGAAAATATTAATCTGCTTTGCAAAGATATCTATTAGTTTTTCATGAGTCCATGATGAGATCTAGTTCCTCTGGGACTTATTTATTCAATCGTGAATTTTTGAAATTCCCATTAAAATCCATCATTGATTTCTGATTGATTGAATATGGATCAATTTTTCTGATATTTTTTCCAATTTGACCAGATTTGCTGGGAGAACGACGATTAAAAGCTATGCATAAAATTGTCTGTAAGTAGGTATCGGTACCTACTAATTTCCGGAATTGCCAGATAAAGTACTCGTATAATACATTCGAGCTGCATATATTTGCCTCAAGATGGAATCGAAATGAAGTAAGATTTTCCTGCATTCAGACGAAGATCGAATCTATTTAAAAATAACCATTAGATTAGGATAAGCTGCGATGTTGAATTTCTCAATGAAAAATTTCCAACTGGTTTTTTAAATGCAGATACACCGATTCTGCCACCCGGTCTTCGACCATAAACTGGTTTCTCTGTACATATAAAAACATTAATCGTGAAATATCTTTATTCGAAATACATATACTCGTCTATAATATTAATAACTAAAAAGTCAACCCGGTCTGTTCAAATTTATAGCAATTAGCTCGACAGCCTGCAGGCCGGCAGCATTGATGAGTCATTCGAGCTTGTTGCGCCGCGATAATTTGATTTTTACATCTCCGTGTCGCATGGTGAAAGAAAAAAAATGCTATTCGTGAAAGGTATTTTATTTATAAACAGAAAATTACCAAACAATGCTCGATCGGCTTAAAATCAAGAAAATACGCCGGTAATCAGCTTATTTATCGATAACAATTCGCTGTAATGCCTAAAAAATGTAATCCTATTTTAATTGGTGAAATTATTCGCGATAATCTCGCGTTAAAGTTTAAATTTTACCTTATCGCCTTATCGTGTTAATGAACTTTTTTCTCACTTTAAAAAATATTTTTTTAACGATCCGCCTAATTAATTATTGGTGTTGGAATGAAAGCGAAAACGAATTGAATTTACTGGGTTTTATTTGTACAACCTGATTGGTACTTAAGATTAGTTATTTTATAAATCGAATACCTTACATAATAAGGAGCGATGGACGCGAGCTTCAGGAGAAATTACAAGGAGCTGCGATCAATCACCTAAAATATTATCTCAGTTTGTAAGTGACTAGAAAATTAGTGAGGTTCTCAGTTATAGTTATCCTGGATGATCTCGAGAGTTCAATAGGAAAAAAAATTGGGCACTCGATAGATATAATTCAATGAATGAGTTTTGAATATTTTTGAGAAATAAGCAAATGAGGATTAATGTTGGTGGAGTTTCTTACCTAATGGATTACTGATTTAGGCTGAATAGTATGCCACTGGCAGATCCAGTCGTCTTCCTATGGTGTCCTAGCACAACTGTTCATTCTGTTATTTTTTCAAAAAAAAAGATTTGGGTGACCTCTAAAACCATATAAAAAGTGACCAAAGAATCAGAAAAAAAATGTTCAAGTCAGAATTTCGTATTTTAAATGAAGAGTGACATTCCAAAACGTAGTAAGTCCAAAAACTGTACCTATATGACAAAAGGGACTTGAATTTACTTACCTTTTTTTCAGTACATTCAAGCCTCTTTTCTATAGTTTTTGAACTTATTCACTATTTTCAAATGCAATACTAAAACTACGAATGTACAATATTAATCAATTTTTTCAGTGTTTTGAAAAATGTAATTCATTAGGTGAAGTATTTTCTACTTTCTGAAACAGTTTGAAACAGTTTAAAAAAGTTTTCTATTTTTTAGGTAATTTTTCAAGTTTTAGGTTCTTAAAATTTTTTCAACCTGTAAAAGATTGCTGATTTTTTAAATAGATGGTAGAATTTAAAAAATTGTTCAATTTTTGTGTTGTTTTCAACTAAATTTGTTCACTCAATTTTTTTAAATTTTTCGTTCAAGTTTCTTGTAAATTTTCCATTATTTGGAAAATGTCCAATTTTTTAAAACTTGTAAATACACATTTTGGAAAATTCTTCAATTTTTGGAAAATTTGAAAATATATTGTTTAATTTTTAGAAAATTGTTCAATTTCTGGAAAACGTTAAATTTCAAGAAAAATTTTTCATTATAAAGGAGGTAGGCGAATCTGCCTCCGGGCTGAAATTCGAAACTATCCTATGGAATTTAGTTCTTAGAGTCTGGAAACCACGCGGTGAAAATTTTGGCCCCCTACCCCTCTTCTAGCCTTAGTTATGGGGCAAAACGTTACTTTTTTCAGCCCTTCCATTAAAAATTTTTATTTCCACGAGTTTTCAACCAAATTTTTTCAAATTTTCGTGAGTTGTACACTATACTGAGAGGTATTAGTGGGTGGTTTGAAAAAAAATTTTTGGCGATTTTTTCTAGCCAAAAATTGCGTTTGAAAACTTCAAATTGAGTTTTCTGTATGATGTTTCAGAGGTGCAATTCTGAAAAAAAATTTGTATCTACCTAGTCCCTATGCACAATGCGATATTTTTTTTCAAAATTTTTTAGGTAGTGGAACATCTTGAAAAATGCGAAAACCCATTATTTCACAACGTTTTTCACTCATAAAAATCGTCATTTTTGGCCGAAAAATGTTTTCTCGTAATTATATTCAAAAATACGTATTTATACAACACTTGACCGATTTTCACTTTATTTCATATATTTTTCATGATTTTTGTAATTTCAAGTTCAAATAAGCACAGTACGAGGCTCAGAATTGAATATCTCACTTTCTTTGCATACGAAATTGTCATATGAAAAAATTTTCAACAGATTCACGTTCAGCAGCTCAATATACTTCAATAAACTCCATTTGTACGACCAAAACACTGAAATTTTGAAAATTCAGTTTTGAGTCGACGATTTTTTTTCAGTAATACGCCAATACTTAAGGTTGCCCGCATATTTAGATACCATGGAGAGAATTTTTTTTGTTAGATATTAGTCGGGCCTTTCTACCAATTTTGTCCTTCATGGGTAGGTTTTACACCAAAATAATTTCAGCCTGGGCGATGAAAGGGGACCCGTGTCTCTCGCCCCTTCCTGAATTTCCAAATTTCAAAAAAAAATTGCACTATTCACAAATTAATTTTTTTCAGAATTGCACCTCTGAAACATCATACAGAAAACTCAATTTGAAGTTTTCAAACGCAATTTTTGGCAAGAAAAAATCGTCAAAAAATTGTTTCAGACCACCCACTAATACCCCTTAGTATTGCGTACAACTCACGAAAATTTGAAAAAATTTAGTTGAAAACTCGTGGAAATAAAAAGTTTTAATGGAAAGGCTGAAAAAAGTAAATTTTGCCCATCACTAGGGCTAGGAGAGGGGTAGAGGGCTAAGATTTTCACCACGTGGTTTTCAGACCCTAAGAACTAAATTCCATCGGTTAGTTTCGAATTTCAACTCGAGGGCAGATTTGCCTATCTGAACCGCCGGTACCCTTTGAAAAGTTACCCAAATTTAAAAAGTGTCTAATTTTTGGAAAATATCGTCCAATTTTCAGAAAATTATCCTAACACTCTGACCTTGAAAAAATTGGCACAGTCTTCCAAGTCATCTGTGTCCGCCAATGTATTTTGCTAGTAGACCAGGCAAATCTATTGAAAATGATCGAAAAAATACGAGGAAGTGAATAAAACTCCTGAAAACTGTCCAATGAATCAATGTTCTTAGGTAAAACTTCGCTAAATGAACCCCATTACTTTTTTCATCGTACCTCTAGGTACCATAAACTCTTCAAGTGCCTTAATAATATGAGATTATTCTACAGGTATACATCTTATTAAATTACGTGCATGGTAACAAAATCGAACCGTAAATCAATAAGCCAAATAAGAAGAAATACTTAATGCAGAACGAAACGAAAGTTATGGTTACTCGATTAGACCACTTTAGTCGATATATAAATTACGCATGGTAACTCATCATCAGAAAAAAATTAAAACTGACCATCCTCAAGAGATCTCAAAATAAACCAGACAAGTTCGACGAGTCGAATTTGTAATAAAATAGCATATCTTTCGAATTGATGGCGGCGCGTTGGGCAGCATCAGCAGCAGGTGACCGTTAAAAAACATAATCAACATTGTTGTTATCACTCGGATCGATGGTAACTGGTTTCTCGACTATTTCATTGGTTAAAATGGAAGCTACGTGCTCTTTGGGCATATGCAATATTTGTTTGGCCGCTGGACCAAGTATTGTGTTGACGTAGTTGTGTAAAGCTCGACATTTACTTTCGGTGTTGACGTCGCTCGAAGATCCCCAAATTAGTACCCCAGATGCTCCTTCTTTTTTCGGGATAGCCATCGAGTTGATTAGGTCGTTCTGTGAGAAAAAAATGCCGATGTGATAACGTTGAACTGAATTCGATAAATATTTTCATTAAGAAGGTATTTGACGAGCTACACGTGTATGTCTAATTACACGTTGATACATAATTCGGGCATGTCGAGTACCTAATTAAGAATTTTCTTCAATGTGAAACATGTTTTTACCACGTTGAGCTTACAAATTTAAGAGTGCAATGTACTCCCGCCACAGATGATGAAAATGAAAGAAATTATGAAAGCGTTGTTCGAATTGTTGGTTTGTCAAAAGAGAAATACCTAGGTACTTTATATCTGGTCCAAGGTGCCTTATTGGGGCTAGAGAAAATGCATAATATTTGTGAAATTCTTGAATAATTTACCTTTTCTACGAAGTCTTTCGAATCATAATATTTGAACCACGTATAAGGATACACCGGTGTTGGGGTATTTGACATCCTTGCCACTCTCATAGCTTCTGTTACTCTGCCTTCCATAAATTGAGCTCTAGTGTGTTGAGTCATAGAATACTTTTTGAAATAAAGTGAAGGGTATATAGCTGAACTTTCTTCAAACAACCACTTTACTCTGAAAAAAAATTTATTTATGCATTTCATTCATATTTTTTTTTTCATAATTGCAGAACATTTTTTCACCTTTCATTATCTTCCATCACACTGTCGGAGCATTTGGCTCGATTATTTTTCGGTGTGAAATTGAAACAGAGAGGAAATCCATAGTAACCCCAAAGTGCATTTGGTCTCAGCTTACGAGCCATCTTCAAAGTACGTCTCATGAATTGCCAAGCAGCTTTCTCAAATCGTCGTGATGCCTGTAAATAAAATTTTCAAATGTCAATTGCAATCAAGTTTGAAATTACAGAGAAAAATTATAGGTCATTTAAGTAAAAAATTCCAATCAGTCAAATTAATGATTATTTTCCAAAAGGGTATAGCCGAATAAGAGGTGTTTTTGGCCCCAGGTCCAATTTTCAATCTAATGCCCCCAGATTGTGTACCTTGATGAAAAAAATTCTGGAAAAAATTTTGGCCCCCAACCCCCTTCCTTCGGAGCTATGGTCATTTTATTGCATTATATTCAAAAAATTTTTAATTCCAACGGACGTGAATGAAATTTTCTGTTATTTGGCACAAAATTACATCTAGTAGAGGTCTATTTACGATAATTTTTTCATCAATTTTGGTGCGCTCCTTCATGAGGTTTTGGCCATTTGAAATTTTCAATAGTAAAAAAGACCTTAACAGCGAAGTTCGACTAATTTTTGAAAATATTCTAAAAACGTGTTTTTTGACGTAGATTCACGTCAAGTATTCATTTTTGGCCATTGAGTTGGCGCAATGGCCAAAAATTGCGAAAACCCGTGAAAAATGTTGTTATTTTGGCAGATTTGTCAAATTTTGAGCATTTTATTTCATTTTACTTTAAATCTCGAAATTTAGTTTTATTGTCGCGAAAAATCAGTGAAAAAAATGAATTTCGAGATTTAAAGTGAAATGATCGCGAAACGGGTGTTTATCGGGGTATTTTGGCCTGCTGAACACGAATACGGGATTGGTTATCTCATTTGGTCATTTCTTTTCAAATAAAATGCTCAAAATTTGAAAAATCAGCCAAAATAACAACTTTTTTACGGTTTTTTGCAATTTTCGGCCCTTGCGCCACCTCAATCGCCAAAACTGAATACGTGACGTAAATCTACGTCAAAAAACACGTTTTTAGGATATTCTCAAAAATTAGTCGAACTTCGCTGTTAAGGTCTTTTTTACAGTTGAAGATTTCAAATGGCCAAAACCTCATGATGGAGTGCACCAAAATTGATGAAAAAATTATCGTAAATAAACCTCTACGAGATGTAACTTTGTGCCAAATAACAGAAAATTTCACTTGCTTCCGTTGGAATTAAAAATTCTTGAAAATAATGCAATTAAGTGGCCATAGCTCCGAAAGGGAAGGAGCTGGGGGACCAAAATTTTTTGCAGAATTTTTTTTCATCAAGGTACACAAACGGGGGGCGTTGGATTGAAAATCGGGCCTGGGGCCAAAAACACCCCTTGTCCGGCTATACCTTTTTTCGAATCTTTATTTCAAAAAATCTTCAAAGAAGGGCATTCAGTTATCCCAAAATTCTCTTTTGACTAATTTTCATTTTTTCCTCCAAATTCAACGCAAGATGTTTTCAATTCGTGTCAATTTTTCAAAGATACGTGGCTATTTTTTTCAAAGACAGCACCCTTTTGATGAAGATTGATTTTTCTTACTCGATATTTGTCTACTTAAATTACCTAATTTAAATTTCAACATCAAATCTAATATAAGCAGGGTCGGACCGAAAGGGGGCAAAGGGCAACTTGCCCCTCCCCATATTTGAAAATTTTGGTCTTGTTGGAAAATTCTGGTTTCAGTCGGAAATTTGCAACTCGTCATAAAACTCGAGATTTTTCAATTTGCTGACTGAAATCGCAATTTTGTAAACTTAAACTACATACTTACATAATATACATGGTACATAAGTATGTAGACCTATACCTAATTCATCATTCAACTAAAAAATCAATATTGTAATGATTCGACTAAAAAATTTCAAACCGGGGAATTCTACTTGATAAATCAAGTCGGTAAGATTTGAAGTTTGAAGTAAAAAACTTCGAAAACAAAACTTTTTAAGATTTTTTTTAAAATAAAAAAGCCAATTCCAAATTAATAAAATTTTTTCAAACAAAATTTTTTTTCTGAAAATCATCCGTTTTTCAAATCTTAACCCTCACATCGTTCGGTCATATGAAGCTTGAAGAATGGGGTTGAGAATTTCGCCCTCCTTTCAAGACTGAAATATTGATAAAAAATGAATAAATTTCTGAATTTTAGATGCCTTTTTTTGTTTTTAAAAAATTTTCGCCCTCGCTTTACTCGGGCTGGTGAATTTACATAATTTATTCTCAAATTTATCCTTCTCATTTATCAGGGGACTTGGTGGCAATCACGATTCACGAATGCAATTTTCAAAAAAAATTTTGATTTTTTGGAAGAGTAGTCACGGTGAATATTCTTCAAAAAATCTAAAAAAGTCTGGGAATTTTGGGATTTTCTAAAAATTCAAAAAAAGAAGAAATCTGAAAAGTGTTTTTTTTTGCTGTTTTTATAGTAAATTCTTTCAAAAAAAAATTCACCTTAGCTTCGCTCGGACCAAATTATCACATCCATATCAATGATCTGGAAATGTTTAGGCCTTTCCATGTAGGTAGTAATTTTTCCTAATTTTGGGTTATCAGTCCACGTCAACTCCCCCATGAAGTTGAAAATACCGTGTAAAATACTGGATATAGTAATTTTTTACAGTTCTAATATGATATTTTGTAAAAATTTTCGCCCTCGCTATGACTTTACAAAATCTGAATTTTTCAAAAATCGAGTCAGAAATTCTGAAATTTTGCCCCCCTCTCCCAATATTGGACTTCGGTACGTCACTGCTAATAAGAACTACTTCTTGAAAAAAAATTAAATTCGCTTCCCGAAGTGTGACGTGATGAAGCAATGCAAAATTTTGGAATTTGGAAGAAAAGGAAACCGTATTTGGGGTCTATCACATATTTTTCTCACAAATTATCATATTTATTGAACTTCTGAAATTCTTTGAAGAAACGAATGAAAGAAGTCAGCATTCATTTTTTAGAAAATAAAAAGTACATTTCAAAAGTATTTTTTTTTTACATTGGATGAGAGACAAAGGGCGAAAATTTTAGAAAATCGAAATTTTTATTTAAAAAATACATTTGACGATGTCGATGAGGAAATTTCATTACATTTGATTGTATCCACAGTACTTAATGAAAAAAAAAAAAAAAAAGGATAGAAATTAGGTAGGTACTAGGTACCTAAGAAGGAAATTCACGAAGAAAATTTTTGGTTACGAAAATTGTCTCGTTTTAAAGGAAGTATTAAAATGAATATGACCCAAGCGAAGTAAGGGAGACAATTTTTGAAATTTTTTATTCTGAATTGGTAACACAAAATATTTTTTTATGATTTTTCATGATTTTTGAACTTTTTTTTCATTTTCCCAATTACTCGCCTAAATTTTTAACTTTCGTCAAAATTCTAAACTTTTTTCCAAAATTTCCAAGTTTGAATGCGCAGGAGGAGTTAGACACCCTCAACCCTCGCTCATCCCATTTCTGGCGCTTGCTTCCTACGAAGCATAGGTATTTACGGCGCAGGGATATGCAAATTAATTAACACGTGTATTCCAGTTTGCCATGTACGTCCAACGCAGGAACAAGAAATTTTATCGTATCTATTTGCATCCATACCTCTCTTTCTATTTCACCTCCTGACCACAACGGGTGCCTTTTTTGTTCCATCTGTCTGGATATTTGTCTGTATGGCAACAATGATCCAAAATTTTCACTCCATACTGGTCTCCAGTGTTCGAAATCAATGATTGCCACGCCTAAAAAATACCAAATTCATCATCAATAATCCGCACTTTTCGATCTTCTTTTTATTTTCTTATTCTTACCAGCGAATTTTTCATCAGGGATCAGTTTATTTTTAATTTGATCGCTAAATATATTCAAATGCATCTCTACATCTCCTTCCTGAGGCACTCCTCCATTTCGTTTGACCGGCTCACCCTGCGCAGTGGTTTCCAAAAGAGCTGGGAATAGACCCGGATCGTACAATAAGGAAATTTTATCACCTCGAAACGTATCTCCGTAATTTTGCGTTATCCCCCAGTCGGCTACTTGAGAAAAATTCAATCCGTATTTATGGCATTGGAATGTCGGCACGTTCCAGATGATTTTGAAATTTTTTTGAATTTGCGGATTACGTTTTGTACCAAGGGTACCTAGATTGAAAGCAGATTTCGACTGCTCAGCTTGTGGCTGAAACCAGCTTTGGATCCTGTAACATCGAATGCATTTTTTTTAGTTTTTTTCTCAATTTAATTTTCGCATCGAGTTGTAATTGGAATTGAGAAAATTACAAGCTCTTGAAACCTGCAATTAAAATGATAAATCGTTATCGCGGTATTAGCATTTCGCACCTACGAGTAAAATTTGCATAAATGCATACATTCTACCTTTGGCAAACCTCCATAATGGTTCAGATATATAAATGTTATTATTATTATTTTTTCATTAATATTATACGCTTATGTCACGACGACTTTCAAGGTCGGCTAATTTTCTTTTTCGTTGCTCGTTGATTTTTTTATATTAATAAATCGCCATAAATGACGGAGTTATGGTAAAACATCGCCGTGCTTTCGGGCCTCTCGTTAAGCGCTTCATTCGTATACAAATGGTTCTACATTTTCTCCCCTGCGTTCTATTTCGATTGTGGTGAATTTGAATTTTTTTTTTTCAAATTGCGAGCGTATAAATAATTTGAAGTGTACGGCTCATGCGGCGGCGCGACGGTGGTGTTTTCGAATTTATTAATTTATATCGTTTTTATCCAAAGTGGTTGTCGTTTCCTGGTTTTAGAGAACGAATGGTGGAATTATGGTGGAATTTTTCTACCATAGTTTTACGTCTTAGAAAAATACGAACGTGTTTGTTATTTTTTTCGTTTTCGTTTTGTTTTGGCGTTTCGAATCTGTGTCGTAATGAGTTTCTTTTTTTCTCGACCGAGCGACGAGATGAAGGAGACACGCGGATTTGAATATTTCATCGTTATGTTTGTTTTTTCTTACATTTTGGAAGAGGGTTGCACGTGTTGTTTGTGAATTAAAAATGCATCGAGTCGATATTTTGTTCGTGAAAATGATCATTTTTCGAAAATATAAAAATTTGGAAAAGTGCCAATTCGTTGCGTTCCATTTTGGTCCCATCACGTTGTTTGACCATTTTTCGGTTCATTTTTGAAAATGTATCTATGTTAATAATGAAAATGTGTTCAGAATTTCGACGATTTTATGATCATTTCTTGAAAATGGCCATTTTTCAAAAATTCGAAATCTGGGAAAGTGCCAATTTTTTATTTTCTGGTTTGGTATCATCGTATTGTTCATATTTCAACTGATTTTCGGCTGATTTTTGAAAATGTGCTTTTCAAACTTTGAAAATCTCTCCCGAAATTCAAGCATTTTCCGATCATTTTGAATTGTCCAGGTGTCCATTTCCTTTAAGTAGTTTTTAAAACGATTTTCAAGTACTCTCTCAATTATAAATCAGTGAAAATTACCGAAAATCACTGAGAAACAGTCAGAATTGCAGCACAGGAGAAAATCAGTGAACATTTTTTCACTGAAAACAAATCAGTGAAAGAAAATCACTGGAAATCAGTGAAAATTCACTGAAAACTCAGTGATATTTATGAAATTCACTGAAAAATCTGTGAAATTCTTTGAATAATCAGTGAAAAATCACTAAAAAAATCAGTGAAAATTGGTGAAAATCAGTGAATTTCACTGATTTTTCCTGTGCTGCAATTCTGACTGTTTATCAGTGATTTTTCACTGATTCGGAATGAGAGAGTAGGTAATTTCAATCGAATTTTCACACAATATCCGTACATACTTAATTCATATGTATTTGCTCAATTTGGAATAAATCTCGACTGTTTTGAAAAAATTAAAATTAAAATTTTAAAGCCCGATTTTAAATCCATCAATTTTGAAAATTTTCAAAGCTAAGAAATTTTCTTCTCTTAATTGCGATTATTTATTTTCCATGTTTTCAAAAAACTCATCAAAATGTAAATATTTTGATCTGTTCTTCTCATTCTCATCAAGTCCAAATTCAGGGTGTCTACACTAGCAAGAAAAATCAGAAAAATTTATAAAATAGCAAGAATTTCACTTTGGTGGCAAAAAAACAGAAATACACAAATTTTGATAATTTTACTACAAAAAACAAAAATTTTAAACATTTTCCACTTGAATTTTTCAATCGAAAGATTGCCTTTAAACAGCCAAAAAATTGACTCCTAACTCCGGCTTGACTCCCGGAGTCGAGGGAGAAAGTTGACTCCTGACTCCACCTTGACTCCGGAGTCACTTTCATACCTTGATTCCGTACTCTACCTCGACTCCGCAGTCAAACTCACACCCTGACTCCAGACCCCACCTTGACTTCGGAATCAATTTCAGATCTTGACTCCTAACTCCTGCTTGACTCCGGAGTCAATTTGGAGTCAGTTTGACTCCGATTTTGGACCAGGGAATAGAAATCAGCCAAAAAGTTTACTTTCGACTCCACCTAACTCCCAGAGTCAAGGAGGAAAGTCGACTCCTGACTCCACCTTGCCTCCGGAATCACTTTCAGACCTCGACTCCTGACTCCATCTCGACTCCGGAGTTGAACTCACACTCTGACTCCTGACTCTACATTGACTCCGGAGTTAAACTCACACTCTGACTCCTGACTTCGCATTGACTCCGGAGTCAACCTGTTACCTTGACTTTTGACTCCGGTTTGACTCCGGAGTTGATTTTTGACCTTGACTTCCTGACTCCAGCTCGATTTCGGAGTCAATTTGGAGTCCGTTTGACTACGACTCCGGAGTTGACTCCTATTCCCTGCCTTTAAATGATTTTTCAACTTTTTGAATTTGTCATAAAAATTTCCTCACTCGCTTCGCTCGTTCAAGACTACCGCGTCTTCTTTTTCTTTGAAATATTATTATTTAAATTTTTCAATCAAAATCTCTCAATTTTGATTTTCTGTCTGGAATTACCACTGTAGTTGCCTTCATGCTTGGCTCTCCCGTTTAAAAAAAAAAGAAAATCCTGACTAGCCTTTGCCTGCTAATGATCGAGCGAGGTCAACATTTTCAACTTTGTTGAGAATTGATAAATTTTATTCTTACCTAAAACTTTTCCAGATTATTTTCAGGTACCTAATAAAATATCCACGCTCAGCTCTGTTTTCTTTTGTGTGATATTTAGATTTTCAACTTTTTTTGTTCAGCGTTCGTTTGGGCCAAATTATTTTTCCTACTGACATTTGAATTTTGATGAATTTATGCAGATAAAAATGCCATGAAATTCATCCAAAATGTATTTTTTTTGTTGAAAATTTCACGTTCTCTTCATTCGTGTGAAATAATTTTTCTCCTAAAATTTAATATTGGTAAAAAAATCTTTGAAATTTGTTCCAAGAGTATTTTTTAAATTCATAGACGAATTGGAATGCAACCTTTTGAGGAGAGGAAAAGGAGTGAAAGGTAATCAGAAAACAATTAAAATTTGTTAATTGAAAAGATATTGGAAAGTAGGGAGGAGAATGTGTCTTTCCAAAGCTCAGGAGAAAAGTTTTGCAAAATTCGTGTTAAAGGTCAATTTGTATCATTCTTTATACCTAATTAGTAAAATTTCATCAGAATGAAGTTTTCGAAAAAAAAGTGCTTGAAATTCTCTGTAAAACGAGTACACGCAAGTGGGAGGGAGATGTGCCAGGAAAGTACTTGAAAGGGCAAATTTGAGGCAAGAAAAATTGTACAAAAATGGAAAAAAAAAAAATAGCAAGAATTTTCATTTTTCAAGACCAGTATTTGAATTTTTTTTTGAAAATATTCGATAATTTTTCGAAGCTTCTTTAAGTAATTTTGACGAGCGATGATTTAATACTGAAGACTCACCGATGGTTCTTTCCACTTCAGTATTTCACGCTACATTGATTTTCATTGAACCACGACCTGCTCAATATTCGAAAATAAAAACACTCCCTTCATAGGTGTTAATTGAATTTTCCATTTATCGCAAAGTAATTCAGAATAAAGTATAACATCACGCGTATAGTATTTCGAATACGAATAAATGTTTAATTCATGCGCCGAATGCTCGATACCACCGAATGAACTTTTAATTTATACGCCACCGTTTTCTATATCCCATATAAGAATAAGCCTATCGTTCAAATATTCATCAAATCCCACTGTGAAATTTTAGTACAACTTTTACAAAGTGTCGATGGAGACATAATTTCAGTACAGAGAGTCTTTACCTAATCGATTATTACGATTGTCAGGTCAATAAAAAGCTCATAAATTCTTCTCTTCTGGCATATTTTTGATCGATCAAAGTGTGCTACTGCAATCGAAAGTTATATAATAAATGCACATGGCGATCGCATCAAGCCTGTACTCTGAATATGGCAACGTTCTGTATTGTACCAACGTGAACAGCGTTTTAGGTTCTATGCCACAGCCAGCGCCGCATGCTCAATGGACCACATCGCTTACATTGTTGTAACAAGTTGTACGTACGTGTACGTACTTATTTACTATACGAGCATATTCTTCGGCTCCGATTGTATTTATCTGGATACTCATTATTTTTCCCACAACGTAGGTTGTTTTTTTTTGTCGTATGGTCATGAAAGCACAACGTCATTTTGAGGTAGTTCGTGGTTGGGTCAATGACTGGGCCGTAATGATTAAATGTACAGGGATTAAGTATAGGTACCGTACGTTTTGATGGAACTACGTTCAGAAAATGAAAAATTAGAGAATTTTAAACTGTTGCCAAAATATTATAGGAATGGTTAAAATTATGTTTAAACTTGTTTAATATACTCTTGAGTAGAGATATAAAATGTTGGAAAATAGTTGGATGTTGAATTATGTTTGTTATACTTAATTAGGTCTCGTAATGATCGAAAAATAACTTGAAATAGAAATCGTAAACATCACTAAAAATATTGGAGTAAACAATGATTTTATACTGCTACGTAACGATTTCGTATTAACGAATCATTAAAATTGATTGAAAAATGATCGAAATATTATTTTAAATACCCAGAAAATTAATAAACGTAAATTACAATTATCGTTAAAAAGGTTTTAAAATAGTTCGATGGGATGTAGAGGATTTTAAATCATTCAAAATCTGTACTCAGTTTTGCAATAAGTGATTTATGAAAAAAAAATTAGAAAAAATTCATTTAAAAATATCTAAATTAGTCAAAAACTGAAAACTTGAGAATAATTGAAAATTCATCTTCAACAGTGCCCATTTTCTGGAATTTAATCCCAATTCAGAAATTTTTTTAATTTATGAAATTTTACCAAAAAAATTTAGATATTTTTAACACGAGATAAATTGGAATAAAATGTGTCAAAATGTTGGATAATGTAACGGATGATTGCATTTTTTTGTGTATTTAGGTAGCTCTCGTAGGTTAAGTGACGTTTAGAATCTATAGAAGGCAAAATCGTATACTTTAAATGTTTCGAAAACCTTATCATTTACATAAAAGGGTTAAAAATTTTCAAAATGCTGTTAAATCACATTTTCAAAAAAAATATGCATATTCTCAAAGTTATATTTTTTGAAAAAAACGATTTTTTTAAACCTACTTCTTGATGAACTGTGAATATTTTGTCCATAAATACTTATTTATCCTGAAAGAGATTTTTTTTTTAATTCCAACATTGGAGAAATGATTTATACAAAATGCAATGTTTTGAAAAATTTTGCTACAGAAAGTGACTCATTTTACAATTTGAGAACTGTTGCAATTGATTACAAAACTTTAAAAATAGGCCGGTCGTGTTTGTCTTTGTTACTCACGTTTTATTTTCATCTGTCATTTTACTATTTTAACATGGACAACAGTCTATTTCTTATAGGCGATCTAATTTTTAAAAAAATGAAAACTGTTGAAAAAATTAATAGGTATTGAAACTTTGATATTTATAACTCCCTTGTTTTCTTCACAAAAAAATGAAAGTCGCGGAGCGGAGTGAAGGAAAGGATATTCAAACATACTGAAAAATATAATATGTCCCAGAGAGACAATATGTCCTAGAAGGACAATATGTCACAGATCCCAGAAGGACAATATGTCCCAGAAGGACAATATGTCCCAAAAGGACAGTATGTCCCAGAGAGACAGTATGTCCCAGATCCCCGAAGGACAATATGTCCCAGATCCCAGAAAGACAATATGTCCCAGAGAGACAATATGCCCCAGAGAGACAATATGTCCCAAAGAGACAGTATGTCCCAGAGAGACAGTATGTCCCAGAAGGACAATATGTCTCAGATCCCCGAAGAACAATATGTCCCAGATCCCAGAAGGACAATATGTCCCAGAAGGACAATATGTCCCAAAAGGACAGTATGTCCCAGAGAGACAGTATGTCCCAGATCCCCGAAGGACAATATGTCCCAGATCCCAGAAAGACAATATGTCCCAGAGAGACAATATGTCCCAGAGAGACAATATGTCCCAAAGAGACAGTATGTCCCAGAGAGACAGTATGTCCCAGAAGGACAATATGTCTCAGATCCCCGAAGAACAATATGTCCCAGATCCCAGAAGGACAATATGTCCCAGAAGGACAATATGTCACAGAAGGACAGTATGTCCCAGAAAGACACCCAGAAGATCAATATGTCCCAGATCCCAGAAGGATAATATGTCCCATATCCCAGAAAGGCAATATGTCCCAGAAGAACAATATGTCCCAGAAGGACAGTATGTCCCAGAGAGACAATATGTACCAGAGAGACAGTATGTCGCACCCTCAGTGCAATAACAACACATCTCAAAAAAATTGAACTTCTTTATTTTTGATGTAAATTGAAAACTGATCAAAGATGAGCACGTTTCAGGAAAAAATACGAAGGTCAAATTTTTTTGAGATGTGTTGTTATTGCACTGAGGGTGCGATGTCCCAGAAAGACAATATGTTCCAGAATGACGGAATGTCCCAGAGAGACAATATGTCCCAGAGAGACAGTATGTTTCAGAAAGGCAGTATGTTCCAGAAGGACAGTATGTCCCAGAAAGACAGTATGTCCCAGAAGGACAATATGTCCCAGAAGGACAATATGTCCCAGAAGGACAATATGTCCCAGAAGGACAATATGTCCCAGAAGGACAATATGTCCCAGCAATATGTCCCAGAAGGACAATATGTCCCAGAAGGACAATATGTCCCAGAAGGACAATATGTCTCAGATCCCAGAAGGACAATATGTCCCAGAAAGACAGTATGCCCCAGAAGAATAATATGTCCCAGATCCCAGAAGGACAATATGCTCCAGATCCCAGAAGGACAATATGTCCCAGAAGGACAATATGACCCAGAAGGACAATATGACCCAGAAGGACAATATGTCTCAGATCCCAGAAGGACAATATGTCCCAGATATGTCCCAGAAAGACAGTATGCCCCAGAAGGATAATAATATGTCCCAGAGAGATAATGTGTCTTCGAGGGTAACAAATTATGTCCCAGAAAGACAATTTTATAACCTGAGGCCCCCTTCCCCATCGCTGGTTGAAGTATGAAAACCCTGGATTAAAGAAAAGGCGTGTTTAGATCGAACTGAAATCGATTTTTATCTGATAAATTTGTCCATTTAGCTAATTCTTTTATCCCTCTCCAATGTAATGTTTGAATGTTGTTGGCGGAGGGGGGGGGGATATTGTTGCAAAATTTGTACAAAAGACATGCTAATATCCTGTTTTTTGATTTTGACTGATTTTTTTTTAAATTTTGAAAAACTAGAAAAGTCAGAGAATTGTTTTTGAAAAAAGATCAATTTTTAAAACTTTTTCAACATTTTGAACAGTTTTTGTGAAGTTTTTTCAATCAATTTTTCCCGTTTCTTGTGATTATTGTTCGCATTTTAAACAATTTGTGCAGTATCTTCAATTCTAACAAAATTCTCATTATTGCTGCTACATTTCTCCTGATTTTTACGAATATTGATCTGTCAGGGTTTACCAGTCTGCCCAGTCTTGGAAAACTTATAAAAGTCACTTGAAAGCCATGACTTTTAGTGAAAAATTTCACAAATTTTCAATAATTCTATTCATTATATTTCATTTTTTTCTACTCTTAAAAAATCGTCCATCATTTTTTTTGTTCATTCGGCGTTAACACATGATAATGATTTTTTTTGACATCAAAAAAAGCCATGAAAAAATTATAGGTACACAAATCATAAAAATTCTAAAGACGAATCGAGTGTACACTGTCTAATTTTTCGAATACGACTGTTTTCACATTGTAGACAATTTCAGTAGAATTTTCATGTAGGTAGGTTAAGTACTTTTCCTATCTCATTTCAGTTATACGTTATACTTAATTGGACTGCAACTCGACAATTTTTTTTTAATTTTTGAAATTTGTTTCTTTACTGTATTTTTAATCATTAGATGTACCTACATCATCTTCTTTTATTAATTTTTATGGTTATTGGCCAATTTTTGTTTCAATTTTTACATTTATCGTTAATATTTATCTTTGTGTTTTGATGATTTTTATTGTTCATTTAACGATTTTTACAAAATTTTATATCGTTTTAAAGTTTGTATTGCATCAGTTTCAATTCTATGAAATTTTTATTATTTTCTTTATCTATTTTCTGAAGGATGCTGTGGTATTTCGTCAATTTAAATAATCAGTTTTTCAACTTTTTGAAAAGTTTTCTTAATATTTGAACAATGTTATTGATGTTTCAAGTATTTTTATGACATCCTTCAAAAATAAGTCGATACAAATAATGTTCTATGTTTTCGTATCAGCACTCAACCCACCATACCTTTCAGGTAGATTCACGATTCAGTCGATGACATTAGGTACTGGTAATCTTCCATAGTTAACCTAGAGATTACGCACCGACGCATGATTCGTACCCGAATGTCATGAACATTGACCTTATAGCGTCTGATCATTGTTATCTATCGGCCATTATTTACATAGGAATCAATATCCTCCGAAAAAAAACCATCGGAAACTGCACCACGAGTATATCGATCGCACCAACGAATTAAATTTTAATCGAACGTAATTAAAAATATTTAATTAAATTGGCCAGCTACTCCTCCCATAAAAAGAAGAAAAATCGCCCTGTTTGGGTCGACCTCAGATGACGCCGCGCCGCTGCCGTGCGCCGTCCTTACGTAGTTCCAAATATTTTTAGTACCTATAACGCGTGTATTGTTTGCTACATTACGCGACAGTAATAAACAATTACATTGACTCGGAGTCTCTCTGTTCATCTACTGCTCCTGCTCTATATCAAGGTACCCGTTGACAAGAGAAAAAAAAGTCACTTCCTCGTTTACATATCTTGTAAGAGAGAAAATTATAATTGTAACGATTATCATAAGAGTGGATATACATTTCCCTTAGACCCTCCGTCTTTCTGACTCGTCCATTTCGAGACATTGTACATTGTACAAGTGTAATATTTTGTCTTGTCAAAAAACCTTTTTGTATTTTTAACTTTTTATTATTTCGTCGTCGCGAATGTGAAATTACGAGACTCGGGCTACGTAAAATAAGGTTATTTCGAGTTATTAATTCGATCGCGAAGGCGTAACGATTTATGAATTCGTTGTGTACGCTGTGTACTTTCGTTGTGCAGTTTGCGCAAATTCTCGCGAGCTCGGCAGAATTGTTGGCTTCTACGTTACGTTAATGCATATTAACATCAGCCGATAAACGAGATGCTGCGTTAAGATCACGTTTCCGTATTGGATCGATTACGTAAAACAATTAAAGAGGATTTTTTTTCGTAATCAGATATCGTCGAAGATTTGCTATGTATTATTGTGGCACGGAGGAAATTTGAAATTTCACTTATTTTTTTGCATTTTGCAGGTGATAGGAATAAGTAAAATCGAAAATTAGGGAATTTTTTCAACGAAAACTTCAGGGCCAGATCGAACGAGGAAGCAGAAGAGGCAGTTCCTCCCTTTGACAAAATTGTGTTCTTGGTCTGAAAAATTCAATCTGAGATGCATATTTTTCGAAAGTAATAATCTTTCTCGGGGGGGGGGGGGATTTTTTTCGATAGAAAGATTGGAAAATGACATATTTTGAGTGTAAAGAAATCAGAAAAAATCTATTTCAGTTGAAAATTTTAAATTTATTGTTCCTCCAGAAACCGCCGCTGAAAAAACTATGTCTTGATTTTTGAAATTGAGGGAAGAAATGGAAAAACTAAAGGTAGGGTTTTAGAAAACATTTTGTTCCTTTTTTCTTTTCATTTATTTTGAAGTATCTACCTACATTTTATGTATTTTTTTGAAATTTATTTTGCTGGGATTTTTTCTGACATCAGATTTTAGTGAAAAAATCAGTTTTGAGTATTTCGTCGATGTAGGTAATCGATAATTGAGCGTTGGCGAATTTTCACTCGCTGAACACAAATTCAGATGAGAAAATAAACTTGGAAAAATTGCTTATTTTAATAATTGCAATGCTATTCCTTCTATGGCTACAATTGAATCCAACGAGTTTCTAATATCCTGTCAAGTAACTCCAATATCGTAGCTCCTCTCGGATTAGGATTCTGCAAAATTTTATTTATGGGCTTAATACCATGTTGGAAAAACGCTTTTCATTTTTACTATTCATGTATTGGAAAATCGTTATCAAAGAATGGGGGGGGGGAGAAGAGGAGCGTGTTCTTGTTCATTTTTGATTTCCATGATGATAACGTGGAAATACTAAAGTGTAAATATTGATGGTAGATTGCCTACCTAAGTATTATTAATTAGGATTTTCATTTTCAAAATGATCAAATTGAAATTTTTTATTGCAGTAATTGAAAATTTAAATAAAATGATTGATTATTTAATGAAATATTTTTATTGTTAAAATTTTAAACTCATGATAAGTTGCATCAGAGTTAAATTTTCCTCCGAAAATTTTTTAACCCTTTTTCATTTTTACTTTAACTTTTCGTGGAAATTTTATTTTCGATAACTGGAGTCCAAAAAAATTGAATATCTGGTCAGATCAATGATCAGAATTTAATTTGTGATCATCAGTTGTGCACAATTGCTCAGTTTTCACGTGCTAACGAGGGAGGTCAGAGGTCACAGAACTGTTTCCTCTAAAAAATATGAATGAGAGGTAATTTAATTTGTGGCCTGCGACGCGAATATCAAACGACAGATTGCGAAGTGTTCGTTTTGAAAAGTGATCCACGCCTATGTGATCAAAGTTTCGATGGGTCAAGACCATAAAGTGTCCTGGTATCCTAGAAGGCTCAGTTTTCCAGTCTAAATGAAGAATTTAAATGATTATCTTTACAGGACTTCTTTCCAATATAATAATCTCTCATCGAAATGGAAAACAGCGTTGCCAATCAAAATTTCAAAAATTTCCTGAAACAGCTAGAATCTTCTCGGTCAAAATTAGCCTTTTTTTTTTTTACAAATTATGTCACTTGAAACGTTATTTGCCGCTTAATTCTGAAAAAATGAAATAAAAACGTAAAAATTCAACAATTCTTACTTCAAATTACATTTTTTTTTTTTTAGAGATTTTCAAAAATTTTTATAAAGAAGGTGGGCGAAGATCTAGAGTGTTATTTGGAATTGAGAAGAGGCATAAATTGAATTTTATACATTTTTAGAGAATTTTTCATTTTTTGGGCCAAACATGGACAAAAATTTGAAAATTTGAAAAATAGGGATTTTGACCTAAAAAATACGTGGTTTTTTGCTTATTTCCCGTATTTTTTTCAAAATTCCTTAAAAATTCCTCAAAATGTAAAATCCATCAACTTTTTTAAAAATTTTCACCTACCTCAAAATTTCTTAACTTAACGGTATTTTTCTTAAAATTGGCAGCGCTAATGCGAAAGAAATTGCTGGAATTAGATTCTACGACCTCAAAAAACAGATATTGATATATCACATCCCCTTTTGCGTGAACTTATTGATCCTCCCCCTCGCCTCATCCTCCAAATTATGTAGTTTTTGGTTACCTAAATGCGAAAAATATTATCGGAATCAAATTCTACGATCCAAAAAACATAGATTTCGATATATCACGCAGGCCTCACTACGTGAATTTAATTAGCCCCCCTCATGCTCACACCCTAAATTTGGAAATTTTTGAATATCTTGAATTTGAAACATTATCATTGCGGTTGAACATGCCTCAGAACTGGTTGAAAAATTGTTTCAATACGATATGATTTTTTGTGCAAATTCAACTTATAAAAATTGAGAATTTTTCATATTTTCTGAGCTTCTTTGTCTTAGGCCCGAATTTTAAATCATACCTTAAAAATTAAGGCAACCTTAATGGTTTTAAGGAACCGTTTCGTGCTTTCTGATTGGTTGAAAATGCGATAAGGAACTTTTAAGGCTTCCTTAACTTTTAAGGTATGATTTAAAATTCGGGTCTTAGTCTGCTGGGGCTTAGGCACAGTTGAGGGTCGACAGAACTACATAAATTCAGATTCAGCACGAAAAATGCTATAATTTGGCATCTCTCTCTGAACCATCGTTTTTTTTGGGCGAAAATTCATGAAAATTGTGAACTTTTGAGCTTTCGCTGTATGGTCTTCAGTGGCAACGTAGACGAAATCGTTTGATAAATCGACGCGACGACCTCCACAACTGCTTTACAAATTCGACCTAACGTAACGACGTGAGACGCGTTGCCATTTTAACAATTTTTTTCAGCGATTTCGCCTGATTCGATTGGTTGAATTTTCAAAAATTTCACGTCCAAGGCAATTTTTTCAAAAAGAATGCTTAACACTTCTTTGTCATGAAATTTCGGAACTTTCGCTCGTTTAATTTTCGAGCTATTCCAAAAATCGTTGTCAGTATTTCCAAAATAACTCAAAAATTAAAAAATCTAAAAATAAATATAAGCGACAGCACAGAAATATGCTTTTATGCTCCATATCCAAGTCTGTAATTTTTTTAATTTTCAAATTATTTCCAAAAATGTGAAAAAATGGAAATTTTGATTTTTTTGGGCCTCAAATTTGCTTTTTGTGAATCTCCTTGAATCATTTTGTCGGAGGAAATTGACAAACTTTAAATTCAATCGCATGAAAAAATCAATAAATTTTTATTTGTGATTAATGGACGTCTTTTTCAAAAAAAAAAAAAACTACAAAAAACAAACTAACTCGTTGAAATAAAAATTTTAAACTGGGTTTTGGAAAAAATATTTCAAAAATTTTCACTTTTTGTTTAGGTGCACTGCTAGAGCAGATGGAATTCATTTTAATGTGCCGAAATATTTTTAAAAAATGAGAACGAACTAGATGATTTTAATAGTATAAAACGTCACCATTTATTGACTTTTCAGCATCAAGGTTTATGTATTTCTGATACAAGATGTACTTAATTATTGCTCGAACTGAAATTCTTCATGAATCAGAAATGTACCAAATTTTCTTTAAAATTTTGATGACCATTGAATAGGCAGGTATTTTTGATATAAATACCTGATCAATTAAATAATTTTGTGGCTCAAAAGACCATGGATATGAAAATTCCAAAAAATCATTACTCTTCGTTTCAGTTTTGATCAAAACTTCAATATCTTTTGAAACACCTCGAAATTTTAAATTTGCAAATTCAGCATTTCACAGGCATTATACACTTAGTCACGTCATTACATCGCGGATAAAAATCACTCACATAGGTATTTTCTTATCATTACACCATAAAGTAATAAGCACTCGAATTCTTACCAGTTATAAAACGGATTATTTTGCTCAGCTGCTGGAACGATGGTTACGCAAGCGAAAATCGTTATGATTTGTACGAGTCGCTGAATCTGGAAATCAACCATGGTTGAGTAAGGAAGATGAAAATTTCGAAAAATACCACTCGATACAGTTCGCGTTTCCAAGCAGTTCGAATGCGTGTGTGTTACTCGTAGATCATAGCGGAACGATATTTCTGGTCCGAATGCGTGTTTTTTTTATTGTCGGTTCGTAGACGTGTGCGTACTCGACGGAGACGTGAAAAAAACACCATGCGCTCGATCGTCGCTTCCGTCCTCACGCCGCTCTCCCGGGGGATCCGCGATAAAGATTATTTGTTTATACGAATGTGTCGTGATCATGCATTACACCTTTATTAACGATAGGGTATCGATGATACGACAATACTAATGTATCTGTGGACGCGTGCGAGTGGTTTGGAGCGACCTTGAAAGATGATCGGGATGTAAAAGGTCTGGAAGAGTCGGAAGGATAATTTGAGGTGGTTTTTGGGAGGGGTGGAGGAATGTTGGTGAAAATAGACGTTAAATTTTTGCTGGTGAGGATATTTTGTTATGAGTTGTTTATGAGATCATTTCGCATTGATCACGAGAAAAAAAAGTCAAAAAATTCCATCATCCAAGAATTTTTCATAATTTGAATTTTTTGTTGAACATTTTTTTACACTTTTTGATAACTTTTGACACTTTGATGTCAATTTTCTGAGCAAAGGAAGGGTTCAAAGATAAAAATGAATAGAACATAAATTGTAGAGCGTAAAATTTCCTTTCTGCAGAGTTTGGTTAGTTTTTTCTTAGGAGGCTTAGCTTTTGAGATATTCAAGTTAAAAGTTCAAAATTCAACTTTTTTATACTTATCATTTTTTTCCACTGGAAATATCTCAAAAACTAGTCAGGTCTCAATCGTACAAAGAAAGGCTTCCGTGCGAAATTCCTGTTAAAATTGATTTTATGATTAATTCTTGGTCTGGACACTAAAACAAAGAAATTAAGCCCGCATGCCCTTTTTTCCCCCTCTCCCTTTCCTTAGGGTCCACCCCAACATTTCAAACGCGTGTATTGCCTTACCTATGGGTCGTAATGAAAAAATTTTCAAACAAAAGTTGTTCCTCAGCACCTGATGTACATTTTCATTTCTCATCAAAATCCATTTTGGAGCAATTCCTGCCCCCCCCCCCACTCAATTTGAAAATAAAACAGTTTTCAGAAAACTTCAATATCACGTTTTTTTCATTTTAAGCGAAAAGTTTCAGAGATACGGCAAAATTAGTAACCACAAAAAGTATTCAGAATTGAATTTCCTTTCCAATGAGCTTTATGACGACCATTTTCATCAACTTTTCCCGACTGGGTGGATCTCTCCCCCTCCCCTTATCGGAAAGGTGGACCTACGAAAAAAAATTGAACAATTTTTGTTGCATACCTTCATTTACTATCGGAATTCATTTTGGAGCAAATTTTGTTCATGGGCCCAACTTTAGTGATAACGAGGAAAGGGGGGGGGGTTCACTCTGTCGAGAAAAGTTGATGAAAATGGTCGCGATAGAGCTCATTGGAAAGGAAATTCAATTCTGAATACTTTTTGTGATTACAAATTTTGTCGTATCTCCGAAACTTTTCGTTTAAAATGAAGAAAACGTGATTTTGAGGTTTTCTCAAAAACCTGTTTTGTTTCTAAATTTGGGGGCCAGGAGTTGCTCCAAAATGGATTTTGATGAGAAATGAAAATATACAATAGGTGCTGAGGAACAACTTTTGTTTGAAAATTTTTTCATTACGACCCATAGATAAGGCAATACACGCGTTTGAAATGTTGGGGTGTTCCCTGGGGAAAGAGGGAGGGGAGAAAAAAGAGCATACGGGCTTAATATCTTTGTTTTAGTGTCCAGAACAAGAATCAATCATAAAATCAATTTGAACAGGAATAGCGCGTGGATGTACGATTGAGACCTGACTACTATGCCTTAGAAGAAAAAAACTAATTAGGCTTTACTAAAAGGAAATTTTTTACGCTCTCCATATGTTCTATTAATTTTTTTCGTGAGACCCTTTCTTTGCTCAGAAAATTGAATCTAAGGGTCAAAAGTTGAATCAAAAGATGTATAAGAAATTCCCAACAAAAAATATCAATTAAGTAATAAATATTAAGAATGTGTTTTTTTTCCTTGGTCTCCATTTCCATTAGGTGGAGTTAGTTTATTTGCATACAAAAAGTCCATTTTCAGAGAAAATCAAGCCTAAAAAAAATTGAATAGAACATGAATTTTAGAGCGCAAAATTTTCTTTCTGTAGAATCCAATTGGGGTTTTCTTAGAAGGCGTTGTTTTTGAGATATTTTCAATAAAGAAAAAAGAAGTTGAAGTTTGAACTTTAACTAGAATATCTTGAAAGCTAAGCCCCGCCATATAGAAAAAACTAACTGACCTCTACAGAAAAAAATTTACGCTCTACAATTTACGTTCCATTCTTTTTTTTCGTTGAACCCTTCCTTTGCTCAAAAAATTGACTTTAAATGTCAAAAGTTATCAAGAAGTGTAAAAGAAATTTAACAAAAAAACTTAAATTGTGAAAAATCTTTGGGTAATGGAATTTTTTTACCACTTTTTTCGCGATCGGCGTGAAAAATACCATAAAAACCATCCATAAAACTTCAAATAGCATTTCAAAAGCTTAAAAAAGTCGATCTTTTTAATTATTAATTGATTCTGAATTTTAATCTGCCCTAGTGACATTTCGAAATAGTTTTTTCACATTTTGTTCTGTATCTATGGCTACCTTTTTTTTTCATTTTTGTTTCTCGATCTACATCATTGATTGAATCTGACTTAATATTATCCAAAATTGTGAAAAAATTCGTAAGTAGGTCCTAAGCTATTGTTCTAATCATGCAACATCGAACGAATTACGCCCACTTTGACTGGAGGTGCTTATACTTAACAAAGTATATAGAATAATTAAATCTCTCATGTAAAATACCCATAAAAAAATCATGAGTTTCGTGATTCGATCATTTAAAGTGGGAAGGAAAAGCCAATAATTATATTCACGTGCACCCTTTGGCAGTTCCCAAGATTGAAAATTAATCATCGGCGAGTAAAATTTTCACCTTGACATTGCCCTTCGTAGTTGATGAAAAATTTGATTTCTCAATTTTCATCTGTTTTTCGTCCCCCCCTGTTTTTGAAATTCAGCGTGCTATTTTTTTCATCCCGATTACCATATTTATTGGCTGCTTCATCTCGTGGCTCGCAGACCTTCGTGTGGATATTGTCAATTATAAAAATAGTACGAATTTAATGGTATTTGAAAAATGCACGGGCGTTAGTGGGATTTTGATTGATGGCGTGCGGATTTTCGCGTATACACTGCTGTGCTTTGTTTTTCAACGTGAAGAGTAATTATAATTTTTTATGGGGTGGCCCTTAAATGGCGATGGCGAATACGAATAATTTTTGGGAATTATTACATTAGTTGGTCTGCACTCGGAAAGGGAATTATTAAATGTTTACAGGTTTAAGTGCATTGTTGGAATGGGGACGGGGAGGGAGTTGTATTCATTTTCAAGATCAATGATTCAGGAAGGTATGAAAACTCAAATCGCATCTTTTTAGGGGGTGATTGAGGTTCTTAGCAGGTGGCATCATTGAAATGTGACAAAAATCTTTTATTTTCAAAAATGATTTCACTTTAAGGTCTCTCAGCCCTGTTTTCCCATGTAATAGGGAAGTCAAAAAAAATTTGGGTGGCCTTTTACCAAAAATAAACTATTTCGCCAATTTTTGTGAAAATCTAGGATATTGGTTTTTCTCAATTTGCCTAATTTTCATACTATTTTTAGCTGTATTTTTCCAAAGAATAAAAATAATTTTAGCAATTTAAAGGTTTTTTTTCAGGAGTGTTTAGGCAGAGAGTCGGGAGGTAAGATTTTTACCAAGTCGTTCTGGGGTTAGACACCGATTTCTGAGACCCCCCCACCCATAAATGGAGTTAAAAAGTTGCAAATCGCAACTTTGAGAATTTTTTGATTTTTACCAAATTCAAATTGCTCGCTCAAACACCTAAAAATCGAGCCAAAAAATGTTAATTTTTTAAAAATAATTTTTAATGATATTTTAAAAAAATTCAGAAAAATTCTCATTGCAGTGCAGCCAACTGAATTTTGATTTGCACAATTTTCATGAAATTCAAGTTATTTATTTTGTGGTTTGAGAAGTAAATTATTAATTATTTTGGCAGGTAAATACAATAAATTTAAATTCATTTTTGTAAAATTTGTAGTTGCTGTGCTCCCAACTGAAATTTTTTAAATCAGAGTGCATGTTGACAGCAAAAACATGAATTTTTTGGAAAATTTTATCAAAAATTATTCTAGGTTAATAAATTTTTTTTACCCAATTTTGAGATCTAAGATCTGGAAAAATCGAAAATTGTATATCTCTATCTATTAGAAAAGAGACTTAGGTGCAAATTATTTTCTAGTTTTTTTTTATCCTGAAAGGTGACAATGAGAAAAGAGGTTCCTAGCAAGGAAATAAACAGAAGAAAATTACGCCTATAATGCCCAATTTTTATGACTTATTTTTTAGTGGTACTTGGAAAAATTATCTTCAATTTTTTTGAATTTTTGTAAAAAATCGAAAAACCCCTTTTCGATTTTTTTTTGTGAAATGGTCTTAATATGTAATGGATGTACTGTTACCGAAGAAAATCATCTACAACAATTTTTTGTATCACATTCTCCCCCCCCCCTCTACTTCACCACGAGTATTTTCCAAGTAAATATGGGGTTTTCCCCAAAATTTAACACCCCATTATAAAGAATACTCGCCAAAGATCATTAATAAAAAAAAATCAAAAATAGTTTTTTCAATTTTATGAGTACACAGTGTCATTTGTGGGGGGGGGGGAGAGTCATCCCAAACGATCGGAAATGGCCGGTAAACTGTTGAAGAATAGCTTTTTTTTGTTTTTCAAGTGTAATTAAAAAAAAATTGTCCGAGCGAAGTCTTCATTTAAATAAAATATTTCTCTTAAATTTGGAACACTAAATCACACCATTCTTCGATTTTTTTATTGCACAACCCTTGTTTCTTCCTCATTTTTTTTGTCTCCAGCATTGTTTCTGCCAACAAAAGTTACCCCCTCATTAAAAAAATGCAAAAAATTGGGAATACAATTTTCCGAGTCCAGTCTAATTCCCTTTTTAAGAGAAGCTCTGATCCCTGGTACCGTGAAAAGTGTGATTTTTTTTTCAAGTACACCCCTGTCCCTGAAAAATCTGGCAAAGTTGAAAAGATTGGCACCATTGGAATTTATGGCCAAAACATATGTTTTTTTTTTTAATTTGTTCATAATTTTATTTTTTTCAATTACTTATTCAAATTTTTATGTGTATTTCTTAACTTTTTAAAATTTTTTGACTTTTGATTTTAATTTTTTTTTCAATTTTTTTCAATTACTTATTCAAGTTTTTATATGTATTTTATTGACTTTTTAAAATTTTTTGATTTTAATTTTTTTTTTTTGAATTTATCAAGTTATATTTTAGAGGTAATTGGACTGGGTTAATAGTTGTTGAAGCAGGGGTATAAAATGTTTACCTACCTGTTCATTTTGAAGTCTGCTCACAACTTCTAAAATCTTCTTTCTATTAACTATACAACTTTTTTCTCTGAAATTCACTCCAACGAAGTTCATCTTTAAAATTGAAATTAATTTCACTTCACCTTCAATTTGAAATTGACAACAGCTGAGTAATTTTTTTCAAGTTGGGAGATTTTGTAGTATAGGTAGTTTGGGTTTGCTTTTATGACTGTATCTATTGTTTGAAAAAATGAACAAGTACATTTGTACATAACGTTAAACAAATACCAGTCATTTGTTTATCATTCGTACACGTTTCTTCTCACAGATGCGAAGTTTACAATAATTTTGACAAATTTACGAAGGAACGTTTCTGTTTTTTAACAGAGTCCAGTCATTTTTGAATTATGTTTGCATTTATCATCACGACGCGACGCTACGACATGTCCATACGTAAATTTTTCGCCAAACATCTGTTTATTTTCAATTTCAATTCTTTATTGATTTTCGATGGTCATCTACCACGTGAAGGATGTAAACCACGCTATTAGTCCGGTGACCGATGACAATATTTCTATTTATCTAGCTCCAAACCAGGATCCTCTGTTGCTGTTGCAGTTGAACGCGAAGAGTTGCTATAATATTAATGCTAGTTCATTACATAACAAAGCATTCCATAATGATAATCGCTTTTGAAAGGAAGTAATCCACATCTCATTACTTTGTTTCCATTTCTTTGCCGGCTCTATGTGTATTACCGTGTTTGAATATTAATTGCTTTGTCGCTTTTCAAGGTCATCCATTGATTTTTCTAACGCTTATGAGAGTACAAGTATACGAGTACGTATACTTAGTATGTTGGATTTATTTTGAAAATGTTTCGTGTTTTTGGGAGGAGAGAGTTTTAGTCATTGGAAGAGCACAAGATAAAATGAGTTTATTACCGAAAATTTTCCATCATGAATAAAATCAACGTAGTTTTTAATTAGGTCAATGTTTTTAAAGAGGTATTTTGAAGCTAAAGAATTCTCCGATATCTAGTTAATTATCCAATGTTAATTGTACGTATTGATTTAACAGGGTGGGAGCAATTATTGCGAGTATTTACACTTTGTTATCGCGTCAGTTGATTGATTTTAGTACTTTTTAAATATTTACGTCGTTATTAAACTCGCTCAATTACAAGGAAAGCAATTTTTAATAGATTGAATTGAAAAATTGCGATTGTTCTGATTGTAATTGTAATAAATTTCTCCAATTTTTACCAACAGGCACGGTGAAAAAATTGAGTTATGAGTTGAAATTCTTTTGGATCTAGCTAAATTTTTTTGACAGGGCATAGAATGGTCCGAGCGAGGAGGGGGTTAATTTACTTGGATACGTTTTTTTGAATGCCTCTGGAGAGATGGGTGAGTGGAAAATTAAGTCTCAGGTAATATTTTCAGTAAACACCAGACCTGGGCATGATCTAGATCATTTGATCTCAAGATCAAAGATCATTGTGTCAAAATGATCTTGATCTTGATCTAGATCATATTTTATTTTTTGATCTGATCTGATCTGATCTGATCTAGATCATTCTTTTTTAAATTAAAAAAATCATTTTCTAATTTTTGTATTTCCTCGTAATTCTGGTTAATTTCGTCTGTAATCTTGGAATTTCTATAGTTTTTTCTGAGAAGGCTTACTTTTCGAGATATTTTAGTTCAAAGTTCAACTTATTTTTTTCAAATTGAAAATATCTTCAAAACTAAGCCTCATAAGAAAAAACTAATTGAACTTTACAGAAAGAAAATTTTACGCTCTACAATTTATGTTCCATTCATTTTTTTCGTAGGACCCTTTCTTTTGCCAGAAAATCAATTTTTTGTAATAAATCTCTTTTTTAACATTTCCCATCTGTAACAATGAGAATATCAAAGGCCGGCAAATCAAAAAAAAAATTCCAAATCATGATTCTGATTGGTGATTCTGACCTATTGTTTAGTGCAGAGTTCGAATATGATTTCAGTTTTACTCCATCGCATCAGGATTTTTAATAATTGGAATTTTTTGTCGAAAATTCGTTTTACATTTTTTAAATGTAAATTTTGACCCTTAAAGTCTACTGCAGTACTACCTGTACCTGTAGCTTGTATCTTATATTGTAGATGGAAAAAATGGATCGTACTTCTAAATACCTAAGCAATAATAAAAAATTAAAAATACTCATATTCATTGGAAAAATATGAATTTGTTCATGAAAGTTTAAGAAACAAAAACAAAATCTCCTTTTTAGCTAAATTACAATGAATACAGAAAAAAATCGAAATTTTTTAAAAAATTAAAAAAAACTTTAATAAAAATGAAGCGTTCGTTTAAAAAACAACCATAGTCCAAATTGAGGAATTTTTTTTATTGGAGTTCAGAAAGGAAATTTTATGAAAAAAATAATGGTCTTATTTATTTTGTATTTAAAAAAATATTTTAACACCTTTTTTTTGTTTTTAAATCAAAGGTTTTCGAGCTTTTTGTTTAAAAAGCAACCATAGTCCACCTGGTGAACTCTGATTGATCATTCATCAATCAGAATCAACTTGTTGGACTATGGTTGTTTTTTAAACAAACAGCTTGAAAACTTTTAAGTTTTTTGATAATGTTTCTACAACTAAAATTTCAATTGATCGTATATTAGTTAGTTTCAAAATGTAGACTTAGGGTCTAGAGAACAGATTCAACACTTTAATAATTCTCAAAAATTGAAATGAAAAATTTTCCCGTGTGTTCCTGAATCAATAGTCCAATGCTCTTGCTGAATTTTGTTTAAAAAACAGCCATAGTCCAGAATCGAAAATTTTCTATTTTAATTAAAAGTGAAATTTGCTCTGTTGGCTCTCAGTCCACATTTCGAGATTAACATACGCAGAGGCGTGACGAAGCAATATTTCTGGGGGGGTGAAGCTCAAATTTTCCCAACTATTTTCCGAGAAATTCCCAACTATTTTTCCTACTTCCCAAAAAAAATTCCCAACTAGGTAATTTTTATCGTGGCTGCCCAGGTGTTGTGAAAAAAAAACACAAATAAACACACTTGACAAAATTTCAAATTTCAACTTGAATGCAGCCTTGAGAGGCAGTGATATGGACAGAGACGAAACTTAGGCAAAAGTCTGAAGGGGTGAAAATAAAAGATTTGCTAGTTACATTTTCAAAAAAAGGAAACTTTTCATAAATTGCACGCAAGCCATTGCAATTTTTACCTTGTTTCAGTAAATAAAAAAATCTAGGTTAGACTAGGTAACATATGTATTGATAATTATTTTGTTAAGATTTATACAGATTTAATGATGTGTTGAGCCCGAGTGAAGCGAGGGCAAATTTTTTTAGCGAAAATAGACTTTCAAAAATTGAAAATTCAACACACTTCTCTCATTGAGATTTTCCAAAATGTGACCAATACTTTCGAATTCTTCTCTATTCCTGCTTTCTATTTTCAACATCGTGGTCACTGACATCACAACAAATAGAAAAACACTTTGCAAGATATGGAACGTAATATTTAACCCAAGCGAAGCGAGGGCAATTATTTTTTTTGAAAAATGTATGATAAATAAGCAAAAGAACCACTATTCTGAATTCCTTCTTAAAGATTTTGAAAAGCGTGTCTTGAAAAAAAACAAAGGGTTCAATAGTGATCATTTGGCGAAAAGGGGTGGCTTTAGTGACTAAGCGTGAAAATAGGGGACAGCCATTTAAAAGCTGATTTCTGTCTGAGGCCTGTAAAACCAATAATAAATGAGAAGGAAATTTTTTTCCCCCTTCAAAAAGTATTCAATGGGTGATTCTAAATTTTCGCAGAAAAACTCTGTACGGAGTAATTATCTCAGGAAATATACATGCTGGAACAATGCGGTTGGAATGTATAGATAGATAATCATCCCCCTACATATTCCTGCGAAAATAATGGAGCAAAAAATATTCCTGTCCCCGAGGGGGCTAAAAAAGTAGTCCAAATGTCCTCGTCGTGGTCTGTACTGGATTTCGTGCTGAAGTCAAAATACTTCTGTTCTCTCCTATCGCAACTTTCCAAGCTGAACTATTGCACCAACTTAATGCAGAGAGGTCCCATATTACTTATTATGACGTTTAAAAACATATTTCAAAGTCGATGAAGTACATTTTTAAAAGCTCAGAGTAGCATACGGAATTTTGTGGTCCTTCGTCGTGGCTTTTTTCTCGAAAGGCTGAGAGAGACAGTTGGTTATTTTAGAATACAACAATTGGTCGAGTCGATACCTTGACATCATAAAATTACTGTCCAGCTGTAGATTTGACTTCAGTGTTCATAATAAGTAATAACGATTTCGTGAAAAATGTTTCCAAATTTATAATTCGGCACACAGAAATGTCCTCGTCGTGGCTCTTCATTGTGAGGCTATACCTCAATTTTTCATTTTTTTCAAAGCTGCCTCAAAATAAGAATGTGAACCAGTTTTCGATGCAATAGTTGGTTTTTCCTCAAAATGCATTATTTTCCTACAATTTTGACATTTCTACAATTTTGTCCTTCGTCGTGGATGTCCATCGTCGTGGCATTCCCCATTTAAATTACATGGGGAAAATCTATTTTTGTTTTCCAGTTGTGTGAGCATGTGAATGTTATCTGGCACACTATTATTAACGACTCTGATAAAAAATTTTCAGAAAAAAATGTTTTAAAATGTTTTAAAAATTCTTAGACGAATTTCTGCGAAATTTTAGAATGACCCCAATATTGTCTGAGTTAGAAGATGAGAGTGTTCATATCATTGTAAGTAGCGAGGGCGAAAATTTTTGAAGAAAAAGGATATACAAAAGCTGAAATTTTTTCATTTTTCAAATTAATAGGTGAAGTCCTCAACTCATACTTCTTAAGTAATTAATTACATTGGTTTGCTTTAGGTGTTGGTATATGCCCGAGCGAAGCGAGGGCTAAAATTTGAAAAGTTAGTGATTTTTAAAACAAAAATAATTATTTTTTCAATAGATTATTCTTTGAAAAATTTCTATTACTTCCATATAAAAAATTTGTGATTTTAAATGTTTTTTTAAACGAAATTTTAGCTATTTTACACAATTTGCAATCAACTTTTTCGATATTCTCAAGTTTTTTCAACGTTCTCAAGTACAACTTTTCAAAAACTTGGGAATTTTAACTTTTTTGAATCTAAACTTGAGAGAATTGGAATAAGTTGGGAAAAAGTTGGGAATCCCAACTTCACACAATTTTCCAAGTCCAAATTAGGGATTGTGATATTCTCAATTTTTTCAGCTTTCCCAAATCCAAACTTCAAAAAAGTTGAGAAAATTTGGAAAAAAGTTGAAAATCTCAATTGTACCCAGTTTTCCTATAATTTGATTTGGGATTGTGATTTTCTTAAATTTTTTCGACTTTCCAAAATTCAAACTGCGGAAAAGTTGGGACAAGTCCCAACTTTTCCCAATTTTCCCACTTTTTCCTGATTTTCCCAACTTTTCTCAACTTTGGAATCGTCTGGGGGGGTGACGCACCCCCCCACACCCCCCCGTTAGTCACGCCTCTGAACATACGTCGAACCTAATTTTTCGTCTTAAAAATGTTCCGAGAGTATTATTTTACTCTTCTGCAAAATTCCATTTTTGGACTATGGTTGTTTTTTAAACGGACGCTTCAAATATAAAATTGAAAAAAATCGAAGTTGGAAATTTTTTGAGGACATTTATATTTAGTATGAATTTAATGCAGAATATAAGTGTTGCTCTTTAAAACAATCGTTTAAATCTTTTCGAATTTTTCGAACATGTTTTTCAGGTTTAGTTTTTCAATTTTGATATCCTGTAGTAGCTTCGTGAAATCGTGACAGTTCATTAAAAAAATTGTAATTTTTCCAATAATTTTCCATATTTTGAAGACTGAACGAAAATCAAAATTTGTCTCATCTGTACAAAAAAATCGTGATTTACCATGGGTTTACCCCTTTTTTTATGAAACACGAAAACGAAAATCAAAATCAAAACACCGGTCGACCGGTCAAAAGAGAAATGATAAGAATCATATGATACTCGCGCATGCGCTCACGAGAATCACGTTGTTGTGGAATCACCGATAACAGATGATTTGAAATGAAATTTTTTAAGAGAAATGAAAAATGAATAACTATTCCATTTCCTAATTTCATCTGTTTGAAATATCAGCATGTGAATATTTTTGCACTAGAATCATTTTTCTGTATCTTATCAATACAGATCAACTGCCAGTGTTGTGTACATTTGGTCGTAGTGTAATGAAATATTACCAATGTCTAGTCATCTCGAGCTTACCGTTGCTATTATAAAACCTCATGCTATTAAAGTTCCTCGTATTCTTAAAGTAAGTTGAATACTTCATTTATTAGTTGAACTTGAAATATTCCAACGTAAACTTATTTCATTTCTTAGGGCATACAAAATATCATAATTGCCAATGGATTCTACGTGATAAGATCAAAAAATGAACGAATGACGAACCCTGTAGCTGAATTATTCTACGACGAGCATAAAAATAAATTCTTCTACGGACGTTTGATCACTTTAATGACAAGGTACAAAAATTCTCTCAAATGATCAGTTCGTAATTCGTTCTAAGTCAATTGATACTGAGGAATTGGTTATTTACAGTGGACCGTCTCAAATGTTAATTTTAGGTAAACAGAATGCGATCTCTACTTGGAGAGAAATAATGGGCCCGACTAAAGTTGCCATAGCTCAGCTTACCCATCCCGAAACCATTAGGGGGAAATATGGCCTTACTGATACTAGAAATGCTACCCATGGATCAGGTATGCTTGTGAAGATCCCATTTTCAACACTCGCTGTGAAGTACAATAATAATTGGAGTGATTTGTAGATTCTACAGAATCCAGTGAAAGAGAAATGTCTATATTGTTTCCGAAGTTCGATTTCAAAGCTTGGTATCGAGATGAAGAATGTCATTTTCGAAATGGTCATGTGTATTTGGATAAAGGAAATTTCGAACATCGAATTAATTCCAAAGTAGAATAAGATCGACTAAGGTTGTTTTCGTTGAAGTTTTGATATTTTCGTTGTTATTTTGTCTGTTCTGTTGTATTCGTACTCGAAATTACTAGAAAAGTATTATTTATGCAAATAATAATTACTATGATCGAAGTGTAAATTACTTCGAGAGGTAAATTACTAGATATTTTGAATGTTGAGATTCTTGAAAAAAATTATTTTAGTTATTTTGAAATTAGAATCTGCCAATGGTAGTCGTCAATTTTTGAGGTAGTATTACGATTTTATATTTCTATATTCATTGTATGTGGTTGACGAAAGATTCCATCTGCTTTTGTTCTACAAGAATAGATATGAACACGTATTAGAATATTTCATGTGGTGGAATATTAATATCAAAAAAATTATATAATTATATATAGTAACAGATTTCAACGAAAAATTGCTTGTTGGTGTATCTTTTTTCAAAAAACTGGTTAAAAATTTTGATCTCCGATTCCATTTTTTTTTTTTTTTTTTTTTGAAAATGAAACTACTTGATTTAAATGATACTTTCAAGTTCTAAAATACTTATTTAATCAATTAAGGAACAATTTGATTACATGATTACAATACAAATTTCATAACATCTTACTATGGTAACTAATTGACTAGTTGAAGTGCATTATCAAGTAACACTTCTTTATTGATCGATTCAAAAGCTCATTCGTGTGCATTTGCGTAGCTTCAAAAAGAAAAACGAAATTAATTTCATTGATCAGGCATAGCTATATATACTTTACCGGACCTGAAAAGTTCGAGTTTATCTTCCAATTCCTTGAGCGCTTTTTCAATTTGAATTTTACGTTGTTTTACGCGATAAGAATCGCTGCTCACTGGCATCATATTGAGCTGTTTAATTAAAACGTTAAATTCAGTTTCCATTCTCTCGATCTCCTTCTGTAATTCATCTCGAGGCATTAGCATATGTCCTGGAGGACATTTCGGATCGTTCAAACCTCTTAGCTCGGCTAATCTCTCTTGTTCGGCTCTTTCTTTCTGTTCAAGTTCAAGTTTGGCATTTTTCTCCTTCAAGTATCTAGAATAATGGAAATGGTTTTAGTATCTAAAAGCAGGAAATACTAATAGAAAACAGCTTAATATTGATTTAATTACTTAGGAACGACGCCCATCTTGTAATTTGATAAATCTAACGATTTCTTTACCGGACAATCTTTTTTCTTGGGGGGAAGTTCTTTGAGATCGGACAACCTATTCATCTGAAATACATACAATAATATGAGGTTTTATTGTAGTAATAGAACCTTTGTAGTTTCAGGTGATCGTACCTGTTTATTTACAGTTTGATTTTCGTTGACTGATGTTTGCAATGCTACATTTTTTCGATCGATAATTTGCCCGCAAGATTGACAATTGATAGATATGCTATCGAGATCTTGATTAACTTCAGTTTGACAGCCTACGAATGAAATATACTTGTTAAATTATATTGGCATCGGTAATCGTAAAATAAAATATATTCGAGCTATACTTTGATTAATTAAATTCATCTCTTTCTCATTCAATACGTGTTTGTCATCGTGGACGGTTTTAGAAGGCGAGCTTTTCTTTTTGATTATTTTCACGTTGTATTTGATCGAAGGCGCGGTGGAAACGGTGTTTGAAGATTGCTTGGTATGCTTGGAATCCTGTAAAATAACATCCAATTCGTATCATTGTTGGTTTTAAACTCGATAACGGATACTTATACAAACACCAACCTTATGCTTTTCTTGAATATTATTCATTTTGATCATTTTCTTCTCTAAGAAACATCCATTGCATCCTTTTACTTTCTGAATATTTTCCTTGATAAAGTTCTTCTCTGTTTTCTTTTTATAATCTACGAGATAGAAAATCGGTGAATTGTAAATGTACCGAAAAGTTGAAACACACAATCTACACAATGGCAATACAACGTAATTGTTCTTACCGTGTAACGGAAACAACTCCTTCATAGAAGCCATCGAATGCGAGAACGATTTTTTCTTCAACATTAATATCTTTCAGACAATTTTTATTGAAATTTTCAACACTTTTTCTTTCAAAATATTGAAATCGAAAGTTATTTTTTGAATAATTCAAAATCAAAATAAACAAAAAATGTGTTGATATGGGACGTTATTTTGAACATTATTTGTTTTTTTTTTTCAGGCGGATTTTCAGAACGCAGTAAAAGATCGCAAAACTTACACATACGAGTACGACTTAATAGCAAGAGAATAATGAAGAATTAATTTCGAAGTTTCGAGGTAAAGTCTTATTACTTTATTTTTTAAATTTAATTTACTTCAGTGTTACGATTAATCCGAATTATTTTAAATTTAAACAATCACACAATCACATCATTACACCTCCCCACAAAAATAGTCCAGTAAAAATGTTCAAAATAGACATTTCCGAAAAGAATTTTATTTTGAATTTGGCTTTGCAGTAAAGTGATTTTAGGCAGAATTATAAAAAAATTAAAGTTTTTTCATATTCCATGCTGAAAGCCAAATTGGAGCACATTTTCCATTTTTTAATTTTCAACTTTTTTCCAAGTTTTTGAGAAAATGGAATAAAGTTCGGTGTTTTTATTCCATTAATGAAGTATAAATTACGTAATATTCATCTATTCGATCTAGCTCACTAATTATTCATTATTTTCGACTATTTCGTGTTTCATTACTCGTTCGTTGTTTATTATTTTGTCAAGGTTACTCGATATCAATAAACTAATAAACGCCGTTCAATGACCTGAAAATTGCGCCAAAACAATGGTAAAAAAATAGTCTACCGAAGTGATTGTATTGTTTCGTTTCGCGAAATACTCTATTTTTGTTAATTTATGTGATATTTTACGCGGAAATGATTATTTCGGGGTGCCTTGTGTCGCGTAATTTGCGCAAGAACTCGTACTTTAGGCGTCGTTGGTGTGTTCTTCATAGATCCGCAGATTATCCTTAGGGCTATCCAGATGCAAACAACAGGTAGATTGTGTTATTCACTTGGTAAATATAGCTATAGTAGTGCTAATCATTGAAACATAACATGATACGATCATTCGTTACACTAGTATCGCATTTCACATCGTATAGATGATTTCGTGTTCAGAGAATTTTGCATCGAAGTAAACACTCGCCCTCATCACCGACTATTATACATTCATGAAGTTAACACCATGTATCATCATCGGGATAATAACTGCTGTGTAGTATGTACATGAAATGAAATCACATTTCAATTAATCGAATTTTCATTACCATTCAATTCGGTCTTGTTTACGTTATACAAAATAACAACATACTTACCTTGTTCCGGTCTTCCGGTGATGATTCATGGTGTTACTGTGATGAGTAAATTAATGATTAATGATCAATTGATCAGTATCTTTTAATCAGAATTCTTGAATGATATGACTCGTCAAGCCGGTTTGTGAAGAAGTTGGTGAAACGTGAAAGGTGCTTTTAGCACTGTTCTGGGAGTTGCTAATTACCAGGGGTGCGAACAGAAATTATTTTTGTTCCTGGTTAGTGGTTAAGGATCACAATTTTGGGGGAAAATATATGATTATGGTTCTTTTTGAATCATCAAATTCGTAATAATTGGTTATTGGTTTTGATTATGGTTTTTTCTGTTTTATTATTGGTTTTTGGTTATGGTTATAGGCCATTGGTTTTTTGGTCATTTTGTGCTTCATAACACTGTAATGTTCAGTTTTTCAGTTTGCTTTTTAAAAAATTGAAACAAGTCGAAAAAACGCTTGTACTAAAAATATAAGAGTATCTATAGACACCGACTGACAAAAAAAATTAAAATCTGAAATTAATCAAAGTCCAAATTTATTCCAAGTTCAACTTTTTAAAATTTCAACTCTAAATTTCATTAATTTCTTAAATTCTAAATTTTTCAAAAGTTATATCTAATTTGGAAATTTTTTCAATCAGTGAAATTGTCATAATAAGTAATTTAAAGAAATTCTAAAAAGTAAGTAAGTAATAAAAACAAGAAATCAAAAAAATATGAAAAATTTTGAGAAAATTGAAATCAAGTTGGAAAAACTTCTGAAAAAAGTGAAGTTGCACTGAAAGAAATCTGATTTTGAGTATAAGAATTATTTTTAAAAATTTTGGAACAATTCCTTAACATTGTGGGGAAATTTACACTTTACCAAAATGTATAGGAATTGTTTTTAAAAATTGAGTAATGATTTATAAATTAATTTGTAATAAGCACCCAACACTTGGAACATGAATCGTTCACCAAGTTTATTAAAACCATTCTGATATGTAGTAGAATTGTTCCACAACACAGCATAATTGATTTCTCAAAAAAGTGTAATAATTTCAACTCTGAATCATATTGATTTCTTCAAAGAATAATATTAGGTACCAAATACTTAGGAACTGATACCATACGGTTAAGGAACTATTACTGAATGATCATCAAGTTTCCCATAATATATAATAACTGCTCCTCAGATTGAAAAATTGTCAGTTAAGATAATGGCTACTTGTTGTTTATTTCTGTCTCTGTTGATGAACTTTTCAATTTTTAAATGTAAAATTTTTGATACCTTGTAATTAATTATTTTTTGAAACATTTGTTAATTGGTGGTACCCTCGAATTGAAATTAGTTTCGGGTTTGTGTTTGTGTTGTGTCGTATGTGTCTTATAAGTGTGTTGTGAAAATTGTGTTCTTGTGTTCTACAATGGTGGATGGAACTATACTGAAGTAGAAATCATGGAGTAAGGAAAACTATATCACATCTACCTGTTTAAAAAATACACGTTTGCCGCACTATTGCCATAAAAACTAACTTATTTTAAATTATAATTTCATTTCAAAACTATTTTTTTTAGATAAGTGGCAAACAACACTTTTTTTTAAATTAAAGTAGAAAATTTTCCGTTCAAAAGTTTATCTGAGATAAGAAAGTTCTTAATATGTATTACAACTTTATGAGTGACGGCAGAAAACTGTGTCTAGTTTCCTTGCCAATGATGATTTATCAAGCCATCTTTTTTTTTTAAAATTAAAAAATGTTACTTGTGGAATTTGTTGTGTTAAAATTTAAAGAAACTTATTTTGACCCTCATTTTTAAGCATATAAAATTTTTAATTTTCTTTCGATTAATAAAACGTATTTTAAATGGTGATACATTATAAAATAAAATACGTTTTTTTTTTTTCATTCTTTTAATTGCTTCAATGATTCTTATAGAAATTTGATAATCATTCCACAACATTTGGAAAAGTGGGACAAGAGCAAAATTTAGAAAAGGTTTATAAGTAGAAAGGAATAGTTTATAAAGGAATGGGAATGATTGCTGAACCAATTCATATTGGTTACATAATGTTTGGTAATGATTCCTAAACCAATTTTGTAATGGTCACCTAAAGTTTGGTTATGTTTATTGCATTAAGTAGAATCACTTCAAAATTGGTTTAGCTATCATCCCTATTTATTTAGAAATGAATTTTCAATGCTCCAAAAACATTCATATGTGTAAAAAGATCATTAAATGTTTGCAAGCATCTAACAATTCCTTTACAAATGTAAATAATTTCTAAATTTTGCTCTTGTCCCACTTTTCCTGAACGTTGGGGAATGATTACCAATTTTTTTTAGGAACCTTTGTAATTCATTTCTTTCAGTGTGAGAATTTTTTTAGTGATTTTCAGTAAAAAGATTTTACGATTTTCAAGTTGAAAAAAATTGAAAAAAATTGAAAAAAAAATTTGTAAAAAAATGAAAAATTGAAATTAACCAATAATCGAAACGAATTATTATTGTTTTTTGGTTACTGATCCGAAAACAATTTTCGAAGAGGTATGGATCAGTTATGGTTCTTTTTCAAACAATTCATTTTTGGTTATTGGTTTTGGTTACATAATAATATTTTCGTAAAATACTTGGTTAATTATTGGTTATTGGAAAAAAAATCTTGAGATGAACATATTGCATTGCCTAACTTGAGGATTTAAGGGGCAAATGCTACTTCTAAAAAAATTACGTCGAAAAAATTTTTAACCGTGGGAATGGATAGTACTTTAAAAACTGAACAAATTTTCACTATATGATTTGTTGCCTAACTTGAAAATTAAAGGGGCTACAAAAATTTTTTTTCAATTTTTTTTTTCTGATAAACTAATTAAGGGAATGGCTAGTACGTTGAAAACAGAAAAAATTTTGTTCTGTACACTTTTTGCCTAACATCAAAAATGAAGGGACCAAGGGTCATTTAAAATTGGGAAAATTCGAAAATTTTTTGAAGCCCACGTATTTTGCGCGAGCCGTAGCCCCTTCATTTTCGACGTTAGGCATAAAGTGCACAGAACAAAGTTTTCAACGTACTATCCATTCCTTTGATCAGTTGATTTTTTAAAAATTGTTTTTGAAAAAAACAATTTTGTAGCCCCTTTAATTTTTGAGTTAGGCAAAAAGTCATATGGTGAAAATTTGTTCAGTTTTCAAAATACTATCCATTCCCATGGTCAAAAAAATTTTTTGACGTGATTTTTTTAGAAGCAGCATTTGCCCTTTAAATTCTTAAGATAGGCAACATGTTCATCTCAAGTTTTTTTTTAGTGGTACCCGGTTATATTCAAAAAAATATATTTGGCAGACGATTCATGGAACACCCTGTATTTCCCAACTTCAAATTTTTCAAAAAAATTAACCTCATGTTTTTCAAAATTTATTTTTGCTCATTAATCAATTGGAAAAAATTTTAAGTACTTAATGAAAATTAAAAATTAAAATTTGAATTGCTTTGACGTTACTTGAAAGTTTCAGTTAAACTTTTCTGAGGACTGAGATCAGTCATGCATTATTGGGGGGGGGGGGCTGCAATCTACCGAACAATTTCGTGAAAAAAATGGATAATTCAACACCTTCATCAATAAAATTGAAATTAATTAAATTAATGAAAAATTGGATAAAGAGGCTTAGATAAATTTGTTACTTCATTTCGAATGGGATGAAAGAAATTTATCTGAACTCTGAAGATTCATGTGAACGAATTTGGAATCACTTCACGACTGAAGTGGCAAATAGCAAATCCCCGTGGTTCTTACCTGTAGTAAGGGTAAGGTTGCCATATTTCGACCACTTTTTTTCAAACTTCCATCAATCGAAAACTTTTTGAGGTAGAAACGTCTAAAATGGCTTAAAAAATACCCTGATCCTTCCTCTACCACTCCCTAAAATTTTGAGCCGATACAATGATTTTTTCGATTTTTTTTCGATTTTTTTTCTGTGGGAACTCAAAAATCAATTTTGAAATTTTGGGTTCCTAATTTCGACCAGCAGCTGATTTTGCCCGCATAGAGCGGAATCTACCCGAAAAGAATTTTTTCATATTCTTCTTTCACAGACAAACAAAATGAGACCAAAACGACAACCCTACAGCCAAAACTCGCGGAGAAAATCAGAAAAAACAAAATCGTATTCAAAAAACAGATTACATAAGATAGTATAGCTGGTCGAGATTAAGGCACCCCAAACAATTTGAACTTCGGTGAAAATTTTTATTGCGTACCTCCAGTTGTTTTTAAAAACGATGATTTTATCGAAATCTGACACCATGCCCCATCACAATTCACAATTATTTGGTAGAATTTATTTAAAAAATTATTCATAATTTGAGATCAAAGAATACGTAAAAAAATTTTCACCTATGCGATTTCGTTTTTTCAATTTTCTCCGCCAAATTTACCTGTAGGGTTGTGATTTTGGTATCAAATTGTTCATCTATGAAAAAGGAACATGAAAATTTTTTTTCGTGTAGATTGCGTCCATAGCGGCCGAAATCGGCCGGTGGTCGAAATTAGGAAGCGGTTGAAGTTAGGGCACTTTACCCTTAAAGTATGAGGTTGATTCAAATATTTGTGAATTTTGGGGAATTAATTTCAAATTTGGTTGCAATTTACAATCTTCTTATGATAAATAACGTGCCAAGTAATGTCACTTCAAATTATGGGGTAAAATTTCAATTTTTTCACTAATCAAAGAATATTGAAAATTCGCTGAGATGGCTTAAATTTTATAGCCACCCATGTTAAGTACCTATGTTACTGGTTCTTAAATAATTGTCTAAGTAATTAAATTGACAGTTTTTTTTTTTTTTTAGAAATCACCAACTTTATTATTTATAAATTTTGAGGACATTCTACGATTGCCCAATCACAATCGGATGTTAATTTTTTACTCGTATAGGTAAACACTTTTCGAAGTCTTTTACTCATAGTAACCTTCGACTTTAAATCGGTTGTGGTAACGTTGTTAATGTACCCTTTATCACTGACTGTTAAATATTCCTGATAATGACTGTTTTTAATAAAAACGAATTTCCCGTCGGACATGAATTGCCATGTGTATTTATCATCATCTTTGTTGATTTGTCTAGTCGAAACAGAACGTCTTTCATCGTCCCATTTTTGATCATCTACGATCAAAGTAGAATTATGGAGATAACTAATTATTTGAATTTTATTATTACCCATTCGTTTCAAATTCCAGGCCAACTGATCCGTTTTTCCGACGAATTGATCATTTGTAGTATACGCAGGACATGGAATATTTGTATGTTTATCTGAACACTCTGACTTATCCGGATCATAGAGGTATTCGGTGTAATTGAGGTTCATTATGCAGACTTTTTCACATTGTTTTTCTCCTTTCATCCCTATCTCTACCGGCGAACTGTTTATCGTCCACTGAGCGAGTTTTTTTACATGTTGGCTCAATGTGCAGTATTTAGTACTCCAGCTCAATATTGTTTTTAAACGAGATGTCAATGGAGTCAGAGTGGTTTCGTTTGCATACAGACCTTTATTCGAACGTATTACGCATGAGAGATTCTTAGTATTCAATTTTTGAGATATTCTGTCTATAGCCGCTTCTATTAAACGGTTCAGGTCAAAAAATCCCGTTTGATCTAGTTCAAAAATATTCATCTCAAGTTTGGGCAAGTAGTTCAATATAAACGCATCCGCGATCTCGTTAATTGCGGCTGTTTTTGTTGAATTTTTCAAAATATCCAGAAACGATTCGAGTCGGGTTTCCAAACTTTTGTTCTCCCCCAAATTAGTACCATTTTTCATACTTTCCAAAATTTGAGGCCTAAGATGGCAAATTATTAGAAGCAGTTTAGATAAACTTTGATGCCCGACATCATTCATTTCATTGTATAAAGCTTGGTACATGGCTAGAATGTCTTCTGGGTTATTTTTCAACGAATGAGTGAAATTTAATAAAGTGTAAAAATTTTCTTCCCTCAATTTGTAAGTCCTTTTAACCACGAATTGGATTTTGTGATGTTCATTGATCTTCTGAAGTTTTTTTTCTGCTGAATCATAATGATGTGCCATGATTTCGTTCACACAGTCATTAATCAATAGTTCTAATGAGTTAATTTCTGCTGATATGTCTATTTGTTTGTTTATGTCTAGTTTGAAATGCCTCAACATAAAGATAATTTTGAGAAATTTGAATCTTTGGTTGTTATCTGTGAGCATTTCGTTTGAATGGTTTAACAGATTTTCTAGGTCTTCCATACCATTCCTTAATTTGATGAGAGCACTACGGTCAACCAAATTTAAAGATACATGATTGAGGAGATCCTTTACTTCATTAAAAATGGTCTGTTGGGTGAGTGCATGCCCTATGAAATCATCATAAGTTTGCTGAATTTCAACAAACTTATCCAGATAATCTTTGAGGATTGAGAGATCATCATAGAATGATGTTTTCGAAAACGGTGAAGAGAATAAACTTTTTGATGTGAAGGTGGGAATGTGATGTTGGATTTTTGGATTCTTTGTATCGTCGTTGTAACTGGTTGATTCTTGAGCTGTGCCAAAATTTTTCAAAATGAACAGGTATAGTGCTAGAAGAGAAAATGCCTTTTTTGAAAAGTAACCGGAATCCATGCTTGTAATTTATTTCTGCAATGTGAAATGATTTGATAAATTTCTAATAAGTACATTGATGAAATGACATGATAAAAAATGTGAAAATTATGTTGAATTTATGTATCAAGTTGGAAAATAAGTCAACATAAAGAAAAACCTCTTGCTTCTTTTTTGCAATTAAATTTTTGATTTTCTTCCCTAAACTCCAGAATTTGATCAAATTATTTCAATTCAGTTTTTTTTTTTGGAAAAAGCGAGTTGGTTAAATTAGGGCTGAACCAAAACCTATTCCATCAACTTAATAGCAACGAAACATTTTTGGGTGTAAAAGGGTATAGCCAGATAAGGGGTGTTTTTGGCTCCAGGCCTGATTTTCAATCTAATTCCCCAAAATTGTGTACCTTGATGGAAAAAAATTCTGGAAAAAATTTTGCCCCACCCCAACCTCCTCCCTTTCGGAGCTATGGCCATTTTATTGCATCATTTTCAAGAATTTTTAATGTCAACGGAAGTGAATGAAATTTTCTGTTATTTGGCACAAAGTTACATTTTGTAGAAGGGATTTTGGCCGAAGACCGAAAATTTAAAAAAAAAACCTTACAGAAATGTTGTTATTTTGGATGATTTTTCAAATCGTGAGCCATTTTATATGAAAAGAAATGACCAAATGAAAAAATTAACGTCTGATTCGTGTTAAGCAGGTCAAAATACCCCGATAAACACCCTTTTCGCTATCATTTAACTTTAAATTTTGAAATTCATTTTTTTCATTGATTTTTCCCGACAATAAAACTAAATTACAAGATTTGAAGTAAAATGATCGTCAAAAGGGTGTTTATCGGAGTATTTTGACCTGCTGAACACGAATACGGGATTGGTTTTTTCATTAGGCCATTTATTTCCGTATAAAATGCTCAAAGTTTAAAAAATATGCCAAAATAACATTTTTTACAGTTACGTCAAAAAACACATTTTTAGGATATTTTCAAAAATTAGTTGAACTATTGCTGTTAAGGTCTTTTTTACAGTTAAAATTTCATTCACTAATGCAATAAAATAACCATAGTGCCATAGCTCAGAAAAGGAGAGGGTTGGGGGCCAACATTTTTTCAGATGTTTTTTTCATTAAGGTACATAATCTGGGGGCATTAGATTGAAAATTGGGCCTGGGGCCAAAAACACCCCCTATCCGGCTATACCCTTTGTTAATTTGTTTCAAAAATTCGAAAAATATTTATTTAAAAATATAAATAATGAGAAAAAATTTCATTTGCATCAAAATTTTGACATTGTGCCTCCTTCCCCCTGAAATCCCAATTTCAGTTCTTCACTGAGTTAAGCATTACTTTAGGTCATCTCCTTATACATTATAATGTAATTTCTCATATAATATTGTAAAATTGTCTTACCTCAGAGGAGCTATATTTTATGCCTATAAAAAACACATAAAAACATTTACTTTGCTACTGCACCGTATATAAACGCTCAAAGCAATGGATTAATAGAAGTAATACAGAATACACCAGTTTTATGAAACGATGAGAAGGAAAATTAAACGAAACGGAAATTTCTCATCACCTCTTAACGAATAAGTTCTATAAACTCGTACACATGTTGTTAAAGTATATTTAAACAATTCTATAATAATTTTGGGACATTATTCAAGTAATAAGAATGTGACTTGGGGTAGAGAAAAGACAGAAGGGCTATTCCATGCTAAAACAGACCAAAAGTGAAGTCGGGTCTTCCGATCTCGCTCAGATTTTTTTTGAGTTCTCCTTGGTGGTCTATTCACGAAACCACGATTATTTTTTTTCTAACCCTCAAGAAGGCTAGGGGGGGGGGGGGCCCTCGTAATTTTCATGCAATTGTGATTTTTCGCCAAACTACCCAACTTTGAAGGCTAATATCTTGAAATAGGCTGTACTTTGGGGAAAACCGTTTGCGGGGCCTGAAAGAGAATTGAAAGCAGATTCAAAAGTGATAATCAAATTATTTTTGGAAAGCTCAAAGTTGAACTTCGGTGGCGAAAGCTCAACTTTCATGATATGTACAAAATATGAAAGCTACCATTTAAAAATCTGAAAAAATTACAGTGAGTAGCCCTTTTTACCCTTTTTTCAACCAACAAATTTTCAAGATGGGATCTTCAGACCCCTGGGGGGTACAGGGGTCCACAATTTTGACCGAAATTCAAAAATATCGATAAAGTCGAGTAACATATCGATGACCACTATTTCGAAGGCGCTGAGTTCGAATATGTATTCAGTTTTTTCATCCGACCCCTCTGAACCCCCCTATTAGCCCCCTCGATAGGGCCAAAATTTGAAAAAATGAAAAATAACGTACGACCAGTCGTTTGTTAGGTTTTTGAGGGCGTTGAGTTCGAATATTTGATTATTTTTTGGATTTGACCCCTGAGTGCCCCCCTAGCTCTCCAAATTTTTGGGAAAAGTGGGTCAAGATATTAAAATGGCGTGTGGCATATAGATTCTCACTAATTTGAGTGCGTAGAATTCGAATATCGACTTACTTTTCGATTTGACCCGATTCCTCGCGCTTTAACCTAATGAAAAAATACGAATATGAGGGGAAGTAGTCGGTTAGATCACGAGGAATGAGGTCAAATTGAAAAGTAAGTCGATATTCGAATTCTACGCACTCAAATTAGTGAGAATCGATATGCCACACGCCTTTTTAATATCTTGACCCACTTTTCTCCAAAATTGGGGGGCTAGGGGGGCACTCAGGGGTCAAATCCAAAAAATAATCAAATATTCGAACTCAGCGCCCTCAAAAACCTAACAAACGACTGGTCGCACGTTATTTTTCATTTTTTCAAATTTTGGCCCTATCGAGGGGGCTAATATGGAGGGTTCAGAGAGGGGTCGGATGAAAAAACTGAGTACATATTCGAACTCAGCGCCTTCGAATTAGTGATCATCGATGTGTTACTCGACTTTATCGATTTTTTTGAATTTCGGTCAAAATTGGGGACCCCTATACCCCCCAGGGGTCTGAAGATCCCATCTTGAAAATTTGTCGGTTGAAAAAGGGGTAAAAAGGGCTACTCACTGTAATTTTTTCAGATTTTTAAATGGTAGCTTTCATATTTTGTACATATCATGAAAAGTGAGCTAACTTTGAGCTTTCCAAAATGTGATTATCACTTTTGAATCTACTTTCAATTCTCTTTCAGTCCTCGCAAACGGTTTTCCCCAAAGTACAGCCTATTTCAAGATATAAGCCTTCAAAGTTGGGTAGTTTGGCGAAAAATCACAATTGCATGAAAATTACGAGGCCCACTCCCCAGCCCCCTTGAAGGTTAGAAAAAAAATAATCGTGGTTTCGTGAATAGACCACCAAGGAGAACTCATAAAAAAAATCTGAGCGAAATCGGAAGACCCGACTTCACTTTTGGTCTGTTTTAGCATGGAGCCCAGAAAGGAGAAAATATGTTTATTTTATAAGAAAAACTTGCCCTAAGTTTTCAATCTACAATGTTAAATTTAATTTTTACCTTTCTTCTTTGAATGAAGGTTCGTACTAAGTCCAAAGATCACTAAAATTTAAAAATTCAGAATAGATTTTTGAAGAAAAAAAAAGTGAAAAAACATGAAGTTTTGATGAAAATCTACCTACGAAAATGATAAATAATTTTTTTTATCGGTGGAGGAGGGGGAAGAAGTACATACACTCTTTTCTTTCTGCAGAATTCATTAAATTTCTCTTCTTGTAAATGTTCCAAGTCACTTACGACACCTCTTTTTGGAAAATTTTGTGTATGATGCCTGTCATTGTGATTTTTTTGAATGAAATATGGTTGTTTTATTTTTTTAGAAAAGTTTTAAGTTTGGAGCTGTGATTTTTAGGAAATTATAATTTTTTGAAGTTTTCCGTAAAAATTATTATTTTTGTGAGGAGGGGGAGGGGTCTCATAAAAAAATCATGCAAAAAGTCATGCTTAAAGGTCCAGCATGGTCAAGCTTTTTGCTCAAAAAATTTTGTTATACCCATCCTGTTGGTTTTAATTGAATTGTTTTTTCCGCTATGGGATGGGGGGGGGGAAGGGATCAACGAATTCACCGAGAAATGAGCCTGGAATAAAAAAATAGAATTTAGGCTTTGCATAACGCTGATGTCGTGATAGAAGTTATTATTCCAATAAATTTATCGTGGTTGTGTGTGAACTTCGTTGCAGAGGAAAAATCATACCCTACTGTTTGTATAAAATTTATGGCAAAAGATGCAACAACATATCAAAAGAAAAAATCTGTTGGAAACGAAAATTTGCACGGTTATTCGTCGATTGCGCAATGATAAAAAAAAATAAAAATAAAAGGCCGTCACATATTCGCAATTTTCGTGGATTTTTTTTTGTCTACTCCACAAAGGCAAACGGGGCCTCGTAATTTATAAATTTTTACGAAATTAACGAAGTAGAAGATTATATAGCGAGAGGTATTTTACGAGTGGTATTTGTAGTCTTTTGTAAAAGCTTTTAAGAGATGAGCAGATTGCGAACTCGTAAACGGGATTATGTATACTTTAAAAAGAGCAATCGGTTAAAATGTAAATTTTATTACTAGGAATTAAATTGCTACGCTGCGTCGTCCCCTTTGCGTTTCGCGGTCGTCTTGTTGTATTTTAGATTTGAATTGCACGCGTATATAGCAATATACAAGGACATGCCAGCAGCACCAAAGCAAAATCGAGTCAAAAAAGGAGACGACTTGGGGAGCAGGGGAAGAGGGGCGGAAGCAAATCTGCGTTAATTCGGCTCGCAATACTCTTACAGCACTGTACGTATACAGCTGTATGGGAAGCGGTAGAAGATCTCAGGGTTCTAGAGATTTATTTGTCATTTACGAGCCAAGTCTCTCTGCTTTTCGTATACCGACTGGAAATTTCACCCTGCGCGCTTTTTCACCCCTAGTCAACAGAATACTTGGCGATTGGTGGGTTCGTCGTAAAATTTAATTACCTCATAAAGTTAAAAACGGTTCTCCTCTCTCTTTGTGACATTGCGGCATCGCATTTTACTACCCTTACTCCTCCGAACGTTAAAAAAGATCCCGAACTCGAACATTCGACGGGATATTCGCGTACCACGAATTTACGTTATATTTAGACAGCTGTTTTCTACCACAGATCCCTCTGGCTGTGGTGGTGCAACGGGCCCATCGAGTCGAAATGATGGATACGTGTACTTACTGCCCAGACCCAACGACGTGCGTGGGATTCCTATGTTTCCAGTACCTAGGTAGTCAAAGGTTACGCGTGTAACACCTTTTCCCAACAAATTATGGTAATTTTTTAACCCCTTTTGAAAGCAACGGTGCGGGTAATTTGTTGCATATTTGGAGGTTTTTTGAAAGGTGCAACTCGTTCGATGATGGTGTAGGTTCTGTTCGTTATTTTTTTTCTACAAAATTAGTTACTTTTTGAGGTAAAAGGCTAGATTTTGTATCGTTGACGTATCCACCTGCATTTTAATAGAATTACATCCTCTTTCATTATTCTCTGATCAGTGAAAGTTTTACAGTCTACGAGGGGTGATCGTTTCCTCCGGTCGAGTAAAATAATTTAATTACGCAGGTATAATTGCACATTTAAAAGAATTAAATTCGTTATGCTCCACCAGGGACGAAACTTGGATAAAAATCTCGGGAGGGAGAGTGGGTGAAAATGAAAAATTTGCCGACTCATATTTTTTAAAAAAGGGGAAATTTGTCGACCACTTGTAATGAAAATAAGAAACAAAAATTCGTGCATTTTTTGTGCCACTTTTTAACTTTTAAAAATGAACTATACTCCTTAATGACCTACTCCCTTCTGAAAAAAATTAAAAATTTCTGAAAATTCAATTCGAAATCATCACTAAATTCCTTGATAAATGAGAAGGACAAATTTTTTTCTTTTCAAAATGCTCAGTTTTCTGTAATGGAAAGGAAAAGAGTTCATACCATGATCCAGAAGCTGAAATATCTTCATTAAAAGTCGTGTTTTTTGTGCTACCATATTGGCTTTCGAAAAACACGATATTCTTTAATGAACTCCTCTCCGTCCAAAAAAAAAAACAAAAATGTTGAAAATCCCATTCGAGATTATCACTAAATCCCATGATGAATGAGAACGACAAGTTTGTTTTCACTTGAAAATATTCAATTATCTGGGCTGTAAAGGAGGAAGGTTCATGCCATTATTCTGAAAATAAATCGTAAGTATAAACTTACTGAGCTCGAGTGAAGCAGGGGCGAAAATTTTTCAAGAAAAATGCATCCAAAAGCTGAAATTTCTTTATTTTTTAAATCAATATTTTAGTAGTGAAAGGGAAGTGAAATCCTCAATCCCTATCACTAATATTTATTTTGGGCTTTATATGCCCGAGCGACTCGAAAAAATGATGATTTTTAGAACTAGTTCGTTTTTTAATTATTTGTTGTCTGGAGAAATTCTATAACTTTGGAATAAAAATTTCGTGCTTTTCAAAAAATTTTTTACAAAATTTCGTGTTTTTTTTGTTACATGGTGAAAATTTGTGATTTTTTCTTATTTCATACTTTTTCGTGCATGTTTGTATCAAAATTTGCTCACTTTATGAAAAAATTTCTAAAAAAGTTGTCAAATTTTGTTATAAATTTTGTTATAAATCGGCAATTTTTTTCAAATGGTCAGCAAAGTGTGTAGCCGGGTAAGAGGTGAATTTGGCACTGGCTCGGATTTTCAATCTAACCCTCCCCCAAATGGTCCCTCGATGTAAAAAAAATTGGAAACATTTTTGACCCCCTTCCCCCCTTTCTTTCGGAGTTATTGCTATTTTATTGCATTATTTTCAATAAGTTTCAATTTTAATGGAAGTTTAATAGCGAATTTCGACCACTTTTTGAAAATACCCCAAAAATGTGGTTTTTAACTTAGATTCGCCTCATTCACCTCTAGCAATTTCGAGACCTCAAGGGCCCAAAATCGCGAAAAACCTTACAAAAATGTTGATTTTTAGTAGATTTTCAAATCTTGAGCGTTTTATACGGAAAAACATCACCAAATACAGAAACTAACGTCAGATTCGTGTTTCGCGGGTCAAAATACCCCGATAAACACCCTTTTCGCGATCGTTTTGCCTAAAGTGTCAAAGTTATCTTTTTCTCCGATTTTTCACGACAAAAATAGCGAATTTCGAGGCTTCAAGTTAACCACGTTAGCTTTTTCATTTAGTCATTTTTTCATTTTTTCCATATAAAACACTCTAAATTTGTAAAATCTGCAAACATCAACATTTTTGTATGAATTTTCGCGAATTTTGAACCTTGTGGCATCAAAATCGCCAAAAGTGAATATGTTAGGTAAATTTATGTTGAAAAACACATTTTTGGGATGTTTTCAAAAAGTGATTGAACCTCACCATTAAAGCTCTCTTTACAGTTGAAAATTTCAAATGACCAAAACCGCATGAAGGAGTGCACCAAAATTGATGAAAAAATTATTTTATATATAGATAAATTTTCACAAGATATAACTTCGTGCCAAAGATCAGAAAATTTCCTTCACTTCCATTGAAATGAAAAATTATTGAAATAATGCAATAAAATGGCCATACCTCCGAAAGGGAGGAGGGGGGGGGGGGTAAATTTTTTTCCAGATTTTTTTTTACATTAAAGGACATCATTTGAGGGAATTGAATCGAAAATTCGAGCCAGGGCCAAATTCACCTCTTACCCGGCTGAATCCTTTTTTGTATAAAATGACCCTATTTTGGGGTTTAGAATAAAAATTGGAACCGGGGTCAATTTCATCTATGCTAGATAAAATAATTTCCCATATTTTTATCATATTTAGTATTGAGAATTGTCTCCTTCAATAGGTAGAATAGACTACTCTTATTACATAGTTGTATGATGTGCAGTCTACACCGGCTGATGTTCCATAATACATTATTTTGTTTTCAGTCATCAGAAATGAAAATTTAAAAATTATTTTTTGAAAATTTTTACGTCAGTGCAGCCAGTAGCTAATTGTGATATTCTAATATTACGAACTCGAATGCATTTTTTTTTCATCAAGTAATTGGACCAATTTTTTCTCCCAATCTAAAAAAGTATGTAAAAATGCATTCTAGTTCGTAATATTAGAATATCACAATTAGCTACTGGCTGCACTGACGTAAAAATTTTCAAAAAATAATTTTTAAATTTTCATTTCTGATGACTGAAAACAAAATTATTGTAAATTTTTCAAACAATAAAAAAATTAATTCGAAATTAACGTAAATTTCATAGTGTAGAATTTATAACTGGCTACACTGATATACAAAATTTTCCGAAAAATTTCCGAAATTTACTTCTAGTGAGTGAAAAAAATTCATAATATTTTCAAGCGAAAAAGTAATCAATTCAAAGTTGGCATAAATTCTGTATTTTGGAATTTTACGATTCGCTTTTGGCTGCACTGGTGCATTACTTTCAGTGATCGAAAAAATTTTTTTGCTCAATTACTTGATGAAAAAAATCATTCCAGCTTAGTGAAAAATTCATATTATTGAAATATTGCAATCTGCAACTTTTGGACCCCCTGGTAGCAGTCTGAATTTTGATCGGAGGAGGACGGCGATGGTCCAGGGAGTTGTAGAAACTCAAATCGCAACTTTTGAGTGCTGTGACGGCTTCTCGCACGATTTTGATTTTCTAAAAAACACAAAAAACTGCGTTTTTTTTCAAAAGGAGGTGCACTTTGAGCACCCCCTGCTCCCCTCCCCTTGCACCTGGGGGCTCAAATTTTTTTTAGATAGTCTCCCACTCAAAGTAAACCACCCCACCAAATTTGGTCGAAATCCAAGATATGTTTTTTTTTTCACTCCTTCCTAATGTACAGGGAGATGAAAATTCTCGTTGGCAGTTTCATAAACTTTTGAGTTTGATTTTTGAAAAAAATTGGGTATATCAAATTTTTAGTCGAGGAAATCGGAGTTGAATTGAAAAATTTGCGAAAATGAAAGTAATGACTTCATTTAGAAAATGGTTGTATTTCGAATTTAGAGAGTAAAATTTCAAAAAAAAAATCGAGAAAACCATTTTCGAGTCAAAAATTTCCAATTTCTAATTTATCCTCCAATAATACCGATTTTGGTTCCTTCATTTTTTGATCTTTTGATCCTATCCTTTCATTTTCGTCGTTTTTTCTTTATTTTCCCGCGAACGCCTTTCCCTCTTGTATCGATATTTTAAATCCTCTTCCCTTTTCACGTAGGTAGGTATTTCTATTTTTATGCGAGTCTTTAGTGTAAATATGGCTCGTCAAATTGTCAAAACACAAGCACTTATTCGGAGAAGCTGGAGCAATTAGCACGGCTCATAAATAGGTACGACCTTTTTACTCGCGGTATCGTCGATGGATCGAGGAAAGCAGGGATTCTAATTGCAACCTTACGTATAATTTGGCGACTTAGAACAAATCCCTGTAGCAATAGCATAGCAGCGAAGGCTTTTTAAAATGTGAACTGGAAATACCTTCTACCTATAACAAGACCGCAGCGATGGCTCTTGAAATCCCTTAACGAGCTTGGGCGAGGCGTGCAAGAGTATATTATCTGGCGCACATGGTATGCTATAAGTTTTTGATATTTACTTGTACGAGGCGTCTAAATTATTTATGTATAACATGCGTAAGTTTTACTCATTTAGTTGTAAGTATATGTGCGTATATTTTATGCAGCAATAACGCAGTCGTTTCGTCGTCGTTTGCGTACCACCAACCACGTTCAAATTTATAGTTGACTGAGTTTTCGGTATAAGTAGGAAATACGATGGGTTCTCGTCGCTCGATTAAATAGGCGATTCGACGTCAACATAATCAGCTGATCGAACGCTCTCGCCATAAAGAATTTATTCGTTTCGGAAATAATTGGCTACCAAAGACCGGACCATTAACTACGGAGCAGAAATCTCGAAATTTAGCTCTCTCGTTCGTATTGTAAACAACGCGATAATTATTTCGTTCGTGTTAAAAACAAATTTTTGTAAATTAATACCGCTCTTCGCTATTTTATTAGCGTTACGTTTCTCGAAAAAAACCTACCGCCACGAACAATGGACGACAAGGCGAACCGATTAGTAGCCAAATTGTGCGCTCTGTGCCAAGAATTGAAAAATATCGATTTCGCCGTAGAAGAGCCCATCAACGAGGACACATTATGCGAAATCATTCTCAAGGAGATACAACGCGTTAAGTACAAGTACGACGAATGTAGAAACGAATTTCTAGAATCGAATTTATTTCATTCCGGTTTTAACGACGTCGATATTGATTTCAAAAGGATATTCTTCGAAGCTATGGGCAAATTGGTCAAATATCGGAAAAACGAATTGTAACGTGGAGTATGAGTTTCGGAGCTGGTTTAGTAATGTCCCCTTCCATGTATTTTTTCAGTATATTACCTATCCACCTCGACAAATTCGTCGTACTTTTTTCCCTTGAAAATACCGCTATCGCCTTGTTTATTTTCTTAATTTCCATTCTTTGATCTTGTTCTGTTTGTAACCATAGGCTGTGAGATAAATTGTTTATGGTATCGCGCAATATGTATTTATTGTGATTACGTTCGCGTAATTACCTTTTTCCTTTTTTTTTCTTCGCCCACGAATAAATCGATATCGCTGCCAATAATTTCAGACTTTTTATGCTACAGATCTTCATTGAAGGGGGTAAAATTAGTTGAGATATGTGCAGAGGAAATCAATGTTGTATTAATAATCTTGATCATTTCACATTTAATTTCATTGAAATTGACGAGTTTTGAAAAATGGTTTCACTTTGAAAAAAAATTATGTTCAACCGTGCGCAACAGTTTCGAAAAAATTGGGAAATTTATCAAAAATTTGGTCGAAAATTGCCAAAATATCTTCCGACAGAAATAGAAAGATCTAAGTATAAAATTTTGTTAGAGTTTTGAATTTTTTAAAAATATTAATGGAATTTATGGAATGAGATTAGACAAATACCACGAGTAAATTGATAAAACGATTGAAAAAAATGGAAATTCCTCTTATTCAGTGAGACTTTCGAAAAACTATTTTCAATAGAACTGCAGAGAATGAAATAATTTATTTCAAAATTTGATACAATTAAAGAGAAATGATTTCAGAAATGTTTGAAATTGGTAGATATCTCGAATAAATTGAACATTTTGTTGAAAGAAATTCTGAAGTTGAGAAGGTGTGAGGAAAGCAGACTGACTTTGTATTTTGCGAATGATTCGGGTTCACGATTTTCTTACAAAGGAGGTATCCAAACTCAAAAAAAAAATTGAGCACAAAAAATGAGCCGAAAGTACATGAAAAGAACCCCATATCCAAAATTTGAAGTGCTGAAGTTTATTTCTCGAATTTTGGTGAATTTTTGGAATTTAAAAATTATACCTCATCGACCTGCAAAATATTAAAATCTGATGTAATGGAATTTTCCAGCACTGGAGGAAATCTTGGATTACCCTTATTGGTGACCAATTTGATCGATTAGAGCACAATTCTCCAAAATTCGTAACTTAGAGTTGAAATCAATATTTTTTTCCAAAATTCTGCCAAAAAATATGGATTTTAACTCTAAGTTACAAATTTCAGAAACTTGTGCATTAATCGATCAAATTGGTCACCAATATGGGTAATCCGTGATCATAGGTGCTAAAGTTCATATCCCGCCTGTGCTGGAAAATTCCAAAATTTTCTGGAGGCTCCAAAACGTCTCGAAACGACTTCAAATCGATTCGGGAGGTCGAAAATAGGGTATATCCCAAATTTTAGGTTTTTACCTCGATGCATACGCCGTGGGTGTATTTTTAAATTTTTTTCAGAAAAATTGCCTGCCAAAAATGTGAATTTGAACTCGAAGTGACGAATTTCGGAAAATTGTGCTTTAGTCGAACAAATAGGTCACCAATATTGGCGAATATAGGTGATGAAGTTCATGGGAACTATTTCAATAAATTTTTCACCAGCACTGGAAAATTCCAAAATTTTCTGGTGGCTTTGAAACGTCTCGAAACTGCTTCCAATCGTTTGGGCAGGTCGGAAATAGGGTATATACCAAATTTAAGATTTTTTCGTTGATTAGGTCAAATTTTCATAATTATTTTGCAGGGCGATGAGGTAATTTTGAAATTTCAAAAATTCGCCAAAATTCGAGAAGTGACCTTCAGCGCATGAAATTTTGTATTTGGGGTTCTTTTATGATGTACATTCGATTTATTTTTGTTTGGGTTCAAAATTTTACTTTGAGTTTGAATACTTCCCTTTTGAAAGTTCAGAAAGTAGAAAAAAATCAGAAAATTTTAGAATCTTGAAATCATAAATTTGGTCGTCATTTTCAACATTTTTTTCATCCCTTTTTATCATTCTTTTCATTCTCCGACTGAATTTTCTTAATTTTCACTAATTTTTTACGTACCACAAGTAAAACAACTCCAGGTACAGTTTATTTGGAAATGCGAAGCAATGTGGATGATTTTTCGTCGTTTTTGAAATACCTTATTGCATGTTACAAAAATTGTGATATTTTGGACCAAAACTGCATCGATTAATCAACTTTATTACAAATTTGTTTTACGTATTTTCTATTTATTTCACTGCTTTATGGTTCAAGTAATTTTTTCAGGGAAGTTTGGGAAACCCGTAGTAAGAGTTGTCATGATTTACAGAATTGTTCGATAATTTTTGGTTAATTTTAGAGGTGACAAATCATTACGAAATCTCGATTAAGGTGCATTCTTTTCAATTTTTGGTGAGATTTTTTAACCCACATGGCCTTTGAAATTATTTTTACGTTAGCTCATGCAGCTTTTGTACATTCCTTTTTTGGAGGTGGGGGGGGGGGCTTTAGGAGTAATCTTCTTTTGATGATGAAAAATTGCGAATAAACTATATTTACTGATTGATTTTTGATAAAAATTTTCATTTATTTTATCATGAAAAAATTCCATTCTAGATAGGTCCATTCTAGTTATCGTCTTTCTCGTCTTCCTGTCCTCCTCCTCCTTTTTCTTCTTCTCAATCTCTTCCTCCTTTTATTGTTTCTTTCCGTTAATTTACCAATTTTTTGATAAATTTCGTGTTTTTAAAATTTTTTTGGATGAAAAAAAGCAAAAAAAAAAAAGGCGAAATTGAACAATCTTGGAATGAAATTTGTAAAAAATATTTGGCCATTTTTTCGATCACGATTTTTCTTATTTCGAGACGTGAACGTAATCAGCGTGATAACATTCGGGCAGCCAGTCGCCTCCTATCTAGTAAATTCTTCGTAAAATTGGAAAAAAGATTCGGGATGAAGCTTTCGCCGACGCTAAGTTGTACCGGTTCGATTTGCACGGCGGAAACGGCTCGCGGCAAAATGAACATTGCTTATCAAGCTCTGATCAACGTCAAGAACGTAATATTCAACAAGCTTCGCGAAAGCGACTTCAAAACCTTCCCGATCGGTACCGCGGACATTTACGACAAAGAGCTGGACCGAATTAGAGAAGACTACTACCAATGCAAGTACGAACTGATGCAATACTGCAATAAAGCCGATATCGAGAAAGATTGCTGTACCATGGAAAGGGAATTCCAATTCCAGTATTTGGATGCCAAAGAGAAAATCGTCGAGTTACGTAATTTGGAAGAAAAACTAAGGTATTCCAATCCCAGTCATTCTGCCAGCTGTAGCAGCAATACACCTACTGGCGTGATGACCAGTGCCATGAATTGTACTCAACTTGGTCCTAATATGCCGAAATGCGAATCTTGCTACGCGGCTACTCAGCGAGTCAACATCACCATGAGATGTGAACTGTGTAAGAGGAGTCTCGGAGCTTTGGTTTTCAATTCCAACTGATACGTTTTATCCGAAACCGTGTGGTTCTTTTTTCCCCTTTTTTATCCGCGAAATATAACGTATTTTTGTACGCCTTTGTGATAGTTGGTTTGTTGAGCTGACCGAATTCATGTGTAAAATTCGAGCTTTGACGTAAGATCCGAATAATTAGTAATTTTCAACCGCGAGTATACGCTTGACAAAAGAAGTGAAAAATATTGTCTCCATTGTTAACGACACACGATGTTAAATTTATTGTTCTTATGCGAACGTTGTTGACGTCAAGAAAAACAGCGCAAGGTGCAACCGTCGCACCGCTGGGTCGAGTTGTTTTTTCAAATTTCTTTTTTTGAAAAAAATTTTCACACGTCATACGCCTCATTACCGCCCGAATGTTAATGAGGCCGGATGATTTTTCGAAAACAACTATCGATGTCATATGTCGAACTTTCGCACGCAGCCGAGCTCATCTTCTTTCCTTCTGTTTTCGAATCTGCTAATAATAGTCCGAATTATCCTGATTCCGAGGGTCGTTTACCTCGTACTTGTATTTCTTATCAGATATCCCTTCGTTTTGATTCGATTGTAATTTTTCTTTTTTTGAAAGACCAATTTATTGGCACGCTTTGATAATTTACGATTATCGATGGCAATTATGAAATAAGTATACATGTGCTTTTTATAGATCAGGTTTCACTGAACTTCTAGTTTATGGCGGAAAATACTTGCGTAGATGGGTTTCCCGAAACTTTTTCTTTCGTCATTTCGTTTTCTCGTAATCGGAAAATAAACTGCAGTCGAACGATTGATGATGTAGTTGACCTAATGAGTTGTGAGATATATGAACAGTATGAATTTTGTTCGTGATATTTTTACTGAGACATGTTGAACGAGCCTGAGCCTTTTTTTAGGCGATATTTTTCGCGATTGTGTCAGTTTGATGTGGCTGATTGATATGCTTCGAGTTGTTTTTGTAAATTTCAAACAAACACGATGCTATTTTCGTGCTATTATGTTAGAAATAGTATAATTACTATTTTTTTGCATGAACTTACGAAGCATCGGAAAATGACAGAATTGAAAAAAAGCCTTGAAAGTAGATAATGTTTCTGAATATATTTAATCATCTACTTAATTTAATTGTTGCTCTGATAAAATCGTCAAAAAAACAAAAATTGTCAAAAATCACTGAAAATTTGACGAAAATGTTCTCGAGACGTCGAATATATGCAGAAATATTCAGTTTAGCTTGAAATATGCAAAATATGCGAACTAAAATTGAGTTGATGTTCTAAAACTTTGTTGAATTGCGAAGATTTGAGCAATATATCTTTGGGACCAGACAGAACTAGGACGGAAAGCAGTTCCTCTACCCCTGTCTGATGATGGAAAAATAGGATTTTTAGAATTTTTGAAAGGGATGACCTTTTTACTTCTTGGGAATTTTTCGTTTGCATGGGAAAAAATATAAGAAATGATTTTTTGGATTAAAAAAATCAGAGAAAAATTCATTTGTCGAAAATTTTGGATTTACCCCCCTCCCTCCCCCTTAAAAATAAACTATTTTAAGAATTGAAACATTTCTCATTATACCTAGCCCTCTGTTGAGAATGATCAAAAATTTTCTACTTTAATAAAGTAACAAAATTTCGATTCGTTTGTTATTTTTCAAAAAAGAAATGAACATTTTTCAACGAGGTTTTTTAACAGAACTGGACTAAACGAGAAAATGGTTGATAACCTCCCCTGCTGAATAATTTTACAATTGCAATTTCAGTTGGAAAAATTTTATTCGAGTTGAAAAAATTTGCGGAAGTAATGACCTTTTTTTTGAGAAAATTTTCGTATTTAGTTGTTGAAAGGAGAACGATTGCAGTTTGAGTTGGAAAAACCGAAAAAATTAATTTTAGTTGGAATTTTCAAGCCTTCCCTCTCCAATTTTAAAATATAGAATTCTGCAGTTTCTTATTTTTTCCAGAAAAAAGGTTATTTTATTTATGGGAGGGAGAAGAGGCAAATTTTCCAAGTTTTTTTGCAGGAACCCTGAAAAAAATTGATGTCATTCTTTCATTTATAAATGAGTGAAAATTTTCGAAAATGACTGGAAACAGTCAGAATTGCAATACAGTAAAAAATCAGCGCAAACAGTAAAACAAAATACTAGAAAATCAGTGAAAATTTACTAGAATGTCAGTAAAATCTCTGAAATTCGCTGAAAAATCAGTGAAATTCTTTGAAAAATCAGCAAAAATCTGCTGAACATCAAAAAATTTTGCTGGTTTTCCCTGTGCTGGTATTTTGACTATTTATCAGTGATTTTTCGCTGATTCGAAATGAGAGAACACCAAAGTCAAAAAACTTTCGATGAAGTTTTATGTTTTTTTGTTTGTTTTTTTTTGGTTTACGATATTTCAACATCAACAACCGCACAAAATCTGCTTCAAATTTAGCACTTTTCACTGCTTTTATGATATTTAAATTAATTTTGTAATATTTTTATTGACTTCTAACTATTTTCACGACATTTTTGATGGTCACTTTTTTGACATTTTATGTCTTTAGGAAGAATGTCGATAAACAAGATATCTTAACAAATATTGCAAGTTATGAATGATGTAAAAATGATGGGAAAGATTTTTTTTGTAAAAAAAATAGGGGAAAAGGCTACGATTCCAATATCTGATTGATCGATCACACCATGAATAGGTGAAATACGTATTTTCTTTGGTCCAAATGAATAACTACCAAGGTTGTACCTATCCAAGAAACTCGTCAAATGCTTTGGAGGATCACTGCATTTTATTTTGAAGTTGAGTTTTTATTTCTGTGATTTTGTTCCTCCCTCTTCGAGAAATTTTTTTGATTTGTTCCTAGTTTCCAAGAAAGAAAAACGATTTCTGTATGAATTTTATATTGCTTCAATTCTTTATGAGGGTACATGAGAGGGCGTAGAAATATCTCGTTGAAGATCATACGAAAATTTTGAAAGGAGTCAAGCAAAGGTCGTAATTTTGATTTGCTAGACCCACCTTAAAAAAATTTCTGTGGTGTTTAGTGTTGACATAAGCAGTGATGGAAAACTGGAACTGGAAATAGAACTGTAAATTGAAAAAAACTGGAACTGGAACTGGAACTGGAATTAGAACTGAAATGATGAGAACTAAAAACTGAAAACTGGAACTAGAACTAAAATAAATTTCAGTTTTATACCAGTTCCAGCAGTTGTAATTTTTATATTTAAAATATGCCTTGAAAAAAATCAAAATTTTGATATTGAAATTTACCAAACCACATTCAATTAAAAAATTTTCACTAAAAACCCCCAAAAACCTTGAAAATTACGTCGAATAGTGAATAAAGAAAAATCGTGTTGTAAACTCGAAAATTTCATTCAATTAAAGACGTCTTCTAATACATTAAGTAATCAAATTTTTTGTTGAAAAATTCAGGGGTTAGTCACAACATTTTCGAAAAATATTACTGACTTTTTTTCTAGAATTCTTTTGTTTTGAGCTTGAAAGGGGAAAAAATTGTACTTTGAATCGAACAGGAAAAACAACATAGTTCAAATTTAGCAGAAAATTTTGCATTTTTTTGTCCCTTGAAATTTAAAAAACTAAAATTTTGGAGTTGGTATTTGGAACTGGAACTAAAAAATTTTGAGAACTGAAACTGGAACTAATATCATATCAGTTTTCCATCACTGGACAGAAGTTTCTGACTGATCATTGTAATAATTTTAACTAGTTAGTACTCTCACATTTCTGAATCAGTGAAATTTATTTTAAAAAACACTGGAAAAAGTCAGAATAATTGCAGCACAGTAATAAATCAGTGAAATATTTTTCTCTGAAAGCAAGTCAGTGAAAGAAAATCACTGGAAATCAGTGAAAATTCACTTAAAACTCAGTAATATTTATGAAATTCACTGAAAAATCTGAGAAATTCTTTGAATAATCAGTGAAAAATCGCTGAAAATCAGTGAATTTCACTGATTTGAAATGAGAGAGTATACGTACTTTGATGTAACTAATTTTTATATTTTCGACAATTTTTGTGAGATTTTGTCGATTTTTTGTGAGAGATTTTGATCATTCGAAGCCTTTTTAGCTTTCATTTTAGCAGGGAGTGGAACCAATTGGAACCACCACCAAAAAAAACCAGAACCACCACTTTTTTTTGGATTTTCAAATGAGAACCAGAACCATCTGGAACCATTTGAAGAATTTATGGAATCAGAACCACTTGGAACCATTTGAAAAATTTTATGGAACCAGAACCAATAGAGAGAACCACCAGAGAGGAGTTGTTTTGAAATTAACCAGAACCACCAGAGCCAGAGTTTTCTTCTGGTGGTTCTTCAAAGTATCAGTTTTTTCTTTTTTCAGTTTCAGTTTCAGTTTACATTCCTGTAAAATGCAAATAATGACTGAATTTGAAAAAAAAAATTATGAATATTTTTGAAAATTAGGATAATTTTCAAAAATAGTCTAATTAGAGACCTAATTTTGATTTCAAAATACAAAATTAATCAAATTTTGATGACTCATTTTGAAGTGAAACAACAATTTAAAAAAAAAAATAGTAACCATTAGGAACCGGAAGAACCACCACCAATTGGAACCAAAAGAACCATGAAATGGTCTTGATTCTAGGAACCAGAACCACAACCACAAGAAGTAAAAAAAATGAAACAAAACCAGAACCAAATGGAACCACTTCAGACCATTATGAAAACCAAAACCGGAACCTTTACCAGAACCGGAACCATTTCATCCTGATGGTTGAAGAGAACCACCACAACCACCAATAAAAAATTTTCAATTGGTTCCATTCCCTGCATTTTAGGAAACTAAAAATTCTATCATTTCATTTAAAAAGTAGAGTCCTCGCCACCACAAACGTAAATGTAAATACTCAAATTTCTTGCTATCTGATTGGTTCATAGCGTTGTATTAGGTACGTTTTGTACTGATAACTCATGGCTCTACTTAAATCTTAAGAAATAAAATGAAACAATTTCCTCATACAAATGAATTTCTTTTTTTTTTTTTTTTTGGGGGGGGGGGTCGCTATAGTTTTTGAGATCTTGTATGCAGATTATTACAAGACAGGTTGTAAAAGAATAGTATTCAGTATGTTCTCATATTTAATTTAAGGTTGAAATTGAAGGCGCTGTGCTGCGAGGAAAGACGTTGAAATTTCGTCGTAATAATGCTTTCAATATTGAAAACTATTTTAAGCACACCGAGTCGAAGTTCGAACTTAATTACACAAATGGAATCTATTGTCGAGTGAAGTTCGAGAGTATACTATACTCGTAATAGTACTTACTTACTCGTATAATGTACGAGTGTATACGGCGTATTGTAAGTGTACGATTCGTTAATAGTCGTTAAAGCATTAGACTGTGCGCTATGCTGTGTAGTTTTTCTTTAAAGTACGTTCATAAACAAAGCGTCGAAATTATAATTTGGTCGTAGAGTATAAGATGGTTAAGAATTATCGGCACATCTGCAGCAACTTGGATACAGCAGAAGTTGCTCGGCTATTGTTCGCCGTTATCTTTATGAGCGCAGAAATAAACTGGCGTACTGAAACAATAATAACCCTTCTGTGTTACTTTCATTCTCTCTGCTTGTCTTATTCTCTCGCCTCTCGCTCTCGGTCTCTGCGTATAGTGCTTACTGCTTATACGTACACCAAGTGAGTATACGTTTACGTTTAACATAGAAAACCATTACTTACTTTGCTGGTTAAAGTTTCAATTATTTGGCACAAGAAGGGTCTGCTGCTGGTAGAGTTGCTGAGCGTTGTGTAGAAGATGGGACGAGTAAATGCTCAGCGTAGGGAGGGGGGCATATAATACTAATATACATAGTGTGTCTGTGTAGTAGCTGTAGGTACACGACTACAGAGTAAATAAACAAGCGCGTTAAAAACCTTAAACAAACAAGTTACGAAAAGTTATTTACGATTTGCAATTTAATTAATGGATTAAAATAAGTCGAAAAGTTTATATACTATAGAGTGTCAGGCGTGTAGCCAGGTTCAAGTTCTGTGATGAGTTATACCATCTTAGCAAGTGATACCCCATCCCAAAAAATCTATGGCTGAAAAAAATACAGGATATTTTTAATCAAATCATAAAAATGAAAATTCGAACTATTTTTGATTAAAAATTTATTTTCTTTTTCTCGCGATTCATTGTCTATTTCTCTCCCCCCCTCCCCCGAAGAATAAAAACACGTACTTCGAATCCATGAATTCTTAGCAAGCCCTTGCGATTTTTCTGGCCTACTCCACCAATTAGAAAATCAATGAATGATTTGTGGTTTGCAGGGAGGAAAAAAGAGGTTATAAATTTTTGTAAAATGATTTTTTTGTTGAAATACCAAATTAAAAAATTACCTATATAATACGAACTTTTTAGCTAAAATAAGGCCCAAACCCAAAATAAATTAGCAGAAAGGGGAAGTTTCGGATATAAGCTCAGTAAGACATGTATTTCAATATTCCCGAACTTCCCTAAAATTGATAAATATTTTGACCCCTTTTGGGGGGTGAGGGTTCAATTTTTGGGTTTTCGACCATAACTTTCGAAATTACACATTTACGAAAAAAAAGTTTAAACAAAAATTGTAGAGAATTAAAAAAAAATTCTCACGCCTAAATCGTGAGATAAACCGACTTTTCTCTTATATTTATGCATCAAAATGTATTAGCTATCAAAGATACCTATCATCTGTGTAATCAATACGTAGCTATTTGTTGGGGTTAATAATTTTGATACAATGAAAATGAGTGAAAACGAAATAAACCTACATCTATGCGATTTCCTGGTTTTAGAGAGCCGATAGGGGGGTTCAGAGGAATCGGATGAAAAAACAAAACCAAACAATAGACACGTCACACGGTATTTTTCATGAGCACATATTCGAATTCAAAATTTAGTCAATTTCTTGGCGATTCAGTTTCTTAACATTCTAAATTGACAGGTAATTTCAAAGACCTGTCTGCACTTCTTCCGAACTTGATGAGAACTGGAAACGATGAATTCGTCGCTTGAAGAAGTCCATCTCGAGTGGGTCCTGTTATTCTACGATTATGTATATTCGAATGATGCCAGACTTGAAATTTTTCGATCAATTTGATTGGAGAATTTTTGCTATGCATTTTTATTGTGAGCTTTTTCGGATACCCTGAAGACCTCCTTTTTTCCAACGTTGATGGAAACCAGAAACAATGAATTCATCACCTAAAGAAGACCATCATTATCGTGAGGGTCCTGTTATTCTACGATCATGTACATTCGAATGGTAATAGACCAAGACTGACGACAGATTTAAAATTTTACAATTAAGTTAGTTACAAAATTTTTGCCAAGCATTTTAATTGTAATTTTTTTCGGACACCCTGAAGACCTCTTTTTTTTTTCTTCAAAGTTGATGGTAACCGGAAATGATGAATTTGTAACCTGAAGAAGCCCATCTCGAATGGATCCTTCTTACTATCATGTACATTTGAATGGTATCAGAACAGGACTGATGCCAGATTTAAAATTTGTCAATTAAGTTGGTTAAATGATTTTTGCTATGCATTTTTATTGCAAGCTTTTTTTCGGATACCCTGAAGACCTCTTTTTCTCCAAAGTTGATGGAAACCAGTAACAATGAATTCATCATCTAAAGAAGGCCATAGTTATCATGGGAGTCTTGTTATTCTACCATCATGTACAGTCGAATGGTGATAGACCACGAATGACACTAGAATTGAAATTTTTCAATTAAGTTGGTTAAATAATTTTTCCTACGCATTTTTATTTATTTTTTTTGGACACCCTGAAGACCACTTCTTGAACGCTATTTTCAGGCAAATTCTATGAAAAAAAATCACAAAAATTCATTTTTCTCAAAAACGTTTCAACCGATTTCGATAAAACTTAAAATCTCACAGGTTCAGCAATGCCCCAATAGCGCGACGTTTTCAAATTTTTCTCAAACCTCATAGTTTCGGAGTTTAATCGACCACAAATTTCATACATAAATATATATATATATATAAGGAAAGGTGAAAATGAACGAATGGTACAGTTGTGTTCCAAATGACCCAAAACGCAAAGAAAACTCACCCCCGAACCCAAGTCTCACCGCGCCAACAAATTTAGTACCTGACTTTTCAAGAAAAGTCGGTAAAATAATAATTTTCTTATTTCCAGTTTTTTCCTAGAACGTCATGGAAGGGAGCTGGAGCCTTCCGAAAAAAAATCAATTTTGAAAATTCCCTATTAACAGAAATAATTACCAATTATCGGGTTAATCAACTTTTGGGACCGATTTTTTTGCATAGTATATCCCATTACTATGTAGAACAAGAAAAATGAATAGCCGACCCCTCATCTCAAAGTAGGGGGCTGGACCCTCCGTAGAAAAAGTCGCGTTTTCCCCCAAGCATAGCTCAGCTACAGTGAAAAATTCGAAAAATTGAGTCAAACAAACATTGCAGAGCGTTAAAAGACGAGCATTTTACTTTTTTTACTTTTTTTCTGCGTGGTCTTGGGAGCGAGTTATTGAAAAAAGAAAAAAAATCGACGCAGCGTTCAAAATTTTTTTACGAATTTCGAACCTTGTCTTTTGGGGTCCAATTTGGGTCCAAGGGTTGAATGATCATAAAAATCGAATTCAGTGATCACAAAAACCCCAGAAATCCACTTTTTAGGCTATCGCTTCGCTAAATTTTATACCAGATCTTCACATGCATAATTTATTCAGTTGATGAAAAATTTTTGAACGCTGTGCCGCTTTTTTTCTTCTCGCAATAACTCGCTCCCAAGACCACGAAGAAAAGAAGTAAAAAAAGAAAAATGGTCGTCTTTTAACGCTCTACAATGTTTGTTTGACTCAATTTTTCGAATTTTTCACTGTAGCTGAGCTATGCTTGGGTCGCTCCCAAAAGTTGATTAACCCGATTTTTGGTAATTATTTCTAGGGAATTTTCAAAATTGATATTTTTCGGAAAGCTCCAGCTCCCTTCCATGACGTTCTAGGAAAAAATTGTAAATAAGAAAAATATTTGTTTTTTAATTCTCTACAATTTTTGTTTCATTTTTTTTCGTAAATGCGTAATTTCGAAAGTTATGGCCGAAAAACCAAAATTTAAACCCCCTTACCTCCTAAAAAGGGGTCAAAATATTCACAAATTTTAGGGAAGTTCGGGAATATTGAAATACATGCCTTACTGAGCTTATATCCAAAACTTCCCCTTTCTGCTAATTTTGTTTGGGTCAAAACTTAAAAAGTTCGTATTAATATTCATGTATTTTGAGCCCGAACGAAACTAGGGCGATTTTTTTTTCGAAATAAGACGTTTGAAAGTTTAAATGCCATTATTTTTCAAAATTTTAGATATCAGAGTAATTTGTGAGTTTTGATGATTTTTGGAACAATTTATGATTTTTGAGACCCACCAAAGTTGAAAAAAATTCTCGACAGGCTCTGATGTGGTAAGAGAGTCATTTGGCCTCTGGTGGAATTTGATCAAAAATTTTATGCCACTCGATTTGTCTTAGTAGAATATGATTTTAGAGCGCATGAGCAAATTTTTATCTCACCCAGAGGGAGGGGGGCTCAAAATATGTGATTTCCAAGCTAAAAATTCTATCTCTGCGAGTTTTCAACCGATTTTTTTCAAACCTGGCAGGTAGGTAGAGGTACTAGAGGGCAGTATTCTGAAATTTTTTCAGATTTTTCTGACTAGTTTAACGACCTTGAAGTTGACTTTAAAAATTTCAAATCACCCTGGGGGACGCAATTTTGAGATGGACAGAAAAATATTTTTAAAACAAGTTTTTCAATGTATTTCTTACTTTTTAGAATTTTTTCAGATTTTTTCAAGTGGTGGAAGTTGGTCAAATATTCAAAAAAAAGGTGTAATTCGTCATTTAGCCCAGGAGAAGTAGCATCAAAAAAGTGCTTTAAAATGACATATGATATAAATATTTTTTTAAAACACTAAATTTTAATCGAGTCATACCAGTGACCAAATGACCCCCCTTACCACACCAGAGCCTTATAAGGCATGATTATCAAATTTTGAGAACCATAAAAAATTCAAAATATATAGACACCTTTTTTTTTTACAAAATTGCGAGTTCTTCTTATTTTAAAGATTTTTTTCTCGGGGGGGGGGGGGGGGGGGCTCCTGGCAACATACCTATAATTTCTATAATTTGTTGTACGAAAGAGGTTTCCCTCTGAACCCGTAGTTTTTAGGGGACTCGTAGGGGCTATAGAAATTCTTTTTCTTCTTTGCGAAGGACGTTCAAAAGATCTTTTTTTTGTTCTTATATTTTTCTCCCTGGACCCCGATTTTCTCTTGTTTTCTCTGCATGCTCCTGAATTATACCTTATGACAGCACAACTAAAGGATTTAAAAATACCTAACAAGAAGAATATTAAAGCCTATGTATTAATTACGATATTGTGTATTAGTGTGTAACTAGTAACTACGTGTACGTACCTATCATCATCTCATTGAAATGTAACGACGATGCGGCGTTCTGTCTGCCATTGCTACTTCTCATACCGACGATGAAATTAATTTATTACGTAATCTAATACGATTATTCATTTTAGTAAATGATTATTTTTTTGAGTTTCACGTTCCACGACGCGACGTCGTGGGTTGATTTTTTTTCAAGGAAATGGCTCGGAGATATTTGAAATTGAAAACGCCTCGTGTTAGTATTTCAATCGGTCCTAATGAATTTTACGATTCGAATTTTGTTTGGTGCGTATGATAGAATGACTGATTAGTCGAGAAACGGTTTTGAAAAGAACACAAATAATTGAAAATCGCCAAATATGAGCGGTTGATTTGTAATTTTGAGCTAGATCGATTTAGCGTGATGTTGAATTACGTAATTGAGTCAATTGATTTGTTTGGCTCGGTGTGATGTTTGCGGAGGAAAGAGGGATGCAGAAGACTCAAAATTGTTATGGTTTTGAAAAGATGTATGAAATTTATTATAATTAAAGGAAGAAATTTTAATTGCCAAAATTCACACAGGAGGGACAGTAGGATACAAAAAAAAGTTGAAATAACCAAACTATTTTTCGGGGGGAGGGGACAAGAGAAATTTAAATTCTAGAAAACTTATGCCCCAGTGAGAACGAATTTTTTTTAAATGATCAAAATACTGCTCAGTGTAGAAGGGTACCAAAAAAATTCTAGTTACCAACATCCTGCTTTGGCGAGGGTATGGGAGCAATTTGAACGACTCAAAATTCACCCTGGAGGAAGGTACAAGAACAATTTTTAAATAACGAAAATTCTTCCTTGGAGAAAGGAGCTGCTGTAGAAGAATTAATTGTCGTGATTTTGAAAGAGATTGTGTCATTAATTCTACATAAGGTATGAAAGTGGAAAAATTTTGCTGAAATCAACTTTTTGAAACGTCCTCTTTCTTCGCCAAATCTGTCGGTTAATCAATTTTAAATACTTGAAGAAATTGCTCGAAATTCCTACCTATGAAAAACTGAGTAATAACTTTTGGTATTCAGCTCATTTTTTATTATTTTTGGTCAAATTTTACATATCTCGAATTTATCCTCTCCTCTTCTCTCCTTCGTGTTAATCTAAATTTTCTAAATTAAAAACCATTAATTCGTTTATTTAAATTTTTATGTTTGTTTTTTGACCTTTCGATTATAAGATAATGGAGTATTTACGCTCGTGCAAAAATTTTCTCATAAAAAAATTCACTTGCAGGCGAGTAGCCAATTTCGTTTGATTGTTAAAACGAGCATTTAACTAACGATTTTTTTCACTCTAGTTTAATTAAATTTAATGATGTAAGAATTCATTTTATGAAGTGAGAATCTGAATTTTATTCTGTAAATTGGCTCCTGCGAAATGTTGTCGTACACGATAATAATGTCGAGGGAAAGAAACAGTTTCGCGGATCGATGTCTGTGTTTTTAAATTATTCCTGCTGGTGTGAAATACTTATCATAGATGTCGTTAGTTTTTCGATAATTTTCATTGCTTACTCGTTCTGAAATCATATGTTTTTGTTACTTTCGTTTTCTTTTCTCACCGAGTTATACGAAGTTTACGTTCTTCGGATATTTTTTGTGCAATTTTTCTCAAGTTTGGAATTCTTTGAAATTTTACGAATACAAAATTTCTCACGCATGAATGAACGGAAAATTGAAAATTTCGACGAATCGATGCATTTCTGAAAATAGTTCGACTTGATGTCACAAATTTTAGTAACACGATTACAAAACTAAATCGAATGTGGAAACCCCTAAAAATGAATCGAATGCATTCGCCGAGAAAAATCGAGCGAATTTTTCGTCGATTTTTACGATGTTGTTCATTTATTTCCATTTCCTTACGCCATTTTTCCCTTTTCATTTTTAGCAATTGCCATTCCGCCGCTAAATCGAAACGATGCCATTTAATCGTGTAAAAAAATAACAGGGTATATAGGAGTCGAGTTGACGTGGAAATTGTACCGTACACGTATCGTGTACTGTATATGTATGCGTATTGCTCGTTATAATCGAAGCTAGCTGAGCGTAGGAAGTAGATATAATTTATGAGACGGCTTGCGCTCGGCATTATTGGTATTTTTGTGTAAACTAGCTCGAATGAAATCTCAAAACTTATTACCGTACGACGTGCACGGCCATTGAGCGAGTAGAGAAAGAGGCACAGCGAGACGTGTATTAGTGTACATAAGGCATCGCAGGCAGAATGCTGCGGTAAACAGAGAGAAAATCAACTCGCCATGTGTAATCGATGTACTCAGTGTCACATTTGTGTCGTACAGATTACACCATCGCCATCTTTTTGAAACGTATGATTTGTTTATTTTCACGTTAAACGAGTTGAAAAGGCGTAAGGATCGATTTTACGAGATAATTTATTTGACAGAATTAATCGATCGTTTAACGAGGTTACGTACGAGATGTAGAGAGCAAAGACTCGAGATCAGGATGGGTAACGGGTGGTGGGGTCATTTCGTCATATGCAGCTATCTATTTTAATCCATCCAATTGGTTGGAGGCGATTTTTTTATATAGAAGATTTTTTCAGAGGAAGGTAAAGTTGCGAAAAATCATGGTGTCTGGTACGAAAAAAGCATGAAATTCGAAAATGACCTTTATAAGTACGAAAAATCGCCAAAATTGTACAAAAATTACGAAATCAATCGAAATTTAACCAAAAATATAGTTTTTTCAGTCGAAATTACTATTTTTTTGAAAAAATTTCCCTCACTGCCCTCGGACTTTCTTTTTATTTGATAACTGCTAGATCTACAATTGACTACTGGTTCGAAAATAGTGCAAAATTTGATAGAAAAGAACAAACATTTTTAAAAAATGCAACCAAAATGCTTCAAAAAATGAGTACATTTTATAGTTCAAATGTATTTTTTTAATGAGAAAATTTTCGCTCTGGCTTGATAAATTTATTCATTGGTATCAATTTTTTAAAAATTCTATGAAATCAACCTTTTTTGCTTGAAAAATTGGCATTTTTCATTTCTAGTTTCACATTCAAAAGACTTAAGTAGGTAGGTAATATATTTCTTTGAAAAAATAACAATTTTTTAAAAATTAACTTGATGGGCCATGAATTTTATCCATGAATGTGGAGTACGCACTTGATTTTTTTGGAATCCAAACATTGAAAAAATAGACATTTTGATGGCTATATCTCATTTTTTTTAAATTTTAGTTTTTTTTTACAAATTTTTCCCTCTTTGCTCAGGCTCAAAAAATTTTGTTCTTTTCATAATATTATTGGGTTACAAAAAATTTATAGCATCAATTTTTTCCAAACCTTTCGAGTACATGCCTGGAACTGAGAGAATTTCTGATAGAAAGAAACCAAAAGGGTGTCTATCAAAGTTGAATTTTTAGCCCCAGTCTTTTGAAATTGGTTGGGCATACCACTGTGGAGGGGAGGGGGCGATTTCTGTAATTTTTCGTGCAAGTACATTCAAATTCTCTGCATGTTCATTCCGAAATTTTCGTGCAATAATCTCGTGGAGTGAGGGGGGGGGAGGGTGTGATCACGATTAAAATTTATATATAATTTGAAATTTTGTTATCGAAGTTTAAATTCGAAGTTTGCTTTTTGTACCCGGGAGTTGATGAGTTGATTTCAATTTTTTTACGGGTGTTTACCAATTGATTCGGGGGGGGGGGGGGGTATGTTCGAGCTGATTCTGAACCTCTGTCAGCCTTTTAGCGTTATCCAGAGGATACCACGAGGAGATATTTTCAATACTTTTTTTCAAGTTCAAATTTCTTTCAATCCCAAGATTTTTCATCGAAGTTTTCTCAGGATTGTTTTACCTTTAAATTTTTTTCAATAGTTTTTTTTTTCAAGCTTCTCAAAGAGTTGAAATTTGTTTCAACCTTTCAACTTTAATTTTTTCTCAAAACATTTTGCATATTTCAACACCAACATTTTTTCCAATTCAAAACTTCTTCAAAATCTTCAGGTGCGAACTTGAATTCTAAAAAAACTGTTTTAAAATAGCATGAAAATAATTTCAGAGTTGAAAATTTTTTTGAAAAAAACTTGGGAGTTCAAAAAAAAATATTAAAGAAATTTAAAGTAGAAAAAATTGAAAAAAATCGAAGTAAAACTTTTACAGTTGGAAAAAATTCAGGAAACACTTCAAGATTGAAAACAGTTTTGAAAAAAAATCAAAAAAAGTATAAACATGCAAAAATTTGAGAAAATTGTAGATTAAAAAATTTCAGCGTTGGAAATTTTTGAGAAAAAAATTGAGAGTTGAAAATAATTCAAAAAAAATTGGAGTCGAAATTTAAAAAAAAAGTTTTTGGAAAAAATTTTGAGCCAAAAATTCACGGTTAATGAACGAAATTTTTGAGAAAAAAGTTGGAATCAACTCGTACGTAAGTAAGTACCCCTAAAAAAATAGAAATTAATTCGCCCCTTACAGCCTTGTATCCCAGTAGACAGTAGACACCCTAAAAATGTTCTAGGAACGAGGTTTTGGTCCAATAAATGCAAACATTTTTCGTAAATTTTTGAAATTGTATCTCATTTACGAAACTATCGCGATACCTAGTATCGCATTAAAATGATGAACTCGAATTTGATCTAATAATTAGTCTCAACTTGCGAGTATTATGTTTTAAAACGATAATCGTCTGCATATCATTTATCAGCGCATATACGAGGTAAAATCTGATTGAATTGACAATACGGCCGGATCGAGGGGGGCAGGGAGGGCAGAATAAATGACACGTAGTTGCCGAATACAACAGGCACGATTACCATACAGACTACATCGTGTAGATATATTATGATTCATCGCGAATTGATATAATACACGTGATGCACAATGAACAACGCGATAGAAAGAGATAGCGATATGGTGTAATTTACCAATGGGAAATTTGTTCAACGCACCTGTGTATAGTATAGTTCGAGACAAAGTCAATATGACAGTTTTTTTAAAATAACCGGTTAATGTTCTTTATCGTACGGTAATGACTCACCCCGGGTACATTTCGTAAATGTGTCTATTGGAAGTTTTTCACTTCTGGTTTTTATTTGTCGTATGCCCATCATTCCCTTTGCTGCTTCTTTGCTCGATTAAAGTGTAGAGGTTTCTTTATAAAATGTGGAACTGCGAATGCCTTCTTCTGTAATGTACCTAGACCTACTACCTACTTGCTTGTTATATATCTAGAGTGCTATACAATGGGTATTGGGTACATAGACCTGTACTATCTAACTACCTGGTTTATTGTTAAACGATATTAATGAGATATAGATAAATAGATTCATAATTATGTTGAGCAGATAGCTGTTCTGATATCGTTTATCGATGATATTACGAGTATTACAAGATAATATCTACACGTCGTACGTAGACGTACTCTATACGTACGTATTTTATATTCTGTTCGTCTTCGGGGAAGGTTTTATATTTTGAATCTTGGTTGCCGGATGACATTGAGAATTGAGATGTAGTATTTTAGATACGCCATGGCTAATGTCATACCATGACATAGGCATTTTTTACTCACACAAGTTTGAGTACTTGGGCTGAGCACCTAACAATTGCAGTACATTTTTACTTTTTGGTTGTACATATTCCATCATTATCCAATCAAATTGGTGTCAAATAATCGTGATCTCATTAGTATGGATAATAATGTTGCACCAAAAGCAAACGATCTGATAACATTTTTTCTCTGAGGTTGTGTATTGTTGCTGATATCTTATCAAGACAAAGAAGATGGAAGTTTTTCGTCGTTTTTGAGGAAACGACCGCAAAAGATTACCATACAACATTGGAAAATAATAATTTTTTGTCGTTTCTAAGAAAACGACCGGAAAAGATCCCATTTTAATATAAAAAATGGTAGGTTTTCGTTGTTTTTGAAGAAACGACCAGAAACGACTATTTAAGAAAATTGGAGGAAATGGTCATTTTTCGTCGTTTTTGAGGAAACGACCACAAACGATTACCATACAATATTGGAAAATGATCGTTTTTTTGTCGTTTTTGAGAAAACGACCGGAAACGATCCCATTTTAATATTAAAAAATGGTAGTTTTTCGTCGTCTTTGATGAAACGACCATTTAAGAAAATTGGAGGATGGTTGTTTTTCGTAATTTTCGAGGAAACGATCAAAAACGACTATTTGCATTCAGTTTGGGCCTAAAAAATTTAGCAGGTTGGTCCTTTTTCCTCCAAGGTGTCGATATGTATGTGATGTACGCAGTGGCGTCGAAAAGTACAAAGAATACATTGTACCTCCAAAAATCCTGACGCACACAGGGCCGAATGGCCAAAAAACGCGCGCATTTGATTTACTGAAAAAATATCACTGAAAAAAAAAAGGTAAAAAAACAGTTCCAGTTATGTAATTTTTCGTGTAGAATTCGATTTTGGTATCATTTTAGCCCCCTCACCCCCTGGTGGGGGGTGTACAAAATTCAAATTTTGGAAAAAGACCATGAAAGTGTTGTGATATGTCAAAATGTAGGTTTTCAATACCCAGGATTCCGATTTCCAGGTCAATTTCACACCCCAACCCCCTCCTTAAAGAGAGGGATGGTAGCAAATTTAAATTTTGAAAAATAATCATGAAAGTGATGTGATATGTCAAAATGTAGGTTTTCGATACCCAGGATTCTGATTTCCAGGTCAATTTCACACCCCAACCCCCTCCTAAGTACTTTTCAATTTTTTAAACCTCATTTCTCCAAGTTTTGTCAATTTTGGGATAAAAAATATTCAAGTTTATGTTAATTATGATAATTTTGACACCTCAAATCGAGCTTAACTTTTTTGGCCCAAGGTGGTCTAAAATTTTTTTTGCGAAATAATGTGTGGTTAACGGTATTTTATTAAAATATGATAATCTTTCCTGCGGATACTAGCGGATTTTTTGCCTATTCCGCATTTTTTAATGTCGATATATGGGTTTTCGATGTCCAAGAATTCGATTTTTATGCGTGAGATATCACGAAATAACATGAAAATTCCAGTATGAAAGTTAAAAAACATGGTGTCCATTCTCTGGAAAACCGGGAAAAGTCAGGGAATTTTGGTGGTCTGGAAAAGTCAGGGAAAAGTCAGGGAATTTTGGAATTTTCTCTGGAATTTTTCGAAAATCCCAAAAAATGTAAATCATTTAGAAAAATGTTTTTTTGCTTATTTTATTATAAATTTTTCAAAAAATTTCGCCCTCGCTCCGCTCGGGCCAAATTATTACATCTTTTATCCAGTTATTGTCTTATTCATCATTTTTTGTCGGTCGTAATGTACAATAAAATTGATACATATTTAAAATACATGTCTTTGTCCATTGAATTATGAATTATCCAAAAAAATTTCCCTCGCTACGCTCGGGGTAATTTACACTTTTTCTTTCTACAGAATTTATTTTTAATCTTAAGTTTCTTGGAAACTTACTTTTTAATGAGCTGTAATGAGAAAGAAACGTCATGATGACCTTGACCACGATGTTGAAAAAAAAGGGAGGGAATGGGACAAAAATCGAAATTATTGGCCATGTTTTAGAAAACATGAATGAGGGAAATAAAGTGGTGAATTTTCATCTTTTGAAGATCTTTTTTCGCAAAAATTTTCGCCCTCGCTTCGCTCGGGCTCAACACATTTATATATTTTCATAAAATGATTTATATTTTACCTTCTCATTCACTTTTTCATTTATTGGTACAAACTAAAAAATTGCAAGGGGTTGCGTGAATTTATAAATTTTGAGACAAGTGTTTTTCATTTTGGAGGGGAAGGGGGGATGAAATGTGAAGAAAATTTTGAATTTTTAGCCCGGAAAAATCCGAATTTGTATTCGCTCAATTTGGTAAACACCCTGGCATAATTTTTTTCATGTTTCAAAACTTAATTTTGCGTGGGAATACTTGGTTTTTCCTTTTTATTTAATTTTTTTCTGTAGGTAATAAATTCAAATTTTCAAATTTTTGTGGCGAGGGGGAGTTGGATGGGTGGAAAAATTTTCAGAATTGAATTTGAATATTTTTTTTGACCCGAAGAAGGGCATCTAAAGATCTCGTAAAAAGTATCTAGTGATTTTGAAAAAAAAAATCGTAAGACCTTATGCATTTTATATCATTTTTATACAAAATTTCGGGATGTAAGTACATCACGCGAAAAAATTACCCCCCCCCCCCTCTTTCCCTGGTTTACGAATATCATATTTATAAGGTCTGGAAAAATTCGAAAAATTGGTCTGGAAAACCTGGAAAAGTCAGGGAAAATCATTTCTGAAATAATAGTGGACACCATGAAAAATGCTGAATAGGCAAAAAATCCGCAAGTATCCGCAGGAAAGATTATCATAATTTAATAAAATACCGTTAACCACACATTATTTCGCAAAAAAAATTTTGGACCACCTTGGACCAAAAAAGTTAAGCTCGACTTAAGGTCTCAAAATTATCATAATTAACATGAACTTGAATATTTTTTATCTCAAAATTGACAAAACTTAGAGAAATGAGGTTTAAAAAATTGAAAAGTACTTAGGAGGGGGTTGGGGTGTGAAATTGGCCTGGAAATCGGAATCCTGGGTATCGAAAACCTATATTTTGACATATCACATCACTTTCATGGGCTTTTTTCAAAATTTGAATTTTGTACCACCCTCCTCCCCAGGAGGTGAGGGGGCTAAAATTATACCAAAGTTGAATTCTACACGAAAAATTACATAAATATGGCATCGTTTTTTTACTTTTTTTTCAGATATTTTTTCAGTATATCAAATGCGCGCGTTTTTTGGCCATTCGGCCCAGTGTGTGACGAGGGTACAAAGTATGATTTGTAACCCCCCCCCCCCCCATCACATCAGATAGGTATTTTTAATGCTTTAAAACATGGAAAAAAAATGTTTTTTGGGCATTGAAAACTCAATTCACAATTACATATATGAATTATTTGAGGCAACATAGCGAAAAAATGCTTCTTTTTGCCCCCCTCCCCCGAAAATTTTTCTGGTATTTTAAAGTACGTGTTTACGAAGGCAGCAGACAGCAGATAGAACAAAGTTTCGGGGTTGTGATTGTAATAGTGGAAAGGAAAACCGTCTTGCTTTTGTTTAGAGGGAGGAGGGTGGAAGCGAAAAACATTTGAGGAGCTTGGTATCAAAGAGAGACAAACGCCATTTGGCAAATTGAGTAGACAGCTGCATTTTCCGTCGCCTCTTCATGAAAAAAGTCGGAGTGGAGGATAAATATTTATTTTTCATAGTCTTGTTAGTTAGTATTACCACTAAAATTCGCCAAATATCTCAATTTCTTTCCTCCTTGGGAATTTTTGTAATGAAAAACAGAGATTTTTTTGTGGCTTTGACTCACTTTGATACCAAGCTCCTCATTTGATTTGTCTTCGCCGAATAAATAACAGCATTCGATCCCATTTTCATGTTTCTCAAAAATTGATTCTTTTTTGAAAATCTCAGCTTCCTTGCGAGGTGTAAAAAAATTATGAAAAACTCACAGAAGTTTCTTTGGTTGAATAAGAGAACATTAAAGGAATGTTTTTTTTTTTTTTTTTGAAGATCAAATGAGGAAGGGTAACACAATAATTATATCTGAATTTCAAAACATCCTAGTTTAAAATTTCTTCCTTCTGGGTCAACGTTTTACCCTTAAATTTATCCCTTCTGTCTCCAAGAACTCTTGAACAAACTTCCAAAAATGGTCTTAACAGATATTTTCTCCCAAGAATATCATCAGCATCGAGGATTGAATCATCACTTGAACTGAACTTTTTTTGGTGTTTTAAATTTTCAATGATGAATTGTGAAATATTTTTGAAAAATGTTTTCTTTGAATGATTTTGGTAATTATTTTTATCCAAAAATATCATCGACAATAATTTCCCTTCATTACTCCTCTCGCTTGATCATTTTTTCAAAAAAAAAAACCACATTGTATTTTATCTCTAAAATTGAGAAACAGTGGATAATTCTTGTCGATGATTTTTTTTGGTAAAAATTTTAAGATAGGGATTTCAAAAATAATACACAGTGCCCTCTGGTGTCGATGATATCCAACTTACAACCTTAATTTTGGTCCCAAAACTTGAAGCTGTGAGTTTTCCGAACAAGTTGATACCAAACATGATTGGTTTTGGTTCAGAGGAAAGAGTTGAGGAAACTCGCAATTTAAAGAGAAATAAATTTCAGGTCGGTTCGCTCTAAAGCTCTTTCAGGGGTCGGGTGAAAACCCTTACTTCTGGAGGGGTGGTTTTTGGTCAAGATCGTGGTAGAGGTCTGAGGGACCAAAATTATTCATCTTTGGAGTATTTCCGAACAAAACGTCTAGCCGTATTTTTCCAAAATCTCAAACTTTAGTGATGATTCAGTACTCTCTCATTCTGAATCAGTGAAAAGTCACTGATAAATAGTCAGAATTGCAGCACAGGAAAAATCAGCAAAATTCACTGATTTTCAGCGAATTTTCGCTGATTTTTCAAATATTTTCACTGATTTTTCAGCAAATTTCATAAATTTCACTGACTTTTTAGTGAATTTTCACTGATTTTCCAGTGATTTTTCTCACTGATTTGTTTTCAGCGCATAAAATTTCACTGATTTTCTCCTGTGCTGCAATTCTGACTGTTTCTCAGTGGTTTTCGGTAATTTTCACTGATTTATAATTGAGAAAGTAAGCTGATTGGGATCGATATTCTTCTCATTTGCCTTTCAAGGCTCCATACACGAATATTTTAGAAATCAATAACCTAGATGAAACTTTAATATTCCTCAGAAGTGATAACACCCATGAAACACAGTCGAGGGAAATTAATCTCCCATTTTAGGGACCACAGAGGGCCATTTCTTTCATTTTAGATTTTTGGCGAGGTGATCCAGTTTATCCCTCAAGTAACACCTCAACAACTTTTGAATAACTTTCTCAGCATTTCCATCCTTTCCTATGATCCTTACATAATGATACCAAATGATTGGATCACCTCAGCGTGAAGCATAGGTCATAATTTCCTGCACTCCTGAATGAATGAGGTTCAAACCAAGCCGACCTGAGATATTTTCCTCCTCTTACTCCAGGCTTCCTCAAACCTTTCCTAGTTTCCTTCGAACCAAAACCAATCATGTTTGGTATCAACGTTCGAAAAATTCACCGCTTCAAGTTGGGATCAAAATTAAAGATCTAAGTTGAATGATATCGGCATCACAGAGCACTGTGCATTACTTTTGAAATACCCCTTGAATATTTTCTGAAAAGAAAATCTCAAAAATATCTCAAAAATGATATTGAATTTTCTAAAAAATTTTTCGAATTTTATCTAATTTTAGGAGAAATTAGAGTGGTGGTAAAGATTCAATCGAAAAGGAAATTGTTCCAAATTATTTTAAATTCCAAATACTCTTTTTGTAAAGTACTCCTACCCTGTAAAAATTTCAAAAAATAAAGGCAAAACGATTTCTCCAGCAGATACCTCCTGAACCGTACATCAAATGAATAATCCATATTTATTCAATAATGAAAATTAGCATCATATTTGAATTTAGAGATGCAGAAAATTATGCGTTCAGCCGGTTTGAGAATCGTTTTCTGAACTATTCACTGGTAACTTACTGTATTCCAGCAACCTGCTTACCTATGCGGAATGGAACAAAGAAAGAAATATTATTTTTCCCAGCTATGTAGCTATAGCTATGCAGCTTTACACCGCTGTTGGAGAAAAGTTTCTGTATACGGTGGCAGCGGTGGAGGGCGAGGGAACGATTTAAAAAATTACCGTATAGTATATTTTCATAAATATGCCAAGTGCCGCATTTGAACGGTGAAAGTCGTAAATCAGACCTTTAATAAAGGCCATACACAATCAGTTGTTGGTACGGTATACTCGTATTTTTATTTAGTGCCGGTGCGGTGCCGGCGAAAGAGATAGAGAGCAAAGCGAACGCGTTGCATTTAGGTATTCGGCGAAAGATCGAGAGAGTAGGTATAGGTAGTACACATAAAGCTAACGCGTTGTGGCTCTATTCACAGCACTCGTCGCTAATGTCTTTGAGCCTAGACAGCTTTTAAATTTGATTTATAGAATAATATAAAATCAACAATATTATCTAAAGCGTAATACAGAAGATAAATATTTTCTATTTACCCTTGCATTTGTGCCGGAGCGCGACCACATTAGTTGGTGAAAAGAGCAACCCCTACGAGAAATATTTCCACCTCATGTATTTCGTACAAAACTCGACGTCGTCGTCGTTCGCATTTCAAAAGCGCAGAGCATGTATATTAGTAAAAGAAAAATGGCAAAATGTACAACTTTAAAAGCTCCCGGTGCCGAGTCGAGTTTTAAGTAACATTTGACGAGGTTCGAGAGATATCAGCGCTGTGCGATGTGGTTTTCACAGCTTTCCAGCACCATTGGCCTTCGAGTCACGAAGCTGTATAGTTTTCAAGTACTTTTTAATTGCGGTTTCCAACTATTTGGACATTCCTTATTGTGAAAAATTTTCCCTCTTGAGATTATCCATGCTGGAGAAGCGAAGAGGGAATGTTGAAATTTCCGAAAAATGAAACCGGTCAGTTGGTTAAATTATGAAAATAATACAAAAATGGTTTTTTACGGTGAGAAATCATTGAAAATATCGTTATGATGTTCGTAAAATGGGGTAAATTGTACAAGTTTTCAAAAGACCATCCAAAAAAACGGCAAAAATTTTTTAGAAATCAGCAAAATTGTGTACAGGAACCTGGGGCATGAAATCGGCCTATTGTTGTCTGTGATGCAGTTAAAAAAAATTCTGCGTAATTGGTGAGTTGATTACTTTACGGCATGAAACAGAAAAAAGTTGCAGATCTGGCGAATTGTTTGCCCATGAGTCAATAATGTGATTTTGTGTTGTTTGCATAAAAATTTCAAAATGTGGTTTTCGTGAATTAATTCGTTTTCGAGTTAAAAAAAAATTGTGGTACATTTTTTTGTAAACTGCATTGAATTCCCAGGGAAAAATCGTCAGGCCTGAGCAGGCCAGAAAAATGGCCGCGATTGAGCAGGTATGATCAGGCATGAGCAGATCAATAAAATAAAGGTTTTCGAATATATTTTCATGAGCCGTCAGGAATGACCAGGTTTGGCCAGGTATGATCAGGCATGATCATGAAAAAGCCAAATTTTATTCACGCATAATTTTTCCTAAAATTTGGCTTTTTCATGATCAAGCCTGATCAAGCCTGATCATACCTGGCCATACCTGGTCATTCCTGACGGCTCATGAAAATATATTCGAAAACCTTTATTTTATTGACCTGCTCATGCCTAATCATACCTGATCAGATATGATCATACCTGCTCAATCGCGGCCATTTTTCTGGCCTGCTCAGGCCTGACGATTTTTCCCTGGGTTACCTATATCTAATAGCGTATTTGGTTGGTACTTTCCCTCGTATTTTCTTTCCCTAACCGTGCTTTGAAAACATAGTTCCAGGTGGGGCAAGTTACAAATTGACAATAGGGTATGTCGCAAACTTGTTTTTTTTTAAGTGCGAATTTCTTGAAAAAGTCACGAATGATATTACCTAAGCATGCTTCAATTGATATTCTTGTAATATTTTCTCCAGAATATGACATTTTTGTTTCAATTTTCAGATAATGTATCAAAAATTGGCCAAAAAATCGGAAAATCAACTAAGGCAGCAGATTTTCTTTTTTTTAAAAATACACTTTTATTAAATATGTGGCATCTACCTCGAATGTGCTTACTTGGGTAAATTTGACAAACAAATTCACAATTTTTTATCATTCTTTACTGCTTGCAACTTGATCAATGGTCAATGGCATTTTGCATCTTGAAATAAAATTTCTCCCCTCAAAAAATTTCCAATTATAACAGACTCCTCATCTTCTCTAGTAGCTATCCAAAAACAAGTTTTCAGAAAACAAATTAATTCAATTATTCACCAAATAATCTACAAAACTCAAAATTCTAATTTCCAAAATTCGTAACTTTGAGTTCAAATTCGCATTTTTGGGCAAGAAATTTTCCTGGAAAAAATTTAAAAATTTGCCTAATCCGCATGCGAATTTGTACTCACAAGTTAAAAATTTTGGAAAATTCTGTTTCAATCGATCAAAGAGGTCACTAATATGAATAATCCGCGATTATAGGTGCTGAAGTGCATATGGACCATTTTTATGTGCTTTTCTCCAGCAGCGGTGGAAAATTCCAAAATTTTCTGGTGGCTCCGAAACGTCTCGAAACCGCTTCCAATCGATTCGGGAGGTCAAAAATAGGGTATATACCAAATTTCAGCTTTTTTCGTTGATTAGATCAAATTTTCATATTTCACAGGACCAAGGTAATTTTGAAATTTCAAAAATTCGCCAAAAATGGAGAAATGAACTTCAGCACCTGAAATTTTGGATATGGGGTCATTTTATGATGCTTTTTCGATTTTTTTTTGTTTGGGCTCAAAATTTTACTTTGAGTTGGGAAACCTCCCTTGTAAGTATATCCTTGAACTCCTAAACCACTTGGCGAATTCTGCAACTCTAAATCCATATTCATCTAACCCCTTCTTTTTCCTCTGCCTAAATCTAAAACAAGAAAGACAAAACCTTAATATTCCGGAAGACATCACAAATATTCTATTTTCGAGAACAGTAATTTAAAAAATCCTACTACTGAACTGATACAAAAACTCAAACTCGCATCAACAAATCCAAATCTCCTCCCAATCTTCCGACACTGGGTGTAAAAATCCTGGAAATTATGCACGTCCAGTAGATACAATAAAAATTCAAAAAAAGATCTGTAGCGTTGAGGTACATAACATTTTTTCAGCAAAATGAAAGAAAAATGTTTGAACTTCAATTTTTTGCAAAAATCAGAAGATTTGGCCAATTTGAATAGATTTGACATACCATTTAGTCTAGGGTTGTGCATCACGCCCCAGGTTAACTTACAAGTAAAAAAATGATGAATTTTTTCAAAAATCGGTATAAAAAATCTGAGAGATTTGAGGAATTAACAAAAATTGCATTGAAAATACCAAATCCGCGTAAAAATCGTAAAATTGAACAAAAAAGTGCTAAAAACATTTGAAAAGTAGGAAATCAATCGATAAATTTATCATAAAATGGATGTAAGGTACTCTCTCATTCTGAACCAGTGAAAAATCACTGATAAAGAGTCAGAATTGCAGCACAGGAAAAAAATCAGCAAAATTCACTGATTTTCAGCGAATTTTCGATGATTTTTCAAAGATTTTCTCTTATTTTTCTGCTAATTTCACAAATTTTAATGACTTTTCAGTGAATTTTCATTAATTTTCCAGTGATTTTTCTTACTACTTTGTTTGCATTGAAAATTTTTTCACTGATTTTTCCTGTGCTGCAATTCTGACTGTTTCTCAGTGATTTTCGATAATTTTCAATGATTTCTAAATGAGAGAGTAGTGAAAGTAGTGATTTTAAAAATGGATAGTAAAAGTAGTGAAAAAGTAGCAAACTCATTCAAAATCTCAAGAAAAAGTACTTAGTTTAAAAAATCCAAAGACGCGAAATATTTTTGAAAAAATTGTGAAAAATTGTTAATTTTTGATGAAAGACAGACAATAAAATTGTTTCTGTAATAAATTCGATCTCGTTGATTTTTTGGGATGAGAGGGGCGTCGAGTTGAGAGGTTTCTGAAAATTTGTTGAAAATAGTAAAAAAGTAGTGATTTTTCAAAAAAAAAATCGCATTTTTGTCTCATAAAAATTGTAAAATAGGTAGGGTACTTACTTTGAATGAGAAAATAATTCTAACATTGAAATATTATAAAAGTTGTTATAAAAGTGGGGGAGGGGGGAAAAATAAATTGAAATCATAAAAATTGTAATTTAAAAATAACTCAAAAATTTTAAAAAATGCTGAAAAAAAGCTCAGAATTTTGCTGAAGTCATTGAAATCTCACAAAACTTGCAAGATATTTTAAAAATTTAATAATTGACAATATTTTCAGCCAATTCAATAGCGATGATTTATTTTGGATGATTGTTAGCTTCATCGTTATTTCCACGATTTCGACGATGTTTTTCCTTCGAGGTCAGCGAACGTGTACTAAATGGATGATCATCCAATCGCAATCACATCGCCGGTTTGAATACATGCATTTCGAATGCGACAATAAAGAAACGACGAAACTTTCTCCCTTTTTAAATCCCAACAGTACCGATTAAAGTACACGATATTCACGCATATTCACGGGCGCGGTACTGTCCGCACCGTCGCCGAGTCAAACATTAATAAAATTATTCCCATACCGCCCCATTTGGATGATCATTGCTATGTAAAAGTTGAGCAAACTGAGCACGAACGATCGTCAAACAAGAATGGAAAGTCAACTTCCTACAGAAATGAAGAGAAAAAAATACATAATAATAACAATAAGGTAAAATTGTCAGTTTAAGTTTTTTTTTTTTTTTTCGTTAATATACATCGCGTGTTGTCGCGTAATTGAAACGTTACATGCGATCCGGTAGTAATAAATCTTTATTCGGGTAATTTTTTCAAGTCGAGTGTCCTAACGTGACATTTAAGGTAAACGATGGCGGCTGTTGGATGTGAAATGCTCGTAGGTATAACTGTAGAATCGTATTGGTCTTAGGTAGGCTGATAATATGCTGGGTATTCGTAGGAAAATTCTCTTCGGTTTGGTAACCTGCGCTGGCACGATCCGCGCCATCGACAGCAATTCTTCCGCGACACCTTTCACCGGCTCCCTTCGAAGACGACACTTTCGGAAGTCCGCGAAGACTTTTTTCTCTAATTTTCTTCTCTAATCATCGGTACACGTCAAAATAGGTTTTGACACGCTCGATGACCTGTTCTCGGCGTATTCCGTGATTGATGATCGTATCGCGTCTCAACATAAATAAGACGGGTCACCTTGAACTTGACACGAGCTCCATTCGCGTCCACCAATTAAACTCGATTGTTACTAGTAGCACAATTTACTCCTACGCTGCCACTCGTAGCTTGCTCTCGTTCACGGCCATCTACAATTCTCTCTCTCTTAAATCTTAATATTCTTCATTGCTTCAAGTAACATCTAACCTGATACCATTAACTTAACATACGTTTACGTATACGACTGTTTACTATACAGCGTTCCCTTCTACCTACCGGTTCATCGCCGAAGCCCGTCGTGATCTGTTATGGTCACGAGTAGGTTTTTCGCGTATCACGACCGAATAATAAATTCACCGAGGTACGTGAAATTTGAAACAGAAAAATTGTTGCGTTTCCACCGCAACAACAGCTTGTCCGACGGACGTCCATCTGTATGTTGTACCTCTCGGTCTCTACCTATGGTCGACTCGACTCGATACAGATAAGTGTATTTTATGCTCGGCTGAACAAATGAGATAGAGATGACTTTGAGAGAGGGCTGACCATTGTTTGTAGAAGTAAACATTGCCACCATTTATGTACCTTACTTATCTATCTGTACCTCCACTATGCCCCAGCAGTTACGCCAGCCTTGTTATAAGTGCATGGTTTTATACTTTTTATCGTGTGCGCGACCTTGCACTGCACAAGCTAACTGGACTTTTCTTGAAAGCGTTCAGCTGTTCGGAAGTCGATAGTGATAGTGTACTTTGAAGGCTCGGATGCTTTCCAGCAGTTCCAATGGCATACGCTGATACGTCGCAGTACTTGTAGGTGTAATTAGGTTGAAGGAAAAATCCGAATGCTGAAGTTTCTCATTGGACGAGCCACTTTTTGTACAAAGATCGATGGAGGATGTAAAAAGTTGATAAAAGTACTCCAGAAACTTACAAATGATGGAAAAAAATTCAGTTTTCCACTGAAGTCAGGCATCCCACGGGGTTACTTTTATAGTAACCATGTTACTTTTTTCAAGCAAAGTCACTATTTGTTACTTTTTGCACTTAAAAGTTACTATTTGTTACTTTTTTCTCAAAAAAGTTACTTTTTTCAAAAATTTCACCAAAAAATTAATTTTTGGTATTTTTTGGATAAAAAAAAAAGTTGAAAAAAATCTCGTACACCAGTGGCATTTTAGTATTACGAACCCTCTTGGTATGATTGAGGTGGCGCAAGGGCCGAAAATTGCGAAAAACCGTAAAAAATGTTGTTATTTTGGGAGATTTTTTTCAAATTTTGAGCATTTAATACGGAAAGAAATGATCGAATGAAAAAAACAATCCCGTATTCGTGTTCAGCAGGTCAAAATACCCCGATAAACACCCTTTTCGCGATCATTTTACTTTGAATCTCGAAATTTAATTTTATTGTCATGAAAAATTAATGAAAAAAGTGAATTTCGACATTTAAAGTAAAATGATCGCGAAAAGGGTGTTTATCGGGGTATTTTGACCTTCTTAACACGAATCGGACATTAGTTTTTTCACTTGGCCATTTCTTTCCATATAGAACGCTCAAAATTTGAAAAATCTGCTAAAATAACAACATTTTTTACGGGGTTTCGCAATTTTCGGCCCTCACGCCACCTCAATCGCTAAAACTGAATACGTGACGTGAATCTACGTCAAAAACACATTTTTAGGTTATTTTCAAAAATTAGTCGAACTTCACTTTTAAGATTTTTTTTACAGTTGAAAATTTCAAATGGCCAAAACCATGAAGGAGTGCACCCAAATTGATGAAAAAATTATCTCGAATAGACCTTCACGAGATGTAACTTTGTGCCAAAGAACAAAAAATTTCATTCACTTCCATTGGAATTAAAAATTCTTGAAAATGGCGCAATAAAACGGTCATAGCTCCGAAAGGGAGGGGGTTGGGGGCCAAATTTTTTTCCAGAATTTTTTTCCATCAAGGTACACAATCTGCGAGCATTAGATCAAAAATCGGGGCTGGGGCCAAAACCACCCCTTATCCGGCTATACCCTTTAGTTTTTTTTTAGTTTTATTTTGGTTACGCTCATTATGAGAATAAATGGTTTCGGTGTTCCTTATAATACTAGGTATATGTATTACGTACACAAATGAATATTTTTTGAATTTTTTTACATTTTCTGGGCTACATTTAAAAGAAAAAGGTTACTTTTTTGAACTTGTTTGGTTACTTCTTCGACTATCAGAAGTCCCTAAAGTTACCTTTTTTTTTTCAAATTTTGTTTGGGATGCCTGCTGAAGTAGAATCTTCTGAAAGTTTCTTGTCAGGTTCGGATCAATGAAATTGGCAGTTGAAGAATTAAACAGCAAAATCTTAACTGAAAAAGTAACAAGAAGTGTAATAATTTCACCTCGGACATCCTAACAAGTTTTTTTGACTCTCCCCATCCACCTTAAAATATAAATTTTCAGATATTTGAGCAGTTTTGAAACATCATCGATACGAGGTTCTTGATGAAAATTCCAATGGAAAAGAGCACTCTTCCATACATCGAGAAACATTATCGAAATTAAATTTTGAATTTCCCAATGCATTTTTACCCCTTCAAATTGTAGTTTGGGGGCAAAACTCCATCGAAGGGGGTCAAATTCAAAAATTATTATCATTTTCGAACTCAGCACGAAATTTTAAACCATTTCGATATGCCGCATCGCCGTTTTTAAATTAATGTTTTTATTATAATTTGACGGGGTGGGAGGATGAGGGTTGGAAAATTTTTTTGGGGGTCAAGGTATGCTGAAAGTTAAGATCAATCAACCACAATTGTCTGATTTGCGTAAATTCCAATTACGTTTCATTTAAATGATGTAAATTCTTTAGTTTCCCCCTCAATTTGAGGTTGGGGCAGAACTCCACCGAGGGGGGGGGGGGGGGTCGAAATAAAAAATGATGATGATTTTCGGATTCAGCGCGAAATTTTGACCCATTTTGATGTATCGCATTGCCATTTTTGAGCAAGTATTCCATGACTTAATTTTGGTGGGAGGACGGGGTGACCAACCTGTTCATTTTCATTACTTCGCATTGTGCAGGAATTTTTCGCCCATTTTTGCGGGAATGAACTTTAAATGACTTCATTCAACAAAATTGACGAGTATTTTTTGGTTCTCACCTATATTTTGGATAAGAGGGCTCTTTTACTGTCAAAAATCGTCCAAAATGCACAAAAATTGCACTTGAAGTGCAATAAAATGCAGTTATGCAGGTTGCAACGGAAAAATTACATTTTCGGTATCGGGAGAAGTTCCTCAACCCAAATCCGTCGATTTTTTTTGGTTCGGACCATGTCCCCCAAATCACTTTTTTAGGGGGTCCACCCCTCCCCCCACTGTGAAGGGTTGGAAATCTGAAACTGCACTTTTTCGAATGAGGTGGATAGTACCGACATTTTGGCAGCTCATTTTTTTGGTTCTCAAAAAAGATCGCTGAATTCGATTTCTAGAGCACTTTTTCATGTTTGGATTGTAGACTACTAGTCTTCGGTGATCAATAAGGAATTGAATATTTCAAAAAATTACCTGAGAGGGGGTCGGATCAAAAAGTAAGTCAATATTCGAATTCCCTCAGATTAGTTAGAATCGATATGCCACACGTTATTTTCGTTTGTCAACATAGTTTTTCCCAAAATGGGGGGGGGGGGGGGTACTAGAGGGGCACTAAAGAGTCAAATCCAAAAAATAAGCAAATTTTCAAGCTCAGTGCCCTCAAAAACCTAACAAACGACAGGTCACACGTTATTTTTCATTTTTTTTGAATTTTGACCCTATGAAGGAGGCTAATAGGGGGGATTCAGAGGGGTCGAATGAAAACACTGAATAGATTGAACGGAAGATGGATTTTTGGAAAAAGCATGTTCGAAAAACACCATAACCAAAATTTCAGCTACTCAAATTGATTTTACAATTTTTTTACGAATTTTTTAATACTTGACCAATTTTTTTTGAAGCAAAAATGTAATAGTGGGAAGGCAAACTAAAAAAACTGCATTTCATGAAAAAAATGTGAATTTTGGTATGATGAATTTCGGGGTCATAACAAAGTTTTTGGGAGGCCGGGAGCCATCCGTGCTCTCCGTGGGGCTTGCAATTTTGAAAAAATTCATAAAAATTGAGTTTTTGTTGGAAATCAAATATCTCGATGTCTATTTTTAAGTATTGATCCACAGATTCCGTTTTCATCATTGCAATCTTTGCTCCACCCTTACCCCCTTGAGGAAACACTAACCCCTAAAATGTGGATTCCATGGGAGTGGACATTCAAAAATCGAGATTTTGTGAAAATATACCACGTAAGGTGTACAAATCATTGCTGTAGTCCTTTTCGATTCTTACCTCCCTCCTGCACCCTGTGAACCCTTGAAATTTAAAAAACGCTCAAAATTGCCATTAAATGCCAAGCCAAAACGCAAAGAAAATAGTGAACCCAAGGGCACTTCTTGTTGGAAATATTTTTTCTAAGCAATACAATATGTGAAAACGTCGTGTCCCATGCCCTCCGCCAACACGCTCACACACAGCTCTTAATAATATTATGAAAAATTTCGCCATAATTGAAATATTACGACATTTTCTGAAAAATAATAATCAATACATTCTGTTTACAATGTTAGAATCGTCACCTACCCCCTACCCCTTTGAGGGGGCAGACCCCCAAATTATGGGGTCGATTAAAAAAATGAAAAACCAAGGCTCAAAGTGTTTTTCTAGTTCAATTCAGAATTTTTTTTAAATATTGAATCATTTTTTCTACTGCTCGAAAGTTTTTCTTCAATAAATTTAAAAAAAATATATATAAAATTGAGTTGAAATTATTTGGGAGGGGGAAAATAAGGTGAGGTCTTCTTGAAAAATTTCTAGTTCTGTAAAAAATCTTAAAATGCAATCAGTTTGCAAAATGGCTCAAGTGGTTTGAGAAGTTCATGGTTGATCAAATTGATTCCTCAAGTATAAAAAATCGACAATTAATGATTAAAAACTCAAAGATACAAATTTTTACTCTATAAATTTAGTAGGAGTAGAGAGTAGAAGTAATAAACAGGGAATGGCAGAAATTTTTTTACGGACGGTGACATTATTTATAAGAAGGTGAAGGACGACTCCTCTTTTCACCACCACCGCCTTAAAAATAATGGCTAGGTTTGGCTTTCCTAACATAATATCCCATTATCTAATCAACTAATCAACAATTTATTTTGTTTTTTTGTTTCAGGTGAGTTTCAAATTTTCATTGTTGAATTAACGAGTAAAAACTGAGTAAGTCATTTTTCATGAATAATTTTTAAATGAAGTACCTAATGCTTTATTTATTCTAATTTTTCCCCCTAAAAAAGATGACTACTTTTCATTTTTTTTGTTTGAACCTTTTTCTTTTTTTTTTTTTTTTGAGTAATTTGATACCTCATTTATGATTATCTACATGTTTCGCCTCCACCTTGAAAAATGGTGTGTATATTGCTTCACACAGAATTGTGAGAAGTGAAATAGTGGGGAGAAGCAATTAGCGTTGATCTTTGAAAAAAAATGGCACTGTGATTCAGATCCTTTTGGTGGTTGTTGAAGTAATTCAATTAAGAATTGAGTAGGTATTAGTTGAAAATTCTATTCAAGTAATCCAAAAGATGAACAAAAGTTAGGTATTTTTTGGAGGGCAAAAAATTGAAAATTTACGACTCGAGTGGATTTTTTATAGTTTTTTTGAAATTGAAATTGCAAGTTTTTTGAAAAAAGTTCATATTTTTTCTCAAATTTCAAATTCGAACCTCATTTTTGCCATGAAAAATTTCATTTTGTGATTATAGAGGAAGCTGGCCATATATCATGGCTTGAAATTTCGCGTAAAATTTTTGCATTCCGAGCAACAGGAGTGGGTTAAGTTACCATTATGTATATCCATTGTGAGTTCTTAGTCCCATGCTAATTCAGACCCCTGGAGAACCACTTGAAATCAAGTAAATTAACCCATTATTCGAACGAAAATCCTTCAAATGCGATTAAGACACGTATTTAACATCTTTATTCTTTTATCTCTTCCTCGCGCAATCTCAAGTCTACACCTTTTGATCGCGTATCCAAGTACAGTAAAAAATTCCTTCAAAAAATTACGATCGAGAATAAAATTAGCATTTTATTAGAAAAAAACCTCGATACGGTGCAATTTTTATCGTCTATCGTAATTTTTTTCAACGATAAAGATGATTTACTCCTACGTGTGCCATCTATGTATACGCGATGATAAAAATTTACGTTCGATACATGTTGTTTAAGGAGATATGCGTACGGTACACTCCTTCGAGTATTATAATCGAAGGCTAACAACGTCCAGTTTTTCACTATTTAGAGCTAGATACGCGAGTTTAGCCCCCTTTTATTACCAACACCTGTATTTTCGAGTAAATCGACGATTCGCAATTTGCAAGTCACCACCTCTGTGACTTCGCTATGTGCTGCGGTTCTTCATCTATTATACAATATAATGCGAAATTCGCTTACACGACAAATCGATTTAATTTATTCCGCCCGTTGATTTCGCGCGGCGGCGACTTGTGTATGCCTGTGCGCTCGGCATACTGCAGCAATCGAATGAAAAACACAACGCCTACGTGGTAATAAAATTTAAAATCATTTTTCTTTTCTGATCCTCTACGTACGTAGACGTACGTTTATCAACAAAGGTAGGTCATAAATTGGGCGCAGTTTGGGTGGCCTTTACATACATTCCCATACTAAGTGTAATCGTATTTACAAACAATTCTCACGTAACCTTGAAAAAATACCAGCTTCTTTTTATCGAAGCCCAAAATTACACGAACGGTTGAATTTTTTGGATTCAGTTCACCTATCATTTGTACGGGTCTTTCTGCCTACATCGTATTCGTATCGTCGATATATCGACTCCTCCGTTACCCTTCGTACCCTTCGCCTAGGTCGTGTTGATTTTCGAACATACAAGAGCATGCATGTATGATTCATCGTGTACACAAAGTACATACAAATTATTCGAACACACGTGCAAATGTGTTACATTTAATGACAATGAAACTTGTTACAATATGTCATCGATACACGTGTGATATGTATTCGCCCTTTCGCCCAATACCTTTCAAAGTCGTGTAATTTTCGTTGAAATTTTACCGCTGCATTGGAAGTATTTCAACTCACAGTAAAATGTTGAGTCGAAACGAAAATACATCGAGAGTACAAAGTTCATCATAAAAGAACCCCACATCCAAAATTTCAGGTTCTCAAGTTCATTTCTCAAATTTTCGCAAATTTTTGAAATTTCAAAATTACTTCATCACCCTGCAAAATATAAAAACTTGAGAATTTGATCTAATCAACGAAAAAAGCTGAAATTTGATATAACATACCCTAATTTCGACTCCCGAATCGATTGGAAGTGGTTTCAAAACGTTTCGGAGTTTCCAGAAAATTTTGGAATTTTTCAGCCCTGAAGAAAAGCTCATGAAAATGGTCCATATGAACTTCTGGACCCATAATCGCGGATTACCCATATTGGAGACCTATTTGATCGATAAACGCACAATTTTTCGAAATTCATAACTTCGAGTTAAAAGTTTATATTTTTTGGCAGAAAATTTTCCTGCCAAAAAATATGGATTTTAACTCGAAGTTACGAATGTCGGAATTTTAACATTTTTAGTTGATTAGATCAAAGGCTCTGGTGTAGTTATGGTTCATTTGGTCTCTGGTGGAACTTGATCAAAATTTTTGTTATTCGATTCGTTTTGTCAGTAGATGATCTTAAAGCCCATGAACGAATTTTCATATTATTCGTAGTGGGCTGAAGCCTCAAGATACGTGATTTCCAAGCTAAAAATTCTATCCCCGCGAGTTTTCAACCGATTTTTTTCAGAGTTGGCGCATATGTAGAGATACTAGAGGGGAGTATCGTGAAATTTTTCTATCTACTTTAATGACCTTGAATTTGACTTGGAAAATTTCAAATCACCTTGAGGGATACAATTTTGAGATGGGCGGAAAAATAATTTTTTTCAAAGCTTTTCAATATATATGTATTTCACATCTCTCAGGATTTTTTCAGATTTTTCCGAGTGGTGAAAGTTGGTCAAATTTTCAAAAAACCGGTAATAGCATCAAAAAAGTTCTTTAAAAAGACATGGGACTTGATAGAGGTCCCGTTTCAAAAAATGATTTTTTGCATTGATTTCACTCCAATTTCACAAGGAGGGTTAATAGGGGTAGAAGTATCCCCAAAAATATTTCAGCCCTTGTTTCCCAAGTTTGGGCGATTTTTTGAAGCTTGAAAAATATCAAAATTTTTCAAAATTAAAATATTAAAGCGGTTTTATAATCAAAAACAAGTTTTTTTGTTATTTCAGTCAAAAATTTCCAACTTCGGAAGTGATGGCTCAGCTTTCTGAGTTCAAGGGGGGGGGAGGCTGACATTTTTTTGTAGTGTAGTTCTACACCTAAATAACCCTCAACGTGAATTTGAGCAAAATCAGTCCAAAACATTTACCCCCTCTCAGAAAGAACCACCCACGAAAAAAGGAATAAGGGCTGGGACGGTGCGATTTTATCACAAACTCTGGACATCACATAGACGCTTTTTAACCGATAAAATTTCGATTAACATAACGTCTTTTTAAAGCACTTTTTTGATGCTATTTCTCCTGGGCTAAATAATAGGGTGGGCCGAAAAACCAAAAAATTTCATTTTTGAAAAGTTACCCCCTGCAAAAGTTGTTGGCTGGATAGAATAGAAAAATAAAATAAAAATTTTTAAAATCGATTCATATCTTTCGATCGCGCAAAAGCCTTCAATTGTTCGGAAATTGTCAAAAATTCAATATTTTCAGAAATTCCAAAAAATTTCAAAAAAAATCAAAATTTATTAAAATCAATTTTGGAGATTATTTAGGGACTATTTAAAGCAAAAAGGACAACTTTTTTGAAAAAACCCATTGTTTTATAGTTTTTTTTTTAATTTCTCATATTTCTTCACCTGGGAAGAAAAATTGAAAAAAGTAATAAAACTTTGATTTTTTCAAAAAAAAAGCTTTTTGGTCTAAATGGTCACTAAATAAGTTCTAAAATTAATTTCAATCAATTTAAAATTTTTTTTAAATGTTTAAAATTTAGAATTTTTGGCAATTTTTGAAGAATTGAAGGCTCTTGCGCATTCAAAAGATATGAATCGATTTTGAAATTTTTTATTTTATTTTTCTAGTCTATCCAGCTAACAACTTTTGCAGTGGGTAACTTTTCAAAAATCAAAATTTTTGGTTTTTCGGCCCACCCTACTGAATAACGAATTGTTCTGGTTTTTAGAATATTAGACCAACTTTCACCACTCGAAAAAATCTGAAAAAATTCTGAGAAACGTGACATATTTATATTGAAAAACTTTGAAAAAAATCATTTTTCTACCCATTTTAAAATTGTGTCCCGTAGGGTGCTTTGAAATTTTCCAAGTCAAATTCGAGGTCATTGAAGTGGTCGGAAAAATCTGAAAAAATGTTAAGGTACTCCCCTCTAGTACCTCTACATATGTACCAAGTTTGAAAAAAATTGCTTGAACTCGCGAAGATAGAATTTTTAGCTTGGAAATCACGTATTTTGGGTCCTCAGGCGTCCAGGGATGAGATGAAAATTCCCTCATACGTTTTAAAATAATTTTCTACCAAGACAAATCGAATAGCATAAAATTTTTTATCAAGTTCAACCAGAGGCCAAATGAGGCCTTATCGCAACAGAGCCTTTTCATATTTTGCGAATTCGAGAAATGAGCTTTGGCACCTGAAATTTTCAATATGGAATTCTTTTATGATGTACTTTCGACTTATCTTTGTTTCGGCTCAAAATTTTACTTCGAGTTGGGATAGGTCCCTTGTGACTTTTTTCTCCATCACTTAGTGCATTTCAGCTGCCTCGCAAATGCATATAACCCTCAACTTTGTAGGTATATAAAATCTCAACTCATCGTCCCTCTTTCGTACACATGAAACCCTCACATTACGACAGAGAGACCCACAGTATAAAAAGAGAGAACGAATACGTGCGAAATATAAAAATGAAAAAAAAAAACTCGACGCTAACTCGAATAAAAGTCATCGCCTAACGGACGAAAAAAAATAAACATCGTAAAGTGAAAAGAGGAAATATGACAGCGAATCTCAACATACCCATCAACTCCGCCGTACAAAGGTTATATAATGTGTTTTTCGCAGCAAAAGAAATTAGCGTGGCTTACGAAAAAATATATACGTACGCTGAAAAAAACGCTACCGTGCTATACAGTTGTCAAATTCTATATCTTCGTATCGTCTCGTAGGCCTATGCATGCGAGCAAAAAAAGCAAAGGAAAATATAGATACCGAATAAAAATACCCTACTCGGTATTATGTACTTTTTTATATCGCCTTCTTCGCAGCATCGTTTTAAAGGTTCGCTTTTCCTAGAATATACGGGCGGCATACCTACTTCTTTTTCTGTACCAACTTTGTGCTTTTTTTCAAAAGACCTCGGCAAAATAGATCTCGGATTATCCGGCAAATGTTCGTGAGATTTGGTCAACGTACAGATATAGAATAGTCGTAGTTATTTCAGTTTTTTCCACCGAAAAAAATCCAAGATAAGTTTTTCAGATGGTGAAATTGTCGAGTGGGTATTTTCGAAATTGATTTTCAAAATTTAATGTAATATTTGGAAATTTTCGAACGTTTCATAAGTATCTGAACGTTTACTTTTCTCCAAGGGCAGACAAAAGAAGGATTATTCGAAGAAAATGATTGATTTTGTATCTCTACTTTCGAAAAAGTTTTTTTTCGCGTTTTGAAATCTCGTTTTCACGACGAAATTTAATCCCTCGTTTTCACAAAAATTCTGAAAATGACAATCGAAAAAAAAGTCAGACGAATGTATTGACTAAGTATTTAAAAAATTGAAGGGGAGAATTTTTTTCTCGAAAAAATTAGATAAAAATAACTTTAATAATCTCATTTTTCCTTTCAAAATTTTGAAATACTTTTCAGTTTTTTTTCTATATTTTCCTCTTTTTCAAAGCACTCTTTTTTTCAGATAACACATTTTTAAATAACGTTATAATTTATAGTGACAGAATGTCATTTAGTTAGCGATCATCCAATTTTTTTTTCGTTTTTTTAAATCCAGCAAAATGTCAAAATTTGACCTCAAATGACCTTGAAAACGCTACTTTACATAAAAAACGGTACACTTTTCAAAATTCAAAAATGTATTGGTAATAGGAATTCTACATCATTTTCTAATGTGTCTCTCCTTAGCTATTCAAGTACTGTACATTTAATAAATTATTCAGGGCAATAGGCGATTTTTTACAGAAATTTGCGGGTTTCACAGACAATAATATTCGGTTTTAACTTATTCGCATAATGCTGATTTGATGTTTGAGCTGGTCTAAAAAGAATCCGGCCTAAGATATATCTATGACAAAATAAAAAACTGACGTAGGCTCCAGAAAGTCCGAAAAACGAAATTTAGTATCGAGAAATTGACAGAGACAAACCAGTGATGACTATAAGGGGGAGGGGGGGGGCAAAAATCAAAGATTTCTCATTGAAAATAATTTTGTTTAACTTGAACGATTTTTCACGTTTTTTTTTTTTCAAAAGAAAATCTCAAGAACACAGATTACAGGCATATTTCTTTGGTCACTGTTTGTAACTTTCCCCGACCAAAAATTTAAAAAATTTAAAAAATCATTAAAAAAAGAAAAAACGATTGTTTTTCTTGAAAAAAGTTGAATTCTTACATTTTGGTGGCATTATAGTATTACGACCAAAAAGAAGTAAGAATTCTTTTGATAGTGTGGTGCGAATATCGAATATTCACAATTCGAATATCTATTCGGCAAATATTCGAATTATTCGAATACTTTCGAATAGTAAACAAATTTTTTTAATTTTAATTGTTTGGATTTCAGCATCTAGCATTAAATTTTTTTTAGTTAAAAAATGAAAATTAAATTAGAATTTTAAATTTTATAGCCATAAAATGTTCTATATTTCTCCAAGCAACCAAAAAAACACCACATTTTTCAATTTTCTACCGAATTATAACGTATTTTCATTGTTCTAAATTTTTCATTCAAGATTCGAATACTCGAATATTCGCACCACACTATTTTTTGGCAAGTCTGTAGCATTTTTTGGCCCGAAGCTTACAAAAATTGGTAAAAATTGAGTATAATTGAAAAAATTTGTTCTTTTGATCCATGAAGCATCAAAATTCAAGAAAAAATAGTCACTTTTTTCATTCATGAAGTCACTTTTGTGGTTACTTTTTCATTTCCAAAAGGTCACTAAAGTCACTTTTCTTTGAAAATTTTGGAGAAATATGCCTGAGATTGCCATTTTCAAAAAATCTTCGACTCAAATTTTTTTCCGATTAAAAATACAATTTTGCAAATATTAAAGGGGGATCTGCTTCTCACCCCCTACATCCATTCAGTCTGGTTCTGGAAGTCAAATCTAGAAAAATATCATTTTCAAAATTTACTCAGCCATTCAAAAAAAAAACTTATGAAAAAAATTGATTTATCGTTCAATATATTGCTCCGTACTCAAATTAATTTTTGTACCTAAGTATTCAAAGTTCAAACATACGTAAGTTTGTAGCCATTTTAATTTTGAAATCAGCTAAGAAAATGATGAAAAAGTAATTCTTTCTGTTTTCGAGATATCTCCCTCTTTCATAGACGATTGAAAATTAATTTTAAGCGCATTCATATTTTGAAAAAAAACTGGAAATAGAGTTCTCGTCTTAGGATACCTTGTTTTTTGTAACTTTCCAGAAAAATTATTTAGTGTTTTTTGACCAACATTTAAATTTTATTTCAGTAATCAGATGAAAAGTGGATAAAAAAAAACAAAATTTAGCTGCATGGCTTCAAAATGACTAGAAATTGCGAATTTAAACTTTTTTTCAAAAATGTATCCAAGGTTTTGCTAAAAAATTACAATTTTGAAACATTTTGAAAAAAATCACCAGAATCCGAAAAATTACTTTTTTGATTGCTAAAATTTTGCTCGGTGGGCTGTCAACACGTGCCATTTTCTAAGCTCCAATTTTTCTCAAATTAAAGTTCAACATCTCGAGTCATTTTTATGTTAGCCCTTCAATTTCGATGTTATGCAAAAACATTGCCACTAAAAAGTTTATTCTGTTTTTCAATACGATTCATTTCCACGAAAATTTTTGTTGGAAGATATTAAGAAATTGTTTTGAGCTCCTTCAATTTGAAAATTGAACAAAAAACCGTTAGATGGAAATTTGTTCAGAATCTGAGGTATTGTTCATATCTACTGTCTCCTATACATGTAGCGAGTCACAATCCCTCCTCCCTCCTCGCAATCATTAAAGATTAATCGATAATCAAGCATCGCTATTGCAGGAAACGAAAAAAGGCCCAATAATAAATCAAGAATGAAACAAACATCTCCAAAAAATAAAGACAAATTATCGTCACGTATTGTTTTCGAGATTCTGGAAAACATTCGTTTCAGGTTTCGCCTCCACTCGTCTCGTTGAGCTAAAAAATCGCACCTCAGATCAGGTTAAATATGAAATCACGGTCAATCTGGGGCAATAGGTTGATAGGCGAATAGATATCGGTACTCGATGGAGCAATACGAGCATGATAATTAATTCGATGTAGAAGGGAAAAAAACGTGCACCTATACACGAAACAATTACCGACAACTCGTTAATACACATAAAACGACGCGAAACGCGATAACCTTGAAAAGTACTCGATGGACAAGGAAAAAGCACATCTAACGTAATGATAACTCCTCGATCCTCGATCCTCGTATTCGCCGTATCTCGTATACACCTAAACGTACATTTTATATTCCGCGTCGCTTTCAAGGGAAATTAGTAAAACAATACGATAAAATTTTTTAAATAATGCTAATCAATTAGGATAAATAAAGATAGAACTGGGTTCCATTGGTTTAGTTGGTATACGAGGAGGAGTCGAGGAAGGAGGGTGTACCAGCAGATGAGATGAAGAGTAGTTGGCGCTATCGCGAGTTCACATCCTTGATGAAAAAAATACGGAAGTTTTTTTGCGTATAAATATCGTTCTTTTACCATAAAGCGTCCACGTGTATATTATTTGGCAAGGACGACGCTTACGCGATGTGTAGTGCTGCGTGTAAATGTGTATCGTACACGGTGCCAGTCCTGGCACCGTGGATTGGGACCTGGGATCAGCGCGAGTCGTGTTGACATTTCAATATGAAATGAAACCAACATAGCAGCGTTCATCATTCGCCACTGAACTTTCTCAATTCGCCATCATTAGGTACATCTTTGTACGTTCGAGGTTCGAGTATTATAAATGTATGTACATATATTTGCACTCGTGTGCGTCTCTGAGACTGTGTGGCTGCGGTATTCTACACCGTATAATAGAGAAGATAATAAATCTTGTGCACGTGTATCCTCGGCTGCACTTTCTACACAGCACAATCCCAGCAAAAACCCGACAAGTGCAGAAGTTAATTTTTCAGTCAGCATTGTTTGTTGACTTTCGGTGAAAATTTTCACGGCACCACGACGGAGACACCGCTGCGCTGCGCCTTGCTTTGCCACCAACGCTTGATAAATGATTTTTCTTCGTTTATGAAAAGGGTAGCGCCTTTGCTGCCACCGCGTCCAATGTCAAACTTAATTTTTCAAATGGTCGCTTTTGTTTGGAAAACGTCGGACAGGGAAAAATACGGCTCTGGGAATGCGGTTCGTTGGGGTCGTCTCAAGATTAACCCGACCGAACGTATTTCGAAATTTCAATCGACATCGAGAGATTGTTACGTTCGTATTTTCCTGTCTCGAAAAAAAGAAACGAATTTAAACGTTTTTTTGCAATAGTGATTGAGTTCGGGTTGTTTGGATTATTTCTTCGGAAGTCGTTCTCTTCAATTTTGAAAATTTAATTCGTTTGTTGATTATTTTTGACAATTTTATGCGTATTTTTGTTACGTAATATTTTTAATGAAAATTGGCATGGTCGTATCCAATTTTATGATCAAAGAATCAAGGAGATGAAGAAACTCTAATCGCTCTTTTTTAGGGGAGGGGAGGGCAAAACCTAAAAGTGATGGAAAATTTGGATTTTTCAAAAGTAGTATCTTTGAAAACCTCTGGCTTCGTCCCTCGTTAGGTTAAGGAGCTGACCCTTCCCACCCACCCACTCAAAGCAAAATATCTTGAAGCACCCATTTTCATATTTTTCTCAAATTGTTTTAAGGCCATTCCGTACTAACTCGAATCAAAAATGAAGTTGGGTCTTCCGATTTCGCTCAATTTTTTTTCGAGTTCCTCGTGATCATTTCCCTTCTAATCCTCAAGGAGGCTGGAGGTGGGCCTCAAAATTTTAATGCGATTGCAGGCATATTTCTTTGGTCACTTTTTTCATCAAAAGTCACCAAAGCCATTTTTTTCATCAAAAGTCACTAAAGTCACTTTTTTCTTCAAAAGTCATTAAAGTCACTTTTTTCATCAAGTCATTAAAGTCACTTTTTTCATCAAAAGTCAACAAAGTCACATTTTTCATCAAAAGTCAACAAAGTCACATTTTTCATCAAAAGTCAACAAAGTCGCATTTTTCATCAAAAGTCAACAAAGTCACTTTTTTCATCAAAGTCAACAAAGTCACTTTTTTCATCAAAGTCACTAAAGTCACTTTTTTCATCAAGTCACTAAAGTCACTTTTTTCATCAAGTTACCTAAGTCACTTTTTTCATCAAAAATCACTAAAGTCACTTTTTTCATCAAAAGTCACTAATAAAGTCACTTTTTTCATCAAAAGTCACCAAAGTCATTTTTTTCATCAAAAAGGTCACTTTTAGTGACTTTTGGTCACTTTTTGTAACTTTCCCCGACCAAAAATTTAAAAAATTGAAAAAATCATTTTAAAAAATGAAAAAACGATTTTTTGTTGAAAAAAGTTGAATATTACATTTTGGCGGCATTGTTGTATTACCGATACCCCAGTGATGTGACTGTTTTGCGGAGGAATGCCTGGAATGCCAAAAAAAAGTTACAGGTTCTTCACCGCGAACAGATTTCTCCAATTTTCGATCAAAAAGATAATTTTTCACAAAAATGTTCGCCCTCGTTTCGCTCGGGCTCAACACGTTTATAAATAAATTTATAAATTTGAGGTATGTGTTTTTCATTTTTGAGAGGGGGAAGGGGAGTAGGCAATAAAATATGAAGAATTTTCTGAATTTTCAGCCCGGAAAAATCCGAATTTTCATTTGTTTGATTTGGTAGACACCATGGTTTAAATTGTTTCATTTTTCAAAACTTTATAATTTTGCTTTTTATTTAAAATGTTTTCTGCAATAATTTCAAATTTTTGTGGTGAGGGGGGAGTTGGGTGGGTTCAAAAATTTTTAGAATTGAATTTGAATTTTTTTTGGCCCGAAGCGGAACATTTAAAAAGCTCGTAAAAAGTACATAGTGATTTTGAAAAAAAAATTGTTAGGCCCATGCATTTTATATCATTCTTATGCAAAATTTCAGGATGTAAGTACTTCACGAAAAAACTTACCCTACCCCCGGCTTTACGAATTTCATATTTAAAAGGTCTGCAAAAATTCGACAAATTGGTCTGGAAAACCTGGAAAAATCAGGAAAAATCATTTCTGAAATATAGTGGACACCCTGGTGGAAGAAATTCTTAGAAGATCAAAATTGGAAAAATTTTGAGAAAATTTTAATTAAAAAATTTTACAGCTGGAAAAATTGTACAATTGGGTAAACTTTTGAAAAAAGTGAGAATTGAGTAAATTGAAAGAATTCAAACTTGGGAAAAATTTGGACTTCGATCGTCGAAATCTCATTTTTGGTAAATATAATTGAAAGCAGATGATTCTAGCGTTATTTTACGAAATTAGAATTCTTTTGACAAGGCTCGACATTTTTTGGCCGGAAGCTTGGAAAAATTGGTGAAAATTAAGAATGATTGAGAAAATTTTTTTCTTTTGATCCATGAAGCATCAAAATTGAAGAAAAAAATGGTCACTTTTCGGTCACTTTTTCATTCATGAAGTCACCCCCCCCCCCAGTTTCTTTTAGGGTTGAAAGGGAAATGATCGTCGTTATAATATGAATAGGCCATCTAGGAGAATTGGTAAAAAAATTGAACAAAATCGGAAGACCCGGCTTCATTTTTGGTTCGAGTTGGTATTGAATAACCCTTTTTTTAAATTTCAAATTCAATTTTTCTCAAAATTCAGTAAAAATTAGATTTTGAAAAAATGAGTTTTAGATGAATGGATGGCAAAAATCGAGCATGTTCTAGTTCAATTTTTTATGATTTTCACCTTAATTCAAAATTCCTCTATTTTTTCATTTTTTCCTAGTTTTAATTTTTTAAACATTTTTTTCGTACCTCAAACTTCTTCCAAGATAAAAATACCTGAAAGAAGAAAATGGAGAATTGATGCTTCAAAGTGATAAATTTTGAATCCTTTTTGACGTTTTGTTCGAGTTGGAAAATTTTTTGAATTTTTAAAATTTGAACTTGAAAAAAAATTAATAAAAATGAGTCAATTTGAGAAAATTTAAAATCACGAAAATTAGATGTTGAGTGAATATTTTTGGAGTAGAAAAAAAATGAGAACCTTTTCAAAAATGAAATTTATTCCTCCTGTGACCCTCTTCTTTCAGCTCGACTTTGATTCCTAATCGTTTCCTTGACTGCCTCCAAATTCGCATTCATCTCTTTCGCCATCTCCATACTCTGAAATTGGAATCGAACTCCCTTCTCCTTACCCAGACATCTGAAGGCCCTCCACCTACTCAAACCATTATTTTATCCTTGCTTCTCAACGTTGCGATTTTTTAACGGCACTTTAATAACTTATTACAACATTTACCAAAACTTTTTTTCTTTGATATTCGTAAATTTTTACGATGCCATGGTTTAAATAATTTTCATAATTCTCGCACTATTTACGTCGTAAATTTTTATAATTGAACAATTTTTCAAATTATTAATTTACAGCATCGTAAAAATTTCAACCAAATTACGTCAATGCAACTCAATGTTACCGGATAATACAAAAAATATGACAACTGATCTTACGAGTACAAAATTTGCGGAAAAAATATAAGACCATGGAATATTTTCACGATACTCATTTTTAATGAAAAAGTCGCCTCCATTGATAAGAACTGGGTCACTGGTACCATACGGGTCATGAAGGAATCAAAAGTAGTTGTCGGAGGCGAGGCGAGGAGAAGCCGGAAAATATGGTGTACTTACAAAGCATAAGTAATATTGAAATCAGAAGCTTTTTTTTCAAACTCTCGGCTTCTTCAACGAGTCATTAAATTTCGAGTAGTACTCGATCGTCGTCGAAAATGAAAATCAACACAATCGCTAAATATTTTTCATTTAACGTGCGCTGGCTGTTTTCAATATGTAAGCTCGCGATATTGTGGCGTGTAAGTACATGTAGCTTTTTTCCCCTGCTTTCTCTGAAAAGCTCGCGTCTATAGAGTGAAAACTTGTTCCGAAAATGTCGACTATACAAATACTCGACGGTGGTGTTTTTTCTTTATTTTTTTTTTTATTTAAAATTAATGGAATATTAAATGAAAGCAAATACAAAGAAAGCTTTCGCCGTCGAATATTTTTCTAAACCTTTTGCCCGGTTTGTTTTACGTTTCGAGGAAAAAAAAGGACCTGTTTGGTCGGGATGGTGATGTCGACGTTGGCCGAAGACGCGATTGTGTACGTATTTTCACGCTCCGCTGCGACCAGAGAACCGCGAATTGCGCTGCTGGCTCATTTAAGATATAAATATTCGTACCACGTTGCAAATAAATAGCCTATAAATACGAGGAAAAAAAATTATTTTTCTCGAACCTATATCACGTTATAACCTATTATTACACGCACGTGTACGCAAATCTCAAGGAAGTAGGAAACAAGGCGTAATACCGAACGGACGCGGAGGACGAGGCGAGGGCGAAAAATTGGACAAGAAATGAGAAATTTTCATAGGCTTTTGGCAATGAAACCATCAGCCTTAATGATTAGTTCTGTTCAAATAACGACGTCGACGCAACAGCGTCGAAAAAAAAAACGTAAGTAAAGCGTTGAACCGCGGCGACCTTACCAAGAATTTGTCAAGTTCAATGTCAACAATTTTTCGGCTCGCTCGACGACTAAAAAGTGCCTAGAAGCGCTGAAAATCGCATAGTCAACGGTGTTGGTCGTTGCAGTCATTGCACTGTCGATGTCGTCGTCAGTCGCCTCTGTACGCGATATTTTTAAATTATTACGGGAAATTTTTTCTCTCGAGGGTCTTGATACGTGCCGGGGCTGATTTATTACCGTTGTTTTCATATTTAAAACGTATTTTTTTACGAGCAATATGGGTTTAATCGAGGACGAGGGATTGGTCGCAGACTGAACTAGCGCGAAAGAAGCTCGCAAGTGCGAGCAGGTTTATTTGTGGTTGAAGAGACGTTACACGTGTTTGCATTTTACTTTGTATATAAAGTACTTCATCGATAAACAAGCGAGTAATGACACGATTCGAAACGTTGCAACACATTCGTCAGAGTTAAGTAGTTCATGTGGTTGTAATTTGGCTAAATTTATTTTTCCCTCCATGGTAAAGTCACTCCTCGTCATCATCATTAAAAAAATACGTGTGTGAACAGCGAACACTCGAATAGGGTAGCTAAATTACCTTTATTTATTTCAAATGTTGCTCTGGAAATTGAATATAATGATTTGTTGATGTGAGAAATTTGTTGATATGCGAACAAATCGTATTAATATTTATCTCTCTTTTTTTTTGAGAAGATAACTCAAGTACCTACTTCCTGAAAACTGAAGGTCGAAGGAAAACAGAAAATTAATTGAAGTTTTTAAATCATTTCGAAATTTATTCAACCTGCCTCGAAAAAAATATCAAAATCAACGTGAGAATACTTAAAACCGTTACAGTTCGATTAAAAATCCCCCTCCCCCTGGTCACTCTACACGAACACACACCTTGCCGGAAAAAACCAACGTACTTACTACTTAGCTACTGAAACAGAAGTGTTTTTTTTCACGATATAAATCAAAGATTAATTTCCACATTTCGAGAGTTAACAAAGCGTGGAAAATTATTCACCTACGAACATGCAAAGAAGAGTGTAATTTTCCATGGACGCGGACGGCGAACTATTACTTGGAAATCGCGCAAGGTGCTTTTCATTTTTGAAAAATACCTACCTAAGATGATAGGTAACTGCAAACTGTAAAAAATGGAGTTTAATGAAAGAAGCATGAAAGTTGGTATGATGAACAAGAAGACCGAAATAAAATTTTAGAGAGTGTCACTCAAAATTTACCATAAGATGTGGTTTTTTGAGGCTCCAGCCCCCTTATGTGGTAAGGAAAATTTTTTAGCTCCTCTTGATCGGAGAAGCTGACCAAAGAAAAATTTAATTTTATATTTTTCCCATTTGAAAGGGGTAAGGTGAATGTTCCATTGAATTTTTTTTTGAAATTTTCACCCTCCTCCCGCCCAAAAAAGGAAAAACATGAAAATAAATCAGTGAAAATTGTCAATATTTTTCCTCCCCCCTTCTGAAAATATCACCAGTTGAATTTTCAGCATGTATAGTGCGATGATTCCGAAAGGGGGTGTTGGGGTCAAAAATTTTGGTGGAATGTTTTTAGGTCCCCAGTAACATTTAGCATCACTGATTTCACCAACTCATCAGGAGAGGTAGTCTACAGTCCAAGAGGCAAAAAGTGTTCATTGAGCGTGCATTTTCGCTGGACCAAAAAATCAGTTGGTTTATTGTAGGTATGGGTCCCGTAGTCGTAAAAAACCGTATTTTGGATTTTTACCCTGGCACAATAGGGAGCTGAGGCCTGAAACCCCCATTTTTCCCAATTTTTAAATTTGACCTTGGACAAACATTTTTTTCACATTCTTAGCAGACACTCTCCCGATCCCAAATATATGTCGCATCCCTTGGGTCATGGGCACAGTGGGGGGCTGGGACTCCCAAATTGTGATTTTTTGCAAAATTTGATCATTTTTTGCACAATAATGCCTCCGTAGGCGTTATGCGGTATGCTGGACAAAAAAAATCAAACGCAATGTATTCTTGGGTTCATTCTGCGTCCAATGAGCCAAAGTTTGAAGAAAACTGTTGGCACAATAGACCGTGATGGAATTTCAAAATTTCGAAAACTCGCGATCCTCCCCCCCCCCCTTCGTTAAAAAATAAGTCGCGAAAAAAAATCTGACGCTTGGGTTGGGACCTATCAAAATGGGTTTGAATTTCACGAGAAAAACGAAATTATTGATGAAAATTAAATTTGAGCAATTTTAACCCATTTTGAGCCCCAAATGGAGTCAATTTTTGAGTATTTTCAAAGAATTGACAAATGACCTATTTCGTCAGAAATTCAAAAATACCACCCAAAGTTTTTTTGAACAACTTTTGAGAATTTTGAGTCTCAAATTGAGTCAATTTTTGATTAATTTCCAAAAATTGGCATGTGGCCTATGAAAGTGGGGTAGAATTTTTCCAGAAATTCAAAAATACCATCCAAAACTTTTTTTTGAACAACTTTTGAGAATTTTGAGCCTTTGATTTGGTAGATTTTTAGATAGACCTATCAGTACCTATGGATTAAAATTTCATAGAGAAATCAAAAATCAAAATCGAATAATTTTCTGAATGAAACGAAACTCGCTTATTTTTTCAATTTCTTTTTTATTAGTTTAGATTATTCATTTTTTCGCATTCCAATGAAATATTTTTCGGCTAAAATTATTCAAACTTGAAAGTTTTTAAAAAAAGTTTTGGATTACATTTTAAAATCTTTGGCGAAATTCTATCCCTTTTTCGTAGGTCACATGTCAATTTTTGGAAATTAATCAAAATTTGATTCAATTTGAGCCTCAAAATTCTCAAAAGTTGCTCAAAAAAAGATTTTAGGGTGATATATTTGAATTCTGGTAAAATTCTACCGCACTTATATAGGTCACTTGCCAATTTTTTGGAATGAATAAAAAATTTGCTCAAAATTCTCAAAAGTTACTCAAAAAAAGTTTTGGTTGGTATTTTTGAATTTCTAGCGAAATTTTAAGGTCGTATAAAACAAATTTGGCAATATTTCTACGTTTGGGAGCAATTGGTGGTTAGGGATGAGTAGGTGGTTGGGGTAAAAAGCAAAATTCTGTCATTTCAGTGAGGAATATAAGAAATGCTACGTTCTTGAGGTCGTAAAAAAGTAATTTGAAGTCAAATATTTTGCACCCACTTACATCTTAAAAGAAGTGGGAGGTGAGGGGTGGGAAATTGTAAATGTGTGAATGTCTAAATTTACTTTTTTGATGCTGTAGAACATAAATTCAGCAATATTTTTTGGTTTGGAAGGAATGGGATCGAAAGATGAAGTAATTTTGCTTTTTTACCCCAATCACCTACCCTTCTCCACCCACCTCTTGTTCCCAAAAGTATAAATATTGCCAAATTTGTGTTCTACGGGGTTTTCATTTTAAATTTGGGGTAATTTTAGTTATCGGATTTCGAAAGTAATGATTAATTCGTGTCCAGGGAGGTCGAAATTTAAATGATATCAACACCAAGAACGCTGACTTTGCTCAACCTTACCTTATAGGAGGGCTGGAGCCTCAAAAAATCACCCCACCCCTATGGTAAATTTTGATAGACACCCCTTCTCTGAAATTTTGTATTAAAATTTGAAAGCCACTTTTATTGAAAAATTTACAATTTGAATTTGCACTATAACGACGATCCACGAACTAGCAGGCGTTGAAATTCACGCCACTCGACCGATGTTGCGACGATATGTAAAGAATAAAAGAAAAAATCCAAGGACGAAATTCACCGTTTTGAAAATTTGCAATTTTTTTCATCGCGCTATAAAAAGATTGAAATCGGTAATTTATACGAACGCAACGCTTTGATATTTAATTTCCAGTCACCCTCGTCAATTTTCAACGTACTCGATGCCAAATCAAATTGCGAATTCGAACTTCGAACGGGATTGGTAAACGTGAAAAATAACCAAGTCTTCGGCATCGTCAATAACGCGTGAAGAGTAAAAAAATAATTATAAATATCTTTCGTAATATCAATCGCAGATCTGTGATGGGAAGTATCGCGATTCGCGACACGCTAATTTATTCCAAATAGAGGAGCGACTCGATAAACTAGTTTTTTTCGTTTCGTTTTGTTTTTTTTGTTTAAGTACGCGAGCACTTGTAAACAAGATTATTTTTTTCAACTTCGCGATGTGCAGTATCATTATTATTGTTATAAAACCCGCGGAGTGAGAGAAAATAGGAGCGAGAGAGAGAATCGAATACAAAGCCGACTTCGACTCGGATGCTGCGGTGGGGTGCTGTGTGGTGTTCTTTTCAAAAGCCTATTTTGGCAGGTTGTTATAATTCATTCCTCATTCGCCGTATAAACAGACAAATACCCGAAGAATTACACCATAATAAAAGGGAGTGTACATGACTTAATTTTTTTTCCTTCTTCTTTTTCAACATGTGTTTACGTTTGTTTCTCTTCAAGACGTTTATAAATACGTCGAGCGAACGAGAAAGGCTTTTTTCGCTACATCTGTTTTACATCTTTCACAAAACCATCGAGCACACACTTTTTTTTTTGAAGGAAAAAATGAGCGACCGTTTGTATGGGTAATCGAGGTTTAGAAAGAAAACATTTTCCACCTCGAATTAGGGCAAGCTCGAAACAACGAGAAGCTAAATTGTCAATTGAAGTGAAAAAAACTTCGCGTCCATCGTTTAAATTGTATCTGTTGGTCGGTCACGAAAATAATAAATAGTCGTCGAATCATATGATATAAATGTTTGATATGCTGCATAAGACTTACTATTGCAGGAAAAATAGTCGTCAAGTTGTTAATATCCAAGTAAAATGAGTTGAGATCCGATTTGGCAACGTCGCATCGTTGTCACGATTTCTCGTGACGATCTTTTTATTAATTTGAATTTTTTTCGAGTGATATAAAAACGAAAAATACGAGTACCTAGTTGTGTGATAATATGGATTTGTATCATTTGATGACTAAGGGCTCCGAGGGGTTGGGGAGATGGTGCCTTAGAATTTTGGGCAAAATTAAAACAAGCACATACCCTGTGACACTCGTTTGTTATGTTTTAAGAGGCTCAGATTTCGAATATAAATTTATTTATTTTTTGGTTTTCGCTTTCCTCTCCCCCTCCCATTTCTTCTACGAGTGCGTTCATATTTGACTTGAAAAATTAAAAAATAGAAAATCTCTAGTGACGTTGTTTATGTTTTTGAATTTTGATAACGATTAGTTCAAAAATCGAGGTATTTTTGTTTTGACTCTACCACCCCTTACCTCTCCTCACCACATTTGAATTGCTCATTTCTATAAGTATCATGTGACATACAATTTTTTATGTTTTTTGGGTCACCGAGATCGAATATGGATTCCTTTTTTTTTTTTTTTTGTTAGGCCTCGCTAAAACTTCTTTTTTATGGAAACTGTAAAGAAATTATAGGAGAGGAAATGGCAGTAGATGAGTTGATTCCCAAAGAAATATTCACGTGAAAATATAGGAGAATTGATTCCCTTTTTGGGGAGGGGGGGTGTATAGTAGGATGGGCCGAAACCAAAAATTTCGATTTTTGAAAAGTTACCCCAGCAAAAGTTGTTGGCTGAATAGACTAGAAAAATAAAATAAAAAATTTCAAAATCGATTCATATCTTTTGAATGCGCAAGAGCCTTCAATTCTTCAAGAATTGCCAAAAATTCAAAATTTCAATCATTTCGAAAAAAATTAAAATTGATTGAAAAATAATTTTAGAGCTTATTTAGTGACTATCTAGACCAAAAAGCTTTTTTTTTTGAAAAAATCAAAGCTTTATTATTTTTTCAATTTTTCTTCGCAGGTGAAGAAATATGAGAAATTGAAAAAAATTATAAAACATAGAGTTTTTCAAAAAAGTTGTGCTTTTTACTTTAAATAGTCCCTAAATAAGCTCTAAAATTGATTTTAATAAATTTTGTTTTTTTTGACATTTTTTGAAATTTTTGAGAATATTGAATTTTTGACTATTTTCGAACAATTGAAGGCTCTTGCGCGATCGAAAAATGAATCGATTTTGAAATTTTTTATTTTAATTTTCTGTTCTATCCAGCCAACAACTTTTGCAGGGGTAATTTTTCAAAAATAAAATGTTTTGGTTTTTCGGCTCATCCTAGTGTATAGGTAAAGCAAAGCTGAGAAAATTTTAGGTTAAAAAATTTAAAAAAATAAAATTTTGAAGAAAATATAAGGGACTGAAAAAAGTTGGAAAAAATTTGAAGTTGATTTTTGAGCAAAAAATTCAGATTTGAAAAAAATTGATATCTTGGGATAGAATTGAAAAAAAAATATGAGGAACACTTTTTCGTGGTATCTCCTGGGTAACGCTAATAGGCTGAAATAGCTTCGGAATCAACTCGTACATCTCCCCCCCCCCCCAAAAAAAAAAAATAAAATAAAAGAGAATCAATTCGTACATACCCTGAAAAAAAATGGGAATCAATTCACTCATTTCTAAATTTATGGAATCAACTCATCAACTCCCGAGGAAACTCATGGTGTCCATTCTCTGGAAAACCGGGAAAACCGGGAAAAGTCAGGGAATTTTGGTGGTCTGGAAAAGTTAGGGAAAAGTCAGGGAATTTTGGAATTTTCTCTGGAATTTTTCGAAAATCCCAAAAAATGTAAATCATTTAGAAAAATGTTTTTTTGCTTATTTTATTATAAATTTTTCAAAAAATTTCGCCCTCGCTCCGCTCGGGCCAAATTATTACCTCTTTTATCCAGTTATTGTCTTATTCATCATTTTTTGTCAGTCGACAATAAAATTGATACATATTTAAAATACATGTCTTTGTCCATTGAATTATGAATTATCCAAAAAAAATTTCCCTCGCTACGCTCGGGGTAATTTACACTTTTTCTTTCTACAGAATTTATTTTTAATCTTAAGTTTCTTGGAAACTTACTTTTTAATGAGCTGTAATGAGAAAGAAACGTCATGATGCCCTTGACCACGATGTTGAAAAAAAAGGGAGGGGATGGAACAAAAATCGAAATTATAGGCCATGTTTCAGAAAACATGAATGAGGGAAAAGTGATGAATTTTCATCTTTTGAAGATCTTTTTTCTCAAAAATTTTCGCCCTCGCTTCGCTCGGGCTCAACACATTTATATATTTTCATAAAATGATTTATATTTTACTTTCTCATTCACTTCTTCATTTATTGGTACAAACTAAAAAATTGCAAGGGATTGCGTGAATTTATAAATTTTGAGACAAGTGTTTTTCATTTTGGAGGGGAAGGGGGAATGAAATGTGAAGAAAATTTTGAATTTTTAACCCGGAAAAATCGAATTTTTATTCGCTCATTTTGGTAAACACCCTGGCATAATTTTTTTCATGTTTCAAAACCTAATTTTGCGTGGGAATACTTGGTTTTTCCTTTTTATTTAAATTTTTTCTGTAGGTAATAAATTCAAATTTTCAAATTTTTGTGGAGAGGGGGAGTTGAATGGGTGGAAAAATTTTCAGAATTGAATTTGAATATTTTTTTTGACCCGAAGAAGGGAATCTGAAGATCTCGTAAAAAGTATCTAGTGATTTTGAAAAAAAAAATCGTAAGACCCTATGCATTTTATATCATTTTTATACAAAATTTCGGGATGTAAGTACATCACGCGAAAAAATTACCCCCCCCCCCCTTCCCTGGTTTACGAATATCTTATTTATAAGATCTGGAAAAATTCGAAAAATTGGTCTGGAAAACCTGGAAAAGTCAGGGAAAATCATTTCTGAAATAATAGTGGACACCATGAAACTGTGAGGTGGTCGCATCAAAAAAAAAAAAAAGAGTTCATATCCGAATTCAGCGGCCCAAGAATAGTATCCAACATGGCACGTGGTATTTTCATTATTAAATAATTCAAATCTGTGGCAAGAGGTGATGGGGGTGGTAGAGGGTCAAAACCGAAAAAAACTCGACTTTTGAACTCAGCACTATCAAAAACAAGACAAACTACGTTTCAGCCCAGTTTTTTGATAGTTTCATTTTGTTGGGCCGAATTTCGATTCTCATGTAAAAGATTGGGAGTGTCAAAACACATGTAAAATTCAAGTTGATATTCGAACTCACCGCTTCAAAAAACTTTACAAACGATGTGTCACTTAGTAGATGTCCTTTTTTTGAATTTTGCTCAAAATTTTGGAGTGTTGTGTCGTGCTCCGAAGGTTTAGCCCGCACCACGAAAATTTCCATGTTCGAGAACGAAAAATTTACAAGAATTTCAATAATTTTACAGCGAAAAACAGAAAGTTTCAACATTATTGCTCTTCGTTGAATTTTTTAATCGAAAGATGGAAAAGAAAATTCTTTTTATGCAAATTTGAAACAAAAAAGTGGTACGAAATGATCAAAAAAATTCCGAAAATGGAAAGAAAAATCCAGAAAATGGCAAGAATTTTTATTTTTGAGATGCAGTGGTGTATCACTGAAAATTGAGCCTTCTACAGGAAATCTCATCATGAACTTTCAAAAAAGTGCCCCCTTCAAAGCTCTCAAGGGACTGGAACCAAAACAATGTGGTTTTCTTGCCTTTGGGATGCAAGAACCTCTCAGGAAAATTTTGAAAAAAATCTGAGAACTCAAATTCAAAAAGTGGTTGAATTGATCTGGAATGGTTCATCGTAGAAAAATATGGTTGGCAAAGTAATACTGCAAGGTATGAATTGTAAACTTGTAAAGTGATATTGCAAAATATGAATTACACTATGATCCATGATTTTTGGACCCTCAGATGGTCAAGATGTTAATCTAAGATTTCAATACAGAATATCTATGGTAGAATTGTAAAAATTCTCACGATCAATCCAACACGATGAAATTATACATTTTTCTGTTTGTCGAAGATTGCTGGAAACACTAATAAGAACTTATTAGATAGTTACCTAGGACCTACCTATGACATTACAAGTTGATTACAGGGGTTTCAATAGAACTGATTTCAAATCCCACATTAATTTTTCATTTGAAAGTATGGTTTTGTTGTTGCTTCTAGAAAATTTATGCCAATACCGGTGTAATTTTCCGACCTCTAATACTCGTAATAACCTCACAAATCAATCATCCGAAACCCTCGGCTACGTTTTAGGTTGTTAAAAGCATTTAAAATTTATAACCGTGTAGTACGAGTGCATTTGGTTATACCAGTAATAACTGCACACCGATGCATCATGATTGTCTAACATTCGTAAATAATTCAATTTACAACGTCACGTCGCTAAAATTTTCACGTAGAAGGCAAATTTTCGTACTCGATCATATCCACTGAGCATAAAACTCGACAATCTTATACTTACCTTCAAAAAAGCCCTAATTTTCTAAATCAATAAACCGAAAGGAAAAAGAACTATTAAAGAGGGAGGCGGTAGACCACAAGAAGGGATGTCATTTCAGGCGACAAAATCGGCAGTCCATTAAGAGATGCGGTAAGTAATTCGTTAAAAAAGAATCGTACCTCTTATCTGAATCATTAAACGAGGTTATTAAGAACACAATCAAATTTTAATGTTACTTTTTATATTTTAATGTCTTTTTTACGAGAACGAAATATTCGCTCGGTGAGAGAGTATCATTTTAAGCGTATTTTTCACGCTTATTTCCCTGGTATAACTCGCATTTTACAATCTCTCAAACCTCGGCATTGGCAGCATATGCGCGAGTAAAGGAAATTACCCCATTTAAAGGGGGTCTTTTTTCACGGACGACCGATAAAATTATTACAATGATATTTTTACGAATATGTATAGTTGGTAGGTATAAAAGTAGGTTCGTTATATTCCTACTGTCGTCAAATTATTCGCATTTTGCTCTTTTGTGAAACATTATTTAATATTATTGCGGATTTTTTATTTTGTTTTAACGATTTTTTGTGGCTTTTTATGGTTTGAAGTGGGTTTACTACGGTTTACTTGATTTTCGTTCCTTTTTTGAAGCTTTCTGAATTGCATTTCAATTTCAATCATATTCAAAGCAGGGTGGACGGTAAATAGACTGTCTACTGGCAGGAAAAATCAGAAAAAGCAGAGAATAGCAAATTTTTTTATTTTAGTTGTAAGAAAACCAAAAATTAGCCCAAATTTTGATAGTTTTCAGTGTGTATTCTAAGATTTTTTTGGAGCTATCCAAATTGGAAAATTGATGTTTCTTACAATTTTTTTCCTACCCGCACCCTCACCTCCTCCTCCCCCCCCCACCCTGGACAAAAATATGCAATCCAATTTAAACTTCTTGTTCGATGTGAAAATTTTCAGTAATAGGTACTTGAAAATGATGAGGGTAAGAATCAGAGACGAAACTTGGGCAAAAATCTCGGAGGGGGAGGAGGTGAAAATGAAAACTGCGCCGACCAGTCGTATTGAAAATGAAAAACGAAAATTCGTGCCTTCTCGAGCTACTTTTTTGACTTCTAAAAAAACAACGTTCTTTAATGAACTTCTCCCCTTCTAAAAAAATCGAACAATTTTTGAAAATTCCATTTGTGATCGCCGCTAAGTCCCTGATAAAGGGGAAAGACAACTTTTTTCCATTTCGAAATATTCAATTACTTATTTGGAATGGAAAGGCATCATTTTAAGAATTAATTGTGTAAATTTATCGAGCCTGCGAGGGAAACGAGGACGAAATTTTTTGAAGAAAAAGGCACCCAGAAACTGAAATTTCTTCATTAAAATTCGTGCTTCTCTGTGTTACTTTCTTGACTTACAAAAAAACGACATTCCTTAATGGGCTCCCCTCCTTCCAAAAAAATCGAAAAGTTTTTGAAAATCTCATGGTAGATTGTCACTTAGAAGGAAAGAAGGTTCATACCATCATTTTGAAAATGAATTCTGTGAAGTTACTGAGCCCGATTGGGGGGGGGGGGTCTGAAATTTCTTCATTAATTTAATCAACACTTATTTCAAAACTGAAAGGGAGGGGGTTTTCAGAAATTTTTTCGGAACTGCCCAAATTTTTTTGAAGCTACTCAACAGATTTTTGGAGCTACCCAAACAAAGCCTAAAAACTGCTTAGAATACACACTAATAGTTTTACTGCAAAAAGTGAGAATTTTAAACATTTTCCATTTGAATTTTTTAAACGAAGGATTACCTTTAAATGCTTTTTCAATTTTAATTTTTCATAAAAACTTCCACCCTTTCTTCCCTTGGACAGGACTTCCGTCTTGTTTTTCATTTGACTTTTTCAACTTTTTCCGTCAATATTACACAATTATGATTTTTCTGTCTGGAATTATCACTATGTTTGGCTCGGGACTTTTGAAAATTCCGATAAGCCTTTGCCAGCAGACTTCACTTGTAGGTAATAGGTACATATATTAGTATTACTCTTATGATTGGGAGAGGTGAAATTCTTCAACGTTGTTAAAAATTGATAAATTTTGTGGTTAACCAAAACTTTTCCAGAGTATTTTCGAGTCAAATTATTTTTGCTTCTGACGTTTGAAATTTTGATGAATTTATACGGATAAAAATGTCTTAACATTTATTCCGAATACCAATATTTTGTGTTTGAAATTTCCAAGTTTTGAAATTTTCGCCCTCTTTTCATTTGCGTTGAATAATTTTTTCCCCTAAAATTTGAAAATACTCAAAAATTTGCCTGTGCTCAAAGTTTTCAAAAATTGCTCAAAATAATTTTGGTGAACATTTCTAAGTTTTTCGTAAAATTCTACCCCATTTTCATGGTTCACACATCAATTTTCTGAAAATACTCAAAAATTGACCTGATTTTGGGCTCAAAATTGTTTAAAAATGCTCAGATTACATTTCCACTAATATCTTTGTGCTGCTCGTGAAATTTGAACCCATTTTGATAGGTCGCAACCCCAGTTTCCGAATTTTTTTTGGTAATTCAGTTCTAACAAAGGAAGCAAAAATGATGCGTTTTGTCAACTGACCACAACCTATTGTGCCAACCGTTTTCCATAAACTTTGGCTTAATTGGTATGAAATGAATCCACGTATGTGTTTAGGTGGTTTTTTTTTCAGGAAATAGGAGTCTGCCAAAAAGTTGACTCCTGACTCCGGCTTGACTCCGGAGTCAAACTCACACCCTGATTCGTGACTCCACCTTGACTCCGGAGTCAATTTCAGACCTTGATTCTTGACTCCTGCTTGACTCCAGAGTCAATCTGTGACCATAACTCCTGACTCCACCTTGATTCCGGAATCACTTTCGCACCTCGACTCCTGACTCCACTTTGACTCCGGAGTCACTTTCACACCTCGACTCCTGACTCCACCTTGACTCCGGAGTCCATTTCAGACCTTGACTCCTGACTCCGGCTTGACTCCGGAGACAATATTTGACCTTGATTCTCTGACTCCGGCTCGACTCCAGAGTTAATTTGGAGTCAGTTTGACTCCGACTCCGGAGTCAAGCCCTATTCCCTGTTTTTTTTTTCTGTCCCGCAGACTATATGATACCTATGGACCTATTATTGAGCCAAAAATGGCCAAATTTTACAAAAATTGCACTTTGAGGGCGCTGACATCCCATTGTGCACGTTGCCCAAGGAGATGACATATATTTAGAGTGAGGGGGATGTCCGTTACCAGTCTGTGAAAATTTTTTTTGTCCTCGGTCAAATTTTAAAAAATGAGGTAACAGAGTTTTTTAGCCTCCAGCCCCCTAATACGCTTTTTCGGAACTATGGGACCCATGCGTATGAAAACCCGACTGATTTTTTTGTCCCAAGAAAAAGCACATTGATTTCAATTTCTAGAGCACTTTTTGTCATGTTGGACTGTAGACTAATATGTTTTTCCAAAGCTCCGGTGAAAAGTTCTGCGAAATTCGGTTGAATGGTCCTGCTAAAATCCTGCTCGTTGATTTCGAGAATTTAGTCAGACACCTTGAATGTTTTTATTTCGCTCGTCGGTTTGTATTATTTTTTACCTATGTAATTTCATCGGAATGAAATTGCCAAAAAAATGCTTGGAATTCTCTATAAAACGTGCTGAAAAAGAACTTGAAATGTCCTTTAAAACGAGTATATTCGAGGGAAGGTTTTTTGGGTCACTTTGGAGCAAGACAAATTGCATAAAAATGGCCAGAAAACCAGAAAATGGCAAGAATTTTCATTTTTCAGATCCATTACATAGTACCCTGGGAGGGGAAGGAGGGTGCTGTGGAAAAAATGATTAAAGTAGTCGCTGGAAATCGTTCCATTGCAAACGAATGAAAACCCATTGAATTTTCAACGAGTTGGTCGTGTATCTGTTCGAAAAACTTCGTCGAACTTGTCAAATATGTACTAAGAGGATTAAAGGCTGTCTTTTAAACATTCAGAAAGACGCAGACGTATCCAGACAAGCGTAATACATCGAAGCAGGGATTTATTGCGTAACCGAGTACGAGATGAGAAAATCTGATAGAGATGAGCTGCGAACCCGTTCGAAGTACGAAACTGATGGGGAATTTCGTCTCGAAGAAATCGCTACGCTAGGCACCGCAAAACATTGAGATTTTTGTCCAAATTGCGATGAAATTGGTCGGGCGAGCTCGGATTTATCGAAATTACTCGCTATTGTAAAGTTTTCTAAGCGCTTGGACGATTTCCAAAGAGTTTGCTGTGTAGCGAAGAAGTCGTCGTATTCGGGACACGGTATCTTTGATGTTTTCAAATAGAGAAGTTAATTTTTCCGTCGAATTAATTAAATTTAAAAGGGTCGCGACTCGGCAGCGAAGTGAATTTTATTGACTTGACACGCACACTATCATACACGTGGACTCGTAACGTTGTGTAGATGTGCTGCGTGCATTCGAGAAACAATGTATTTTTTGCCGATGATGGTTTTGCAGACAAAGAAATGACGCTGACGCGAGCGGGTGGGCAGCAGGACCCCGACGACGCGAACGATTCTATTTTATAAGAAGGTTCTTTTTTACGTTCGCGTTCTTGTGCCCTTGTCTTGTTCGCTGTTTCCGCAAGCGGCGGCAATAAACGTAATTATTCGAAAATGTCAACTAACGTAAAAAGCTTAATATCCGAGTTATAAACTGCATTAGCTGGAATGAGCCCAAAATTTTTCTCAACCAATTTCGGAATCCTCTAGAGGCCAGATTCGCGTCCGCGTTCGAGCTCGTCACACCAATGTTCGTTTCCGTCTTCGTATACCACGTTATGATATACTTTGGCTCTCGAAATAGTTTGACGAAGGTTATACGTCATGTTCAGCATTCGATCAATTTAAAACATTCCGTTATTTTTGGCTCGTCCCTGTCCCTTTTTTTCGAGTTCTCTGTTTCTTTTCACCGCGTGCGTAAATCTTCGATGAAGACTAGTTCCGCGTTGGAAGTTGGAACCAGAAATTCATTGCGTCGATCGAGCGAATATTTTTATTTCGTAAGCTTTTTTTTTGGTATCCTACGGTACCCTTTTGTTGGCTCAAACGGAGCCAAATGATTTTATACGAGCGGATTCGAACGACAATTCCGATGGCCAGATTAATTAAACCCACGCCGGTGCCGGTGATTTCTATCCAAGCGTGGAAATCGCGCGAGGATATTGTACTCCGACTCGATTACCGTTAAGAAAAAAATTTCCCTTCAAATTTTACATACCTGTCGGACTTGGGAAGTGTGTTTCCGCCACAGTCGAATATCAACAACGGGATTTTTTTCGAGTATCTTCATGCTTGAAAATCTGGTTTACGTTTATAATTTTCACGCTCATGTCTTCGATACGGTACACGGTGGAACGATGTGCCAGTGCTGCTGGTGACGTCAATGCCAGTAGCAGATACGAGATACTGGCTCGTATATCGCCTCTTGTGTGCAAATTACCTGTTGAGCAAAACAATCGCTGGAAATTATCTTATCGTTTAATAAGCCTAACCGAGGAGATGTAGTGGAAAACAATATGGAAATAGGCTTAAGCGTTTTTTTCCATCGTGGACGTCGTTTTTCTCGAGTAAACAGTATATTTTTGGAATAAATTTTACGGGTTTGAGCTGTTGTTTTTCAAATTATTGAAAGTATGTTTTTGATTGGAGTGCTTCGAGAAATTTGATTGGATTTTTTCATCTTGCAATTTTTTTAGATTTTGCCCCGAGAAAAGCATGAAAGTTGTTTCAGAAGTTCTTACAAAAGAGGTATTCCAACTCGAAGTAAAATTTTGAAGCGAAAAAAATAAATCGAAAGTACATCATAAAAGTACCTCAGATCTAAAAGTTAAAATGGTAAAGTTCACTTCTCGAATTTTGGAGAATTTTTGAAATTTCAAAATTACCTCCTCGCTTTGCAAAATATGAAAATTTGATCCAATCAACGAAAAAAACTGAATTAGCGGTTTCGAGACGTTTCGGAGCCTCCAAAAAATTTTGGAATTCTCCAGGACTAGAGAAAAGTCTGTAAAAATAGTTCATATGAGCTTTAGCTGCTAAAATCGCGAATTATCCATTATTGGTGATCAATTTGATCAATTAAAGTACAATTTTTCGAAAATCCATAACTTGGAGTTGAAATTCATTATTACCTATTTCTCGGCTGAAAATTTTTTTTGGAAAACAATATAGGTTTCAACTCCAAGTTACGAATTTTGGAAAATTGTGCTTTATTAATCGATTAAATGGTCACCAATATGACCACAATTATAGATGCTAAAGTTCATGTGGACCATTTTTATGGTGTTTTCTCCAGTACTGGAAAATTTCAAAATTTTCTGCAGGCTCTGAAACGTCTCTAAACTGTTTCCAAGAGATTCGGTAGGTCGTAAATATGGTGTATACCAAATTTCAGTTTTTTTCGCTCATTAGATCAAATTTTCATATTTTGCAGGGTGAAGAATGAGGAAATGATTTTAAAATTTCAAAAATTTGTCAAAATTCGGAAAATGAATAAAAATTTTGGTTTGAGTTGGGATTGCTTTCTTGTTAGAAAAAAATTCAAAAAAATGGCACGAAGAAGCTAGGTATTGGAATTAATTAAAAATTGACTATTTTTCAACTTTCTTCGTATTTTGCACCTTTTGTGAAAATTCTGTGAAAAAATTCATAGAATTCAGAACTGGATTTGAAAAACAGTCAGAATTGGAGCACAGGAGAAAATTAGTGAAAAAATTTTCAATGAAAACAAATCAGTGAGAAAAATCAGCGGAAAATCAGTGAAAATTCACTGAAAAGTCAGTAAAATTTATGAAATTTGCTGAAAAATCGGTGAAAATATTTGAAAAATTAGCGAAAATTCGCTGAAAATCAGTGAATTTTGCTGATTTTTTCTTGTGCTACAATTCTGATTACTGATTCAGAATGAGAGAGCATTGTTTGTTGCTTGATTTGAAATTATGCTATATGTGACCTGGACTACTAAAAGGTACCTATAGTCACCAAACTCGTTTTTGATCAATATTTATAGAAGAAAGTATGGTCCATCCAATGACATAAACCGCAGACTCCAAATTTCATTACTTTTGCTGTAAAGTACATTAGTTTTTGCCAAGAAGCTTGATTTTAGACATATTTTCTATAAAAGTAAACTTTGAACTTCCGACTGAAATTCCACGAAAGCGTAGCTTTCTAGAAAAAAACTAATTGCACACTACAGAAAGGAAATTTTACGCTCTACAATTTATGTTCTATTCATTTTTTCCGTACAACCCTTCCTTTTCTCAGAAAATTGACTTCAAGTGACAAAAGTTTTAAAAATATGTAAAAAAAATCAACAAAAAATTGATAACTTTTGACACTTGAAGTCAATTTTTTGAGTAAAGGAAGGGTTCTACGGGAAAAATGAATAGAACATAAATTGTAGAGCGTAAAATTCCCTCTCTATAAAGTGCAATTCATTTTTTTTCTAGACAGCTATGCTTTCAAGATATTTCAGTCGAAAGTTCAAAGTTCAACTTTCAAAAAGACCTGTTTTTTTGACCGAGTTTTCCTCGGTAAGTTGATTTTGGCCTGCGGTCCCTTTTGGTAGTCCAAGCCACATATATTAATTGTTAGTTATAATGCAAATACATGTATTATTTTGTTTCATGTATCACTTTTTAATTGTGCATTTTGTTTTATTTGTTGCAGGTAAGATTCAAATTTCAACTATAAAAATAATTAGGACAATGTCGAAATAAGTAAGATGCATTCCATTTCTTTCTATACAATTTTTTCTTCAAATCTTGAATAATAGTTTTCATTCCTAGTAAGTTGGTGAATTTTTTTCAGTAAGTTTTTTTTTTGAAAAATTATAAAAATAATTGTTTGACCATTCAAATTCTCATTTTTTCCATTATTTTGGACCTACCTCCTATTCCCCTCCTCAGCTTATATAGAATTGGAATTTCAATTTGATTTTTTTTTAAATTTATTGACTTGAATCTTTTATTATTTTTGTGTCTTCTTCGGTTTCTAAAATAAGACTTTTCAGAACAAGAGCAATTATTTTCATATTTTTGAGATTTAACAATTATAATAAGGATCTCATTCAAGTTAATTAGAAACTTTCATGAACTGTTTTTCAAGGATTTGATCAAAGTTCCTCCAAGTCGCAACCTTGGATCATAAGGATTACTCCAGTGAAATTTTTACTTTTAGTTTTTATTTCTGTAAAAATTTGAAGTTTGAAATTTTAAAAATAATTTCATTTTTGTGGTGGTGTTGCTCTTTCAGTTTCAACTATTAGAAGTGCAGGATTTTTGTAGATTTATTTGAATTTTTTTTTCATGATCGGATACCTTCATTAGTTGTCTTTTTTTCCAATCGAAATTAGAACACCATGTACAAAAGCAGACTATATGAGAGAATTTATGAAGAGAAGGAGCTAAAAAACAAAAATTAGAAAAGTCATAGAAAGCAGTATCAAAAATCATGATTTTTTTAAAAAGGTCTGATGAGTTGTGTGACCTACTTTCTGACTAATTATGGAAGTTGAGTATGAAAAAAAGTCATGCGATGTTTTGAAGGATGTTAGCATGAAAAAAAAGTCTTGCAAAATTTGACCTGACTTTCCATAAAAAATACTGCAATGTCCTGCGTTCAGCCCTAAGTCCTTTGTTTTCGATTTATCTTCAAAATAATGTAACTTATTTCAATATTTTCTTTCTCTGGAGATTTCCTTATTAGTGTTTTAGTTTTTATAGCTCCTCCTCTCGCCCCTCAAAAAATAAAATTTTCAATTTTTCTCACAATTTATTGTTTTACCCCTCCAAAAAAACTAGATGCTTTAAACTGATATAAACCCCCAGCAAACCTCTGCAAAATTTCCTACTTGCCTAACTAGATAGGAGATTTATGAGGGTATTTTTCGATAGTTTTGAACCACATCTATTTAATTGTCAAATTATTAGCTCGAGTGAAACGAAGGTGATTTTTTTTTGCAAAAACTAAACCAAGAACTGAGGGTTTGAAGAACGGTTCTTGAGAACCAAATCTAAGAACTGAAGTTTTGAAAAACGGTTCTCGAGAACGAAATCTAAGAACCGAAATTTTGGAAGAACGGTTCTTGAGAAAGAATACCTACGAAGAACTAAATTTTTGAAGAATAGTTCTTGAGAACGAAAACCAAGAAGAAGAACTGAAATTTTAAGAACGAGATTGAAGAACCAAAACCAAGAACCGAATTTTAGAGAACGGAACCGAAGAACCATAACCCAAAACCGAACAGAACGAAGAACGGAAACGGACACAAGTTCGAGTTTTGAAACCCTGGTTCAGTTAGATGTATAAACTCAAATCGCATCATTTGAGTGCCGTTTCAGAACTCCTACGGCAGTTTTCGAGATCTTATGGTTGGAAACCCTCGTTTTTTTCGAAAATGGCCCTACTTTGAGAACCTCAGCTCAGACCCCTTTCGGGAGCTCAAATTTTATTAAGGAAGTCCACCTCTCAAAGTAAACTATTTTATCAATTTTCGTCAAAATCCAGAAATTTTTTTTCGCTCCACCCAATTGTACAGTTCCCTATGAACCCGACCAAATGTTTATTTCGTTAATTATCTCGTAAAGCGATAGCGCATCACATTGCAAAAAAACACCGACTCGGAAAGCCCATAAACACCAAAGGAACTAGCACTCTAATTAAAATAGTTGTAAAACGAAGTAAAATGTTGAAAAATGATAGGAAAAAGTACCAAAGAGGGAGATAGAAATCGCATACATTAGCGAACGTTATCGCGTGTGTCATTTATGACACTTGAACTGCCACAATTTGACATGTGCGTGCGCTCTGCCGAAGCTGTTTTTTTCTTCACTCTTTTTCACATCTTGTGGTACATAGAACTAGCTACAGCAGCACCGTTTACTCGCTCATATTCATATCCCTCACAGCCAATAGCCTTTAGATCTTGTTAACAAGCTGGAAGACCTGCTAACCTATAAACTTCTCGTATATAGCGCATAAATACGCTTAAAATGTATCCACAATAAAACGGGTTTAATCTTCATTACAACGACAACGAGTACATCGTCCCGCACCTCCCCGGCGTCGCTTATTACTTCCCCGTTACGCGCGAACGACTGTCAAGGTGCGATTTGCGCTTTGCTCAGGCGTATCGTATCATTCCTCATCTCATCAACAGGCTGCCAAGAGTAATGGTTAAGTCACCTACTACGAGATCTCGTACTACTGTTGTTCGAGCGACCCGATCCGATGGATCGATTTCCATCGCGTCGAAATCGTGTAACGCTTCGCTTAGATCAGCTGTGATTTCCGAAGTTACCGTTTTCCACGAGTTGCATCGTAACGCTTTGAATTAATACTAGAGCCAAGTTTCTCCTCAATTCTAAAAAAATGAGCTCTATTTTCGAAAAATTTTCAAATTGTACTTTCAAATTGGAGTTTTAACAAAAATTACTGGTATTTTGATAGGATTTCTTCGACAAAATATAATGACATTTGTGACCTTTTTTCAGTAAAATTACTCAAAATTGAGACTTTCATCAATATTTCAATTTTATTCACAAGATGTCTAATAAAATTTAGGACTTTTGCAGACCTTTTGAAAGGCATAAAAAATTGTAAATAAAATCTAAATATCACAAGTTTTTAATTGAAAAAGTTCTAATTTTCAACTTGTAATTTGATAAACTTCTCCACATAATTAGTTTTATTTTTCAGCATTTTTTAAAGTTTTATTTTACATTAAGAGATCCATTTAAAAAAATTCTGTAAAACATAAATTCAAGTTCTTAAGTAACTACGCAGGGGGAAAAGGAGTCCGAAAATTTCAAGAACGTTCAAGTCAAATTTTTCACCTAAAGGCTCATTCCATGTCAATTCGACCAGGTTTTGACCTTGGGTCTTCCGATTTCGCTCAAATTTTTTTTACGAGTTCCCCCCGATGGTCTAATGAAGGAATCATCGTCATTCCGATCCTAATCCTTCAGCGGGGGGGGGGGGGGCTTATCATTTTCGTATAATTAGGATTTTTTTGCGAAATGGCTCAACTTTGAAGGAGCATATCTCGAAATTGGTTAGGTCTAAGATGGATCTGTTCATGTGGTTTTGTAAAGAATCGAAAGGAGATTCAAAATTTATAATCACTTTTTGAAAAGTTCAAAGTTGAGCTTTTGTGATGTAAGCTCAACTTTCATGATAAGTACAAAATATGAAGGGCCCCGTTTAAAAATATGAAAAAATTACTATAAAGAGAACTTTTTATGTATTTTTCAACTAATTACTTTTCAAGATGGGATCTCAATACCCCTGGAGGGCGCAGGGGTCCTAAATTTTGGTCGAATTCAAAAAAATGGAAAAAGTGAAGTAATACATCGATTTCTACTGATTTGAAGGCGCTGAGTTCGAATATGTGCTTAGTTTTTCCATTAGACCCATCTGACACCCCCCCTCCCCCATCAACCCCCTAATGAGGTCAAAATTCAAAAAAATCAAAAATAACGTATGACGTGTCGTTTGTTAGATTTTTGAGGGCGCTGAGTTCGAATATTTGGTTATTTTTGGGATGCGACTCTTTAGTGCCCCCAGTCCCCAATTTTGAAAAAAAACACATGCAAAAAAAGGGAAATAGCATGTGTCATATCGATTTCTACTAATTCGAGGGTGCTGAGCTCGATTATCAACTTACTTCCTCGATCCTCCTCCTTCGTCCCCTACACTGTTAGGATCGGAATGACGGTGGTTTCTTCATTAGACCATCGAGGAGAACTCGTAAAAAAAAGTTGAGCGAAATCGGAAGACCCAAGGTCAAAACCTGGCCGAGTCGACATGGAATGAGCCAAAAAGGAGATCTCTGGAAATTTTGAAAAAATTATAATGATCTTTGAGAGAATTTCACTGGAAGAATTTTCAAAGTGGATTTCATTAATTTTTCGATTTTCAGAAAAATGCTTGATTCAATTTTTTTGAACGTAATAACTGTAGATAATCAATTTTGCGTTCGATAACATTAACTTATTATTTATCAGTTTTTTCGTGTGAGGCATCATTTTCCCGTAAAACCTAAAAAATTGTTCTAAATATCAGAAAAAACACCATCTGTAACTTTTCAACCCCTGGCAGCCTGATGAAAGTGGTATCGAATTAAGCTTAACTCGGGCTCAGGGAGATGTAGGTATAGACTCGAAACGTATCTTTCGAGTGTCGTTTCAGAACTCTTAACAGGAAGGTATCCCAAAAAAATATCAAAAGTACGTCATAAAAGAATCTCATGTCCAAAATTCAAGTGCTGAAGTTCGTTTCTCGAATTTTGGTAAATTTTTGAAATTACAAATTTATCTCGTTGCTCTACAAAATTAAATATAAAAATTTGATGTAATCAACGGAAAAAATTGAAAATTGGTGATATCATATTTTTCGACCTGTTAAATCGATTAGAAGCGGTTTTGAGACGTTTCAAAGCTTGCAGAAAATTTTGGAATTTTCCAGCACTAGAGAAAAGCCCATAAAAATGGTTCATATGAACTTTAGCACCAATAATCGTAGATTACCCAATTACCCATATTGGTGACTTATTTGATCGATCAAAGCACAATTTTCAGAAATTCGTAACTTCGAGTTGAAATTCGTATTTCTTTCCTGAAAAAAAATGGATTTCAACTCGAAGTTATTTTTTTCCCTCAAAAGTCACTTTTTCTTCACACCTCCAGGCAAAAATTCAAATTTTTCCGTAGAAATTGCTATTTTTCAAAATTCTTCAAGAAAAAATAAAAAAATTGATTTTTGCTGGTTTGTTTGTTGCTTTGACGAAGGAATTTAATAAATGAAATTATTCACGTCTTTTCAGTTGATTTTTTTTTGAAATGTTTGCAGAAAACTACAAAAAAATGCCCCCCCCCTCCCAGAAAACTGTAAAAAAAATTGAATTTTTGGTTACTTTTGGTTACTCTTTTGGTCATCTTTTGGTCACTTTTTGCTCAAAAATTTCTTCAAAAATTTTGCTATGATGCCTGTATGAACCATTTTTATGGGCTTTTCTCTAGAGCTGGAAAATTCCAAAATTTTCTAGAGTCTCCGAAACGTCTCGAAAATGCTTCCAATCGATTCGAAAAATCGAAAATAGGGTATATACTGAATTTCGTTTTTTTTTTTGTTGATTAGATCAAATTTTTATATTTTGTAGAATAATGAGATATTTTTGAAATTTAAAAAATTCACTGAACTTCGAGAAATGAACTTCGGCACTTGAAATTTTGGATATGAGGTTCTTTTTTGATGTACTTACTTTCGATTTAATTTTGTTTCAGCCGTAAATTTTACTTTGAGTGGGGATACCTCCCTTGTATGGAAGTTTTCGAGGTGTTATGGTCGAAAAACCTCGTCTTTTTCAAATGGCATCATTTTTGAACCCCTAGTTCTCGGGCTAAGGTGCTAAATTTTTTTTTTAAGGTCCCTCACTCAAAGTAAACTATCTCACCAATTTTTATCCAACTCCGGAACTTTTTTCTCTGATCCACCCCACCGTACAACTTTCCCTTTGACTTTGACAATACAGTCGTTCATCACTCGTCACCTCATGCTCATATCCCGCAAACTCCTCGATCCCCTTTCTTTCAATGCGATATAATTTGCAGCACTGGCGAATGTAAATCATTGTCTTTTACTTCGATAAAAGTTATTTATATTCTACGCCTTCGTAACTTTCAAACTATAACTTCCGTAGCTAAATTACTCGCAGTATTTGAAAACTCTTACATTCGTCTCTCGCTCTACTCGTACTCATTATCAATTTTTAATTCGGTCGCCGCGCCGAGCCGAGCAATTTCGCCGGTACCCTATTTTCTTTGTTCGACTGGAAAGACGTACGAGAAGGAAAAAAGGCGACGACTTGGCCGCCGCGCCGCCGTTGCGGTGCAAAGCTTACACGGTAATGGCTTTTACCGCGGCCGCGTAAACATCGTACACCGGCCCGAGGAAATAGATAGTATTGTAATCTTCACTTTGTTGACGTTTCCTGGACATTGTCCGTATACATTTTCACAAAATGCATTAACTCGCCGTACTCGTAGTCGTCGTCAAATATAAATACTCTCTCGCTGTCATCATCTCTCTCCAGCGTATATACCTACGTAACAGGACAACGACCCAAGTCCACGGTCAAACAGAGCCGAAGCTGTTGCTGGTGCTGGTGCTGGTGCTGGTGCTGGCTGCAAAGGAAATTACTTTCCTAAGGAATAAAGCACCTATCTACGCGTGAATTAGAAAACAACTCGGGCGAATATGGATTCTCTATACTCTATAGCAGATTTCCTTCTTCCACAAACTTGTCGAATCGAATCCGACGTCGCGTCGGTCGCTCTTTTTTCCCTTTTGTTCGAGCGCGTGTTACGAACGATGAAAAAGTACCTATACTTACTCTGTCTTTGCAAAGTTTCGCCAACTCGCATCTCTTGTACAGTACAGCAGCAGATATTGAAGTTAACTCTATATCGAAGAAACCGTACGCTGCTCGGGTACTTTTTCTCACTATATTGTAGCAAAAGTTTAATTAATATCCGAACACGATTATCGAAGTGTAAAAAATTGCTATTTCCCTCGTTCGACGGTACACCATAAAAACCGAGAACAATTTTGAAATTAATCGTTCCTCGGACCCTCCCCCCCACACCTTTGACTCGAATCCTGGAACGTTTCGATTTTGTGCTCGTGTGAGTGAGTTGGTTCTCGCTGTGGAACTTTTATGGAGCATGGAGGGAATGTTTTCAACGGTTTGTTATTGATTTATTATTCTAAGTTGGTATTTTTAGGTAAAAGGTGCACGGCGACGTCGGTCGTCGTCGACATTTCAAATTATATCGACGCGTTTATACGTGGAACCTTTAAATTTTCACGATCGCCAATTGATTAATTCGCGCGTACGTACGCCAGGGTATTGTATCTATCTCTTATATGTGATGTGAACATATCCCGCTCTCGTTCTCCAGTCATGGTGTAATGGTCTGACGCGACGCAACGTCGACTCTCACTCGATACTATAAATAAAAAGGGTAGTTGACGATGCGGCGATGCGTCGGTTCCTCTCTGTGTCGTAATTAATACACGTATACGTTATTTATGGAGTTTTTCGAATATTCGATTCGATGGTACTTTCGGATGTGTACGAAATGTGTAGCTGTACTTATAAGGGAAGTACCCCAAATCGAAGTAAAATTTTGAGCCGAAACAAAAATATATCGAAAGTACATCATTAAAAACCCCATATCCAAAATTTCAGGCTTTAAGATCCAAATCTCGAATTTTGGCGAATTTTTGAAATGACGAAATTACCTCATCGGCCTGTAAAATATGAAAATTTGATCTAATCGATAAAAAAAAACTTGAAAATTGGTAAATACCCAATTTTCGACCTTCCAAATTGTAGAAGAACCCCATATCCAAAGTTTTAGGCGTTGAGGTCCAATTCTCGAATTTTGACGAATTTTTGAAACCATGAAATTACCTCATCACCCTGTGAAAATTTGATCTAATCGACGAAAAATACCCTTAAAAATTGGTAGATACCCTATTTTTGACCTCCCAAATTATATAAGAACCCCATATCCAAAATTTCAGGTGTTAGGGTCCAATTCCCGAATTTTGTCGAATAAATCAAGAAATTACCTCATCGCCCTAAAAAAAAACCTGAAAATTGGTAGATACCCCATTTTTGACCTCCCAAATTATAGAAGAACCCCATATCCAAAATTTCAGGCGTTAAGGTCCAATTTTCGCATTTTGGCGAATTTTTGAAATCAAGAAATTACCTTATCGCCCTAAAAAAAACCCTGAAAATTGGTAGATACCCCATTTTCGACCTCCCAAATTATAGAAGAACCCCATATTCAAAATTTCAGGCGTTAAGGTCCAATTTTCGAATTTTGGCGAATTTTTGAAATCACGAAATTACCTCATCGCCCTGTGAAAATTTGATCTAATCGACGAAAAAAAACTTTGAAAATTGGTAGATACCCTATTTTTGACCTCCCAAATTATATAAGAACCCCATATCCAAAATTTCAGGTGTTAAGATCCAATTCCCGAATTTTGGCAAATTTTTGAAATCAAGAAATTACCTCATTGCACTGTGAAAATTTGATCCAATCGACGAAAAAAAACTGAAAATTGGTAGATACCCTATTTTCGATCTCTCAAATCCATTGGAGGCGGTTTCGAAACGTTTTAGAGTTTCCAGAAATTTTTTGAAATTTTCAGCTCTGAAGAACAGACAAAGAGTCCATAAAAATTGTCCATATGAACATCAGCACCTATAATCTCGAATTACCCATATTGGTGACTAATTTGATCGATTAAACCATAATTTTCTGAAATTCATAACTTTGAGTTGAAATACATATTTTTTTCCAAGAAAAATTTTCTGTCAAGAGGTATCAGGGTATCCACTTTCTGGAAAACCTGAAAAAATCGGGGAATTTCAATAGTCTGGAAATGTCAGAGAAATGTCAAGAGATTTTGAAATTTTTTCTGGATTTTTTAAAATCCAAAAGAAGAATAAATTATATAAGAAAAGTGTTTCTTAGCTTATTCTATTATCATTTTTTTTTTTAATTTCACTCTCGCTCCGCTCGGGACAAATGGTTTTTTATTCATCATTTTTTGTTGACTGTGATGTAAGCACAAGAATTTGATACCTATTTAATTAAATGCATGTCTCTATCCATTAGATTATGATTTTTTTCAAAAAAAATCCCCTCAGCTTGGGGGTAATTTATACTCTTTCTTTCTACAAATTTCGTTCGAAATGTAATTTTTTGGGGAAGTAGGTACATAGTTTTTAATAAGCTATGATGAGAAAGAAATGCCATGATGCCCTTGATCACGATGCTAAAAAAAAGGAATGGAATGGAAGAAAATTCGAAATTATTGGCCACTCTTGGAAAATCTCAATCAGAAAAAAGATATAAATTTTCTTTTTGATATTCTTCTTTTGCAAAAAGTTTCGCCCTTGCCTCACTCGAGCTCAACACATTGATATATCTCAACATAATGATTGTTATTTTACACCTCCATCGATTTTTTATTTACTGAGACAGGTCGAAAAAACTGTAGAGAGCTAGAGACTCGCGTGAAATTTATGAGTTTCAGGCATATGATTTTTGGAGGGGAGAGCGATGAATCTTTACGAAGAAATTCCCAAATTATTTTTATTCGTAATATTTCATTATTTGTTTTATTTTTCAAAACTTTACAATTTTTCTCTAAAACAAAATTTTTTCTTTTTATTTGAAATTTTTTCTGTAAGAAATTCAAGTTTGCAAGTTTTTATGTGGGGGAGAGAGATTCAGAAATTTTCAAAATTAAATTTGAATCTTTTTTGTAGCCGGAAAAGAAACACCTAAGAATATCGTGAAAAATAAGGATTTTCGAAAAAATAAATTTTAGACACTGTCCGAAAAATTCCCCCTCTCCTCCATGCTTCAGGTCAGTAAAATTTCGAAAAATTGGTTTGGAACCCCTGAAAAGTCGAGGAAAATAATTTCTGAGATAATGTCAAACACCCTGGGTATGGTTTTCAAGTCAATGTTACGAATTTCAGAAAATTGTGCTTCAATCGATCAAATTGGTCACCGATATGGGTGATCCGCGATTATAGGTGCTAAAGTTTATATAGATAATTTTTATGGGCTTTTCTGCAGTTCTAAAAAATTTCAAACATTTCTGGTGGCTCCAAAACGTCTTGAAATTGCTTCCAATCGATTCGGGAAGTCGAAAATAGGATATCTACCAAATTTCAACTTTTTTCGTTGATTAGATTAAATTTTCATACTTTGCAGGGCGATGAGGTTATTTTGTAATTTCAAAAGTTCGCCAAAATTCGAGAAATGAATTTCGACACTTGAAATTTTGGATTTAGAGTTCTTTTATGATATACTTTCGATTTATCTTTGTTTCGGCTCAAAGTCTTACTTCGAGTTGGTATACTTCTCTTGTTAGGGCATATAATATGCATAATAGTCTATGATCCAAACACGAAAAAGTGTTCATCCAGCGATCTTTTTTGAGAACCAAAAAAATGAGCTGCCAAAATGTCGGTACTATCCGCCTCATTCGAAAAAGTGCAGTTTCAGATTTTTAACCCTGCACAATAGGGGGGTGGACCCCTAAAAAGGTGATTTAGGGGACATGGTCCGAACCAAAAAAAATCGACGGATTTGGGTTGAGGAACTTCTCCCGATACCGAATATGTAATTTTTTTCCGTTGCACCCTGCACAACTGCATTTTATTGCACTTCAAGTGCAATTTTTATGCATTTTGGACGATTTTTGACAGTAAAAGAGCCCTCCTATCCAAAATATAGGTGAGAACCAAAAAATACTCGTCAATTTTGTTGAATGTAGTCATTTAAAGTCCATTCCCGCAAAAATGGGCGAAAAATTCCTGCACAATGCGAAGTAATGAAAATGAACAGGTTGGTCACCCCATCCCCCCACCAAAATTAAGTCATGGAATACTTGCTCAAAAATGGCAATGCGATACATCAAAATGGGTCAAAATTTCGCGCTGAATCCGAAAATCATCATCATTTTTGATTTCGACCCCCCTCGGTGGAGTTCTGCCCCAAACTTGAATTTGAGGGGGAAACTGAAGATTTGACATCATTTAAATGAAACGTAATTGAAATTTACGCAAATCAGACAATTGTGGTTGATTGATCTCAACTTTCAGCATACCTTGACCCCCCAAAAAAATTTCCAACCCTCATCCCTCCCACCCCCGCCAAATTATAATAAAAACATTAATTTAAAAACAGCGATGCGGCATATCGAAATGGTTTAAAATTTCGCGCTGAGTTCGAAAATGGTAATAATTTTTGAATTTGACCCCCCTCGGTGGAATTCTGCCCCCAAACTTGAATTTGAGGGGGAAACTGAAGATTTGACATCATTTAAATGAAACGTAATTGAAATTTACGCAAATCAGACAATTGTGGTTGATTGATCTCAACTTTCAGCATACCTTGACCCCCAAAAAAATTTCCAACCCTCATCCCTCCCACCCCCCCCAAATTATAATAAAAACATTAATTTAAAAACAGCGATGCGGCATATCGAAATGGTTTAAAATTTCGCGCTGAGTTCGGAAATGGTAATAATTTTTGAATTTGACCCCCCTCGGTGGAATTCTGCCCCCAAACTTGAATTTGAGGGGGGAAACTGAAGATTTGACATCATTTAAATGAAACGTAATTGAAATATACGCAAATCAGACAATTGTGGTTGATTGATTTCAACTTTCAGCATACCTTGGCCCCCCTAAAAAATTTCCAACTCTCATCTCTCCCACCCCGCCAAATTATAATACAAAACATTAATTTAAAAACAGCGATGCGGCATATCGAAATGGTTTAAAATTTCGCGCTGAGTTCGAAAATGCGGTAATCATTTTTTGAATTTGACCCCTCTAGGTGGAGTTTTGCCCTCAAACTACAATTGAAGGGGTAAAAATGAATAATTGACCTTTTTAGATGAAACGTAATTGCAATTTACACTCGCCAGGCTGTAGCAGTCGATGAGTTCCAATTCTGCAGCATATATAGACTCAAAAAAATGTCTACCCCTCGCACCTCCCGCCCCTGCGGCATCATCCCTGATGAAAACATTTGAGGAGCTTGGTATCAAAGTGAGACATACGCCAGTGACACTCTACGAAAAAATTGACCGTATGTGTCAGAAAAAACTTTCCAATTTTCTTAACAGATTTTGTTGTTCAGCAATTAGAGAACAAGAAATGGAAAAAAAATTTCTGACATATAAGTAAGGCCCATTTTGTCGTAGAGTGTCACTGGCGTATGTCTCACTTTGTTGTCAAGCTCCTCATCTAGTTTATAACATAGCAGTGTGACATTTTACAATGCCTTAAAATTTCGCGCTCAAGCTATATGTAGTTCATTGGAGGATGCCGAGTGCATTTAAGTCTGTCAGTGGCGTAGTGTTTTTCTTTTTTTTCAACAGTCAAAAAAAAATGACAACAATTTTTTTCTTGAAAAATGAAAAGACATTAGGAAATGAAAAAAAGAAAGGACAGGTCAAATTAAAAAATTACTACGATTTTCGAACTCAGCGCGAAATTTTAAGGTATTTTTAAATGTCACACGGCTATGTCATAAAATAAATGTTTTTATCAGGTATGATGCCGCATTGGCGGGAGGTGCGAGGGGTAGAAATTTTTTGAGTCGATATATGCTGCAGAATTGGAACTCATCGACTACTACAGCCTGGCGCGTGCAAATTGCAATTACGTTTCATTTAAATGATGTCAAATCTTCAGTTTCCCCCTCAAATTCAAGTTTGGGGGCAGAATTCCACCGAGGGGGGTCAAATTCAAAAATTATTACCATTTCCGAACTCAGCGCGAAATTTTAAACCATTTCGATATGCCGCATCGCTGTTTTTAAATTAATGTTTTGTATTATAATTTGGCGGGGTGGGAGAGATGAGAGTTGGAAATTTTTTAGGGGGGCCAAGGTATGCTGAAAGTTGAAATCAATCAACCACAATTGTCTGATTTGCGTATATTTCAATTACGTTTCATTTAAATGATGTCAAATCTTCAGTTTCCCCCTCAAATTCAAGTTTGGGGGCAGAATTCCACCGAGGGGGGTCAAATTCAAAAATTATTACCATTTCCGAACTCAGCGCGAAATTTTAAACCATTTCGATATGCCACATCGCTGTTTTTAAATTAATGTTTTTATTATAATTTGGCGGGGGTGGGAGGGATGAGGGTTGGAAATTTTTTTGGGGGTCAAGGTATGCTGAAAGTTGAGATCAATCAACCACAATTGTCTGATTTGCGTAAATTTCAATTACGTTTCATTTAAATGATGTCAAATCTTCAGTTTCCCCCTCAAATTCAAGTTTGGGGGCAGAATTCCACCGAGGGGTGTCAAATTCAAAAATTATTACCATTTTCGAACTCAGCGCGAAATTTTAAACCATTTCGATATGCCGCATCGCTGTTTTTAAATTAATGTTTTTATTATAATTTGGCGGGGGTGGGAGGGATGAGGGTTGGAAATTTTTTTGGGGGGTCAAGGTATGCTGAAAGTTGAGATCAATCAACCACAATTGTCTGATTTGCGTAAATTTCAATTACGTTTCATTTAAATGATGTCAAATCTTCAGTTTCCCCCTCAAATTCAAGTTTGGGGGCAGAACTCCACCGAGGGGGGTCGAAATCAAAAATGATGATGATTTTCGGATTCAGCGCGAAATTTTGACCCATTTTGATGTACCGCATTGCCATTTTTGAGCAAGTATTCCATGACTTAATTTTGGTGGGGGGATGGGGTGACCAACCTGTTCATTTTCATTACTTCGCATTGTGCAGGAATTTTTCGCCCATTTTTGCGGGAATGGACTTTAAATGACTACATTCAACAAAATTGACGAGTATTTTTTGGTTCTCACCTATATTTTGGATAGGAGGGCTCTTTTACTGTCAAAAATCGTCCAAAATGCATAAAAATTGCACTTGAAGTGCAATAAAATGCAGTTGTGCAGGGTGCAACGGAAAAAAATTACATATTCGGTATCGGGAGAAGTTCCTCAACCCAAATCCGTCGATTTTTTTTGGTTCGGACCATGTCCCCTAAATCACCTTTTTAGGGGTCCACCCCCCTATTGTGCAGGGTTAAAAATCTGAAACTGCACTTTTTCGAATGAGGCGGATAGTACCGACATTTTGGCAGCTCATTTTTTTGGTTCTCAAAAAAGATCGCTGAATTCGATTTCTAGAGCACTTTTTCATGTTTGGATCATAGACTATAAAGTATACGAGTATCACATGTTCAAAACGTACGAATATATTGCACAGATGAGAGAATATGTATGGCGACCTTGACTTCGCATTTAATGATGTTAATTACGTCAATATACATAGAATGATGGTACAGTTTTTAAAAACGATGTACGGTGTAGTGGTGAGTTCATACGAGCTAGACAACCGATAGCAAAGACAGTACGTGTTTTTTAAGTATTGTTACGTACACGTAAATGAATCGGTTATTTTCGAAACGAAATTTGTATAGGTATTCGAATTTATCTTTTTTGGAAAGATCTGATGTCTGTTTTTTTGAAAAGCGATTGTTTTCGATGGTTTTTGAACGACCCTGACCTGAATATTTTCAAATAATTGATACCAGATTTTTTTCAATGGACGTGGTCAAATCTTGTAATTTGTTTTGGAAATGAAATGGTTCCTATGTAGATACACCTACAGTTGAATTGAGTCTGTCTGATTTTTTTTTTGCCAAAAATAGATTTGAGATCCAATTTTTTTGTGAGGTGAATCGAATTACTGAGCAATTTTTTCCTTAGAATTCCTCGATTGAATTTGATTGAAAAATTGCCTGTAATAATTCCAAAAATCAGCTGAAAATAAAGTTTTTAAAATTCAAAAAATTTCCGCAGAATATCTAACCTTGAGAAATTTAATACTTTCAAACAATTTTTTTAAAAATTCACCGTTATAAATCTATTTTATGCATTAAAAAAAAACAGAATAAATGCAAAATACCTGGGTGACCTCTGAAAAAATATTCAAGTTAGCACTATTAATATTCCTTCACAAAGGCAGTAAGGGGACAATTTTTAGACCAAATGCTTTTTTTAGAATAGAACGTTTTAGAAAAATAATGGTTGGATTATGCATGGTTTGAATAATTGTAAAAGTGAGACTTATTGGTTTGTTTTGGAAGTTCTTTTGAAAATTGAAAATTTCCGCATTTTTATATTTTTCTCGCCCATAAATTACTCATTCCTTACTAGTTGGTCACTTTTAAAATAACATTTAAAAATATTTTTTGACAATTAGGTATTTGATTTTTTTGTCGAACTTTTTTAAATCAATCATAAAAGTAGTGAGAAAATAAATTTCAAGTATTTTATTGTAACAATCGCAAGAGGAGCGTTAACAGAGGTATTTTGACCTACTGAACACGGATCTAGAGTAAATTTTTTTATTTCTCGCATACCTAAAACCTTCAAAATTTCAAAAAAAGTCAGGTAAAAAAATTAATAATTTAGTTTAAACGATTGTGAAACGCAAGTATTTAATTGGAATGATTTTACAATTGAATACGAACATGCGATGGGTTTTTCTATTTGGTCATTTCTTCTTTAAAAATTTGTGGTTTTCAAGTTTGAATCAACCGTCATGAACAAATAAATCGCACGTGTTACAGAAATCAACCGCAGATTGAAATTTTACGAGATATAATTTTCAAAATTCAACGTGTTCTTGAAAAATTCAAGTATTTTGAGTTTAACCGAAGTTTTAGAGGGAGGGGGAAGGAGAAAGTTTATTAATCAAGGTTTTCGTATCTTCTATTCCTTTATTTAAAAAAAAGTTGTAGACAAAAGAAAACAGTGGATTGTTAAAGAGGAGGGAAGGAGGGAGGGGGTGGATATCAAACAAGGAAAAAACATCTGTGTTGAACAGGTAAACACGAATATGAGATTGAATTTTCCATTTGGTCATTTGTACTTTGAAATTTCGTCTTTTTCAAATTTGAATTGAACCCTGAACTGCAGTTGTACAAAAAAATAATTTTAACATGTTTTACGACTTCACAGCAGAAATTGTCATTTTTTCGAATCTAAATTTTTTTAATTAAGCCGTAATTCTGCGGAGGAGGGGGTGGGGGGGGGGTCACCTGATTTTTTAAATATATAAGTAAGTAGTAAAAAAAGAAATGCGTTAAGACATCAAATCTAAATCAACTCAATAAGACCATCAGAGGCAGTTCTCATCTTTTACCGTGATTCCAAAATTATGTTTTTTTTTTTCGAAATTTTACGCTCGTCTCAAAAAATTAATAAAGTGAAACTGAAAAATCACATACGATGGGGTCTTCATGGTTCCGAATGAAGATGAAAAATGAATGCAAATCGAAATTTGTTCGAAAAATTTAAATTTACTTTTTTTTGAGAAGAAAAGAAACGAAATAAATGATTGATCAATAAATATGCAGGCATTAAACAGAGTCACTTTTTTAAAAGACTTTTCCCATATTCTCAAGGTTGGTCACTGTAAGTCACTTTTTTTGCCAAAAGGTCACTATTGGTCACTTTTTTTATTTTGAAGTCACTTTTAAGTTCAAAAGGCCTACCCTCTTGCATAAAATTGAAAAATACTGATATTTCGTGTTTTTTTTTTTTTTTTAAAAACCCTATCAAATCTTTATTCATTATTTTTTCAGTTACTTGAAGCTTATTCTTAAACTTGTAGTTTCAAGTAAAGATTTATTAATAAAAAAATTTTTCAGAAAAAAAAAACGTTTTTTCAGCACTATTGCAGAGAGAAATACTGTTTGAGTTATGAAAAAATAGGGAGGGGGTGTATTTATTTATGAGAAAAAATTGAAAAATTTGTCACTTTTTTCGAAAAATATGTCACTTTTTACCTCAAGAAAAGTCACTAAAGTCACTATTTTTTCTCAAAATCGGTGTTTGATGCCTTCCTTAATATGAAATAAAAAAAGCAAAATGAATTTTTACCTAGTAATACAAAATATTTTTCAAGAAAAATTGTTTCCCAATTTTGTGTTTTTACAAGATCAAATTCCTAAGGAATTTTTAAAATTTTGATGTGAACTTTCGATTTTTTAAAATTTTGATATGAACTTTTGATTTCTTAAAAATCAGTTTTCATTCCATTCCGATGAAAAATTGTCGATCTATCCTACCTGCTCATAAAGAAACCGGTAAAAAAATCCTTCTATAGAGATTATCTCAACCAAACTGGACTCATAATCAGTACTTAATGCTCGAATTCATCGATGGCAATGAATTTAATCAATTCCTGACGCATGTACACTTTTTCTTCCTCAAAATAAAAATAAGCGGCTCGAAGTCAAAGTCGGAAGCGCGTTCGGCAAACCGAACATGTCAACATCGATCTATTCTTCTTTGTGAAATTCAAACGAGGACGACAGGTATGTTCGCATTGCGAGAACAGCACCCAGAACACGTGATGTTTAATTACGGTCGTAGAATAATTAAAAGTACGCTACCTGGTTACAGGCTGAACTTACTCTTCGACTGGTTTAACGTAAATACCGCGTGCCAAGTCGTCGTCATGTGTAGTTCGCTATAAACAGAGAAAAAGAGAAAAAAAATCAATAACCTATTAGCGTTACAACGATTAATTTTCTTCGGATCGCGATCTTGTAAGAGAAGGTGATAAATCAAGCATATACAAATGTGTTTTTTTCTTCACCTTTTCAACGTGGTATAGATAGATATGCTTTTGCGATTCGGGGGTGATTGAAAATATGTATCTTCTTAGGCTGTTATCAATTTGCTATTGACGAGAGCAATAATTAGTATACCACTAGCACTAGTATCCTTACCGGAGCGTATACCTATGTAACCTTATAGTAGAACACGTTCAGATTGTAATTAATGATTTATGCGTGTTCTTCGCCGTTTGCTCGATTATATCGTCGACTCTCGTAAATTATTTATCGTGCCATTCGCAGCGCCCATGCTGATACCATAAAGTGTAACTTTTCGAATTATAACTTTACGTTGTAGGTGAGGTACATAGGACGAGTCAGCGACTGGCGAAGAGAGAAAGACGCTGAAGGTGCTATGTAGGTACTTTTAATTATCAACTTGTTTCAACTCTTCGTCGTCGACGTCGACGCGACGCTTTATAATACTAATACAATGCGACGACTTGTAGACTTATTAAAATTTCACGCGCGATTTTAATTTCGCGCGATATTAACGAGACATATTCGAGCAGCGAAACTTACCAAACTATTACTTTGCTATATTGGCGTAAACTAGCGCGCCTCTTAGCTCTTTACCTAGCTGTATAACCGCAATAGCCGTGATTTCGTTTACCATCGTTTTCCTGCTTGTGGGATGAGGTTTGCTCGTCGTTAGTGCGGCAAGGCGATTTTACGAATCTGTGTTACTTTCGAAGACCTCCTGTTCAAGAATAGTCGTTCGTAACAACGTACTCTCTCATTCTGAATCAGTGAAAAGTCACTGATGAATAGTCAGAATTGCAGCACAGGAAAAATCAGCAAAATTCACTGATTTTCAGCAAATTTTTCAAATATTTTCACAGATTCTTCAGCAAATTTTATAAATTTCACTGACTTTTCAGTGAATTTTCACTGATTTTTAAGTGATTTTTTCAGTGATTTTTTTCAGTGATTTGTTTTCAGCAAAAAAATTTCCACTGATTTTCTCCTGAGCTGCAATTCTGACTGTTTCTCAGTGATTTTCGATAATTTTCACTGATTTATTGAGAGAGTACATATAAGTTCTTTGAACGTTAGAAGTACACTAGGGTGGATCGAAAAAAAAAAAACAAATCTTGGATTTTGACCAAATTTGGTGGGGTGGTTTACTTTTAGTGGGAGACTTCACAGAAAAATTTTGGGCCCCCGCAGGGCGAGGGGAAGGGAGTAGGAGGGGCACCTCTTTTTGAAAAAACATTGTTTTTTGTGTGTTTTAGTCAATCAAAATTGTGTGAGAAGCCTTCGTAGCAATTAAAAGATGCGGTTTGAGTTTCTACATCTTCCTAAACCATCGCCATCCTTCTCCGATCAAAACTCAGACTGCTACCATGGAGGTGAAAAATTGCAGATTGCAATATTTCAATAACATGAAGTTTTCACTAAGCTGGAATGATTTTTTTTTTCATCGAGTAAGTGAACAAAAAAAATTTTTAACCAGTGAAAGTGAATTTTGAAAAAAATGAAAATTTTATACACCAGTGCAACCAACAGCAAATCATAAAATTCCAAAATACGGAATTTATATCGACTTTTAATTGATTATTTTTTCGCCTGAAAATATTATGTATTTTTTTTTTCGATCACTGAAAGTACATATATTTCGAAAATTTTGTATACCAGTGCAGCCAGTTTCTAATTGTGATGTTCTAATGTCTTCAAATTCAAAACATACTTCTATTGATTGGGGAAAAAAATTGGCCCAATCACTTGACAAAAAAATAATGCATTCGAGTTCATAATATCACAATATTATAATTAGCAACTGGCTGCACTGACGTACAAAATTTTCAAAGAAAAGTTTTAAATTTTTTATTTCTGATGATTGAAAACAAAATTAGGTATTGTGAATTTTTCAAACGATTTGTAACTGACTGCACTGACATACAAAATTTTCGAAATTTACTTTCAGTGAATGAAAAAAAAATACATAATATTTTCAGGCAAAAAAATAATTCAAAGACTATATAAATTCCATATTTTGGAGTTTTATGATTCGTTGTTGGCTGCACTGGTGTATAAAATTTTCATTTTTTTTCAAAATTCACTTTCAGTGGTTGTAAAAATTTTTTGTTCACTTACTCAATGAAAAAAAAAATCATTCCAGCTTAGTGAAAATTTCATGTTATTGAAATACTGCAATCTGCAACTTTTCAACCCCCTGGTAGCAGTCTGAGTTTTGATCGGAGAAGGATGGCGATGATTCAGAGAGATGTAGAAACTCAAATCGCATCTTTTAAGTGCTACGAAGGCTTCTCGCACAATTTTGATTGACTAAAAAACACAAAAAACAGTGTTTTTTTCAAAAGGAGGTGCACTTTGAGCCCCTCCTGCTCCCCTTCCCTTGCCCTTCGTGGGTTCAAATTTTTTTTTGTGAAATCTCCCACTCAAAGTAAACCACCCCACCAAATTTGGTCAAAATCCAAGATATGTTTTTTTTTTCGATCCACCCTAATGTACACTATATCTTTGAAATTGGAAGGGCCATGTTTTTTCAAAAAATTTTGGACCGAAATTCATTTTCCTGCATAGGAATGAATTCCGCATAAATGGAAAAAATTTCCATTTGATAGTTTTTTGTTCAATTGCAAAATTTAAGGGCTGCAAATCTTGTGTCAAAACAAAAAAATTCCCCCCCCCCAAAAAAAATAACACAACTCAACTATGAAAGTAAGTAAGTAAGTAAATCGTTGTTTGAGAACTAACAAATTTTGTTGCGATAGTTTCTTGTCCACCATCAAAATTGAAGACGTCCAATTATCACAGGTCGACATTTTCAAGGTTTTGAAATAGGTACTGTTTGAAGTGAAATGGATGATGTTTATAGTATTTTTCACGCTGAACGCGAAAAATGTAAAAATTCCATTACCCAAGGATTTTTCACAATTTGAATTTTTGTTGAACATTTTTTTACACTTTTTGAGAACTTTTGATGTTTGAAGTCAATTTTCTGAGCAAAGGAAGGGTTCAACGAAAAAAATGAGTGGAACATAAATTGTAAAGCGCAAAATTTCCTTTCTGTAGAGTCCAATTAGTTTTTTCTTAGGAGGTTTAGTTTTCGAAATATTTTAGTTTCAAAGTTCAACTTCTTTTTTTAAAAATTGAAAATATCTTGAAAACTAAGCCGCCTAGAAAAAGCTAACTGGGCTGTACAGAAAGGAAATTTTACGTTCTACAATTCATCTCGCAAACAGGTTCATCTTGAATCTAACCAATCTCGAGATATGAACCTTCAGAATTGAGTCGTTTTGCAAAAAATTCCAATTGTTCGAAAATTACGAGCCCCCCCACCTCCCTGAAGGATTAGGATCGAAATAACGGCGATTTCTTCATTGGACCATCGAGGGGAACTCGTAAAAATTTTTTGAACAAAAATGGAAAATCTAAGGTCAAAACCTGGGCGAATCGACGTAGAATGAGCCTTTGAGAAGTAATGACTCCATTCTTTGATGTCGTGGGAGCTTAAGCTTGGTCTGGGAAGATTCAATTCTGATTTGAGCGAAGTGGAGCAAAACAATTTTCATTTCTTCATGAAAAAGTGGGAAGGATCGTTTTCTAATTGAACCGGAGTTGGGGCAATGTATTTTTATTTTTCACCACACATTCTTGCACTGAAAAAAATGAGAAATGAAAAGTAAATAAAAAGTGTCGTGATGAATTTTATTCAAAAAAATAATAACGAGGGACCATTTCAACATTGGCAAAATTGATTCTGAAAAAAAAATATTTATCGCGAAATTTGGTAAAATTTATTTCGATCGAAATAAATTTTACCAAATTTCGCGATAAATATTTTTTTTTCAGAATCAATTTTGCCAATTTTGTGAATGGTGCCCCGTTATTATTTTTTTGGATAAAATTTATTTATTTATTTGTTTTTTCACTGTGGCATCATACAAAACAACATTTTCTTAGGTACAAAAATTAAGCCTTTTTCGAGAACTTCTCTCTCCCATTCCGAATCAGTGAAAAGTCACTGATAAATAGTCAGAATTGCAGCACAGGAAAAATCAGTGAAATTCACTGATTTTTCACTGATTATTCAAAGAATTTCTCAGATTTTTCTGTAAATTCATAAATATCACTGAGTTTTCAGTGAATTTTCACTGATTTCCAGTGATTTTCTTTCACTGGCTTGCTTTCATTGAAATTTTCCATTAAATTGCAAACAAAAAGAAGTTGAAGCTAAAAACTGATTGAGGAGGGGCTGTAATCCATGGAGAGGGATGTCCAAATAGGTATGTTGATTAGAGGACCTTTTTCGACAATATTCAGCAAAAAACCCTTTGTTATCTTCCATGAGATGTGGAATCTGTGCTTTTTACGCTGTTTTTTGAGATTGGTTATCAAATTTGTTTGATGAACTTTGGTTTCCCTAACATGGTTTCCCAACAGTAATAAATTTTTAGCTCACCCTATCAAAAAGCTAACTTTGATAAAATTTTAATTCGAAGTTTCAAATTTTGGCACCGTTTACAATTTTTTTGAATCGCCAAAAACCTAAGGTCATCGAAAACTTTTGTTCCCTACTAAAATCCTTGATTCCATCGATTTCCTTTATCTTCCGAATTTTGATAACCTGGTTCGAACAAGTATCATCTGAAAGCGGTTTGCCATGACTTGACATTACATTCTTACGGCCAAAATTTCTATCGGAAATGAACCGAGTTTCAAAACAATCTGCCAAGTTTTCAATTTAATAAACTTTCAAACACAGATTTAAAACATGCGGCTGACATTTAGGGTAAAATTACGCAACACTGTTGATGCGTATTTACGGGCCCAAATTCGTAAATAGTCGTAATTCTCGTACACGTAAACAATATTCGATTATCAAAACTAGACGAATATTCGTTTCATTTTTATTTTTCCCAGGAAGGAAAAAAAGAACTGAAATCAAAGTTTTATCTGCACGGGCTCGAATTATCGAAGAAATCCCCGGTCGCGTTAATTTCCGCACAGTAGCTACAAACTTGCCTTGGCTGTATCGCAGCCAGCAAACTGTAATAAAATCCTCGTATACGATTTTATGTCTCGCGGGTTTGGAAAAAAAAAAGACAAAAGACCGAAATAAATTAAACCCATCCTTTTCTTATTTCCTATCGGTAAAGGATGGTGCTGGTATAAGAAAAAAAAATGAATAACAAGAAAACCAGAATTTATATGAATAATGTATTCACTGTGCATCTGACCGTATCGTGTGTGCAACCCGAGCGACCATATTACGCGCCTACTTGAAAAAAAGTATAGAATTTTGCTTCTTTTTGATGATATCCGTATAGTGAAGCGCTGGTGTACAAATAAAGAGGCAAATCGTACGAAGGAAATGTCCTTGTAGTGCGTAAAATATGGTAAAAAGAGAGAAGATAATTCAAAATTTTTGACGTAAATGGTCTTTTCGTGTTACGTACGCGAGCACGAATATGTACCGGTAATTACGAAAACCAGTTAAATTGATGCTAGTAGAATACACAAAGTATTAATGGCAGGCTAAAGAGGATATTCAGTATCGGGTGACCGCCTTATTCAAACTCCATGTAAAGAGTAAGTTGAAGTACATACATGCGGACAAGTACACTTAGGTACATTTGAATAACCAACTCAAACCGTCACTCGTTCCGTATAATTTATTTTTTCTGATATATCAATTAAGATTCGGTTAGGTAAATTACTCTGTATTACAGTGTTTTTCAATCTGTTTCATGTTACTTGGTGCAAGGGTAAGCTTCCCCTTTCCTCTCCTCCTTCCGCTCCACGATGTATTAGTATTTGTCTCGTACATAATGACGTAATACCTACTTAAATTATGTTTTTTATTAAGATTTATAGGATTTTTGAATTTTTTCAATAAGGCTCGAGTTCCCTTCCTATAATCATCATTTTCAATGAGGACGAAATTTGTCGACTGCTAGATAAGAAAAAATTGAAAAATTTCGGAAATATCTCGAAAACTAAGTTTCTTTAGGAGAAAAAAACAAGAAGGCTTCGTCTCTTCAGAAAATCGACCTTTTAAAATTATTAATCGTGTAAAAAAAAATTAATTACAAAATATTTGTGAAAAATTCTTACGTGATGGAGAAAAAAATTATTTTTGAATTCAGCACAATAAGTCGGAATCACATGGGGGGGGGGGAGGTATTTTGACAAATTGAAAAATTCCTATAAAAATTGTGGTTTGAAAATTACAATTTTTTTTACAAAATACTCAATCAATTGATGTTCAAATTTTTCGAAGTTGGTTGTTTTTTCTCATGGGAAAAACTCCTTTGGCATTTTTATCTACCTGACTATTCGAGGAGCTTAGAATCAAAACTCTCTTTTCCCAGAAAAATAATTCGTTTTTTTCTTATTCGGAGAGAGTTTGTCAGTGGAAAATAGCTCAATTGATCATGTTATTGTTGAAAAATATGTCGAATTCCGACTTTTCTTTTGAATTTGATTATTTTTTTTGAGTTAGGAATATCTGGAATTGAATTTAACTTAAATAAAATTTACCTTGGGTCAAATTCCTTTCTCTTGATGTAATTTGGAAAATCTTCGGAGGAGAGGGGATACTTGAAACTGAAATCGCTTTCGTTTATCAATTTTTTTCTAAAGAAACCCCCTCTCCTCGGTGTTAAATTTATAAGTTTGGGAGAAAAATTCTGCCAAATCTTGCTTTTTGATTTTGTTGCACATTATTGTTGAAAGATTTTTGAAATTTGAAAAAAATTAGCTGGAAAACTTGGAAAAGTCGAAGAAAATTGATTCTGAAAAAAGTATACACCCTGCTTATTGAGTTAAGATCTTCTGACAAGAAAGGTATCCGAGCTCAAAGTAAAATTATGAGCCCCACAGGGTGTCTACTGGTCGCAAAAGTCGCAAAAGTCGCAAAATTATCCAAAATTCATCAGAAGTTGCGAATTTTTCCCAAATTAGTTACTTGATTTTTTTTTCGCTTTCTACAAAACAAAAAAATTAAAGAATAAGTTTCAAATTTCTAAACACTTTATATAAAAATTGTTGCCCTCGCTTTGCTCGGGCTCATAAATTTGCTTACATCATTTTTAAATTATAAACCTTCTTCCCTTCTATTCTAGACAATAATTGAATATTTGAAGCGGAAAAAATTCGTTCTTGTGGGAGATTTAGTAACAATCACGATAGGAATTTTCAAAAATTTTTCGTTTTTTTTTTGGAAAAGGGACATTGTGTCTATTTTCCAAAAAATGTAGAAAAGTCGGAGAATTTTGGAATTTTCACCAAGATTTTTTAAAAATTCAGTAGGGAAAATCACTATAGGAAATGTTTTTTGCTCCTTTTGTAATAAATTCTTCAAAATAAAAATTCGCTTTTAGAAAATTTTGGTGAAAAATTGTATTTTTTAAATGTTTTTTTATATGACTCTACTTTTTTTTGTTTTTTCCGCTGTTTCATCCTTCCATCTCGAACTGTACGTTACGAGAATCAATTGATTCTACCGTCTTCATGCATTCCTCATGTACCTAATGGACTAAATTTTTTTTAAATGTTACTTTTTCACCAATTTTTGGTTACTTTAGGAATTTTGAAAAGTTACAGAATGCGTTCATTTTTTTATGATTTTGATTTAAAATACTCATTTCCTTCCGTTTTGATTTTTTTTGCAATAAATTTGATCTCGTTGATGGGGGGGGGGGGGGGTGGTTAAATTGAGAGGTAGATACCATGGGGAAAAGTCGAGAAAAAGTCGCGAATTTCGAATTTTAAAAATCGGTAGACACCCTGGCTCCAACAAAAATAAATCGAAAGTACATCATAAAAAAAAACATATCCAAAATTTCAGGTGCTGAATTTCATTTCTCGAATTTTTGAAATTTCAAAATTATCTCATCGTCCTGCAAAATGTGAAAATTTGATCCAATCTACAAAAAAAAAACTGAAATTAAATTTCAGTTTTTTTTTTGTAGATTGGATCAAATTTTCACATTTTGCAGGACGATGAGATAATTTTGAAATTTCAAAAATTCGAGAAATGAAATTCAGCACCTGAAATTTTGGATACTGGGTTCTTTTATGATGTACTTTCGATTTATTTTTGTTTGGGCTCAAAATTTTACTTTGAGTTGGGATACCTTCCACCTCCCTTATGAGAAAAATTCCAATTTTTTTAAACTTCTGAAAATATGGATTTTTATCAAGTTATATCCTTTGAAAATACTCCTGTTTAAGGTGTCTACCAGCAAGATAAATAAGAAACCCTAGAAATTGGCAATGATTTTACTTATAATTAACAGCAAGAAAAAAAAAATTTTTTTTGGTACTTTTAATATGAAAAGCAAGAATTTTCAATATTTTGCTCTTCCTTGAAATTTTCAATCAGAAAAAAAAGAGAGAATTCTCTTTTGAGAAATTCAGAACCGAGAAAAATGGTATGAAAATGGGAAAGAAAATCCAGAAAGTAGCAAGAATTTTTATTTTTTCAGATCCGGCAAACTCCAAGCTCTTGAAATTTTATAAATCTTGTAAGGTGGTCAGGCAGCCATTCCGGTTCCTATACATCTGGCAAAATTCATTTGTAAAAAAAAAAATTATTTGCAATTCTTATTAATAAAAAAATATTTCATCTGGAACCATAATATCAATTATCTGGGTCGATACGAAATCCTAAATTGGATCTTGAGAATTCTTGGTGATTTTTTTTTTGAGAGGTAGGAGGATTTTGGCACACCAGAAACTGTCGTTTTCATGCAATAAAAATATTTTCATTATCCACTCGACTATCATCAGTCAATAATAAAAGGATCATTTTGAAACACCCTATAGTTTCGCTAAATCTAAAGCATAAATTCACATACCATTATGACTCCATCGTTTGTATAATTTCCTACTAAGTATAATACGTATGTAAATTGTAAACTGGCGACCACATATACTTGAAAAATGGCATTGATTTCGCTCTTATATATCTACATTCTACAATATTTACAATATACTACGGGAACCTTTGATTGCAATTTTTCCGTATATCTTGAACATCTTCCAACGTAATAAATCCGATAAAGGAATAGAAATTATTGAAAATTTTCGCTCCTCTTTCTTCCTCTGCGAACGCCGGGTCGTGTCGCTGCAATAAAATAACATTTCCGGTTTTGGCTTCGGGCCAATTTTTTTCTCATTTTGTCCAATTTGATAAATTTTTCAAGGTCGTCGACGAATCAGGTTGCAAATATTGCGACGACCTGCTGTGCTGCGCTCTATACTGGGCCACATTTGCCTCAATCTCATTACACAAATTGTCAATTGTTCTGCACCAACTTCCAACGTTCCAACAACATGGCAGCTGTTAAATAGGTGAAAAAACACCAAAATTGAAATATCGAATACCTTAAAAATGAGCAATCGGCGTAAACGGACTTTCGCAGCGATTAATTGATTAGTCGAGATGATTTATGGTTTCAGCATTATTAGCGTTAAAACTACGTTCGCGAAATTTCAAAAAAAAAAAACTGAAAACGCTTCACAGCACATCGCGGCATCGGTGCGAGGAAAGATGAAGCGATAATTTATTTTTCCAAAATTAATCTCATCGTTTTACTAATTACATAAAGCCGGTTAATTAATTAAAAATTGGCAGCTGTAGCGTCCCCCGCCTACCCTCGCGCTGCACCGTGCCAATTATTGTTTGCGTAGCGTATTCGCCCTGTTATGCGCGCGCATCGCCCCACCGCTTCCTTCATCCATCGCGAGCTACACGTACAATTATGAAATTACGTGCGTTTGTTTTAATTACCATTTAACATGTGCATTAAGATGATTGATAATGTGCGCGGTCATTATACCGCGTGTAGAAAGCTGCGAATTGACATTATTATGTCGTGTTCTGCTGTGTATTTTCGATTAACCCCTTCGTTTAGACGTATTTTTTCTAGATAATGATCCACTGGTGTTCGTTTTCAGGATATCCTGGAAATTCGGAGAATCACGGAATTTTTTTAAAAATCTGAAATAAGGAGAAATTGCATGGAAAGTGTTTCTTTCCTGTTTTTATTATTATAAATTTTTAAAAAAATGTTCTTGCTACGCCCAGGTCAAATTTTCGCATCAGTGTATATGTAATAGGGTGGGGTGAAAAATCAAAAGTGTTGATTTTTGAAAAGTTACCCCCTCCAAAAGTTGTTGGCTGGATAGACTAGAAAAATAAAATGAAAAATGAAAAATCGATTCGTATCTTCCGATCATGCAAGCGCCTTCAATTCTCCAAAAATTGCCAAAATTTCAAAAATTTCGAAAAAATTAAAAATTGATCAAAATTAATTTTAGAGTTTTTTTAGTGACTATCTAGACCAAACAGCACTTTTTTTTTGAAAAAAATCTGTGTTTTATAACTTTTTTCCAATTTTTCTTCAGACGTGAAAAAATGTGAGAAATTTAAAAAAAAACTATAAAACCAGGATTTTTTCAAAAAAGTTGTGCTTTTTGGATTTAATAGTCCCTAAATAAACTTTAAAATTGATTTTTATGAATTTTGATTTTTTTCAAAATGTTTTGATATTTTTGAAAATATATTGATATTTTTGAAAATATATTGAATTTTTGGAAATTTTCGAAGAATTGAAGGCTCTTGCGCGATCGAAAGATATGAATCGATTTTGAAATTTTTTATTTCATTTTTCTAGACTACCCAGCCAACAACTTTTGGAGGGGGTAACTTTCCAAAAATCGAAATTTTTGGTTTTTCAGCCCACCCTAATATGTAATCGGGTAATACTGATGTTAATGGATCTGATTTTTCAAAAGAATTGATATTTTAACCTGAATTATACACTTTTTTCAAGATTGAAAAAGTTCACAAACAATTCATCAAAACGTCAAGTTTAAAATTTTGGTCGAATCAGTGTACATCTTGGACCCCAAACTTCAAGGGAAGAGAGTGAAAATTTCAAAATCATGTTTAGAGAAGGGAATGGTGCTGTAATTATATCAAATGATAAAAACGATGAAATGTTGTAATTTTTAAGTTCCATGAATTGAAATGATGAAAAAATTGGGAGTTGTTATTTTCCATGACTTGGAAGATATGATCGTTGCAAGTGATTCTTGTTTTGTTCTTTGGATTTGTGGGCTTGGAAATTTTTTCCACTAAAATTTCTTCCACATAAATGTATTTTGTTGAAAGAAATTTTTTTTTTTTTTTTTTTTTTTTCTTTTTCTTTTATAATGGGTTCGGACTACATGGTCCATTAGCCCAGCCCTATAACAACACAGCATGAATTAGTAGATAATCAGAAACGAATTACATTGTCAGTGAGTACTGTGACTCTCTGTAAAAAATCGCCTACTAACTGGTATAATTCAACACTTGGATAACTAAGGAGGGATAAGGCAGAGAAAGGAGCCGGAATACCTATAACCAATATCTTTTTATAAAATTCAGTTCTTAATTTACGAAGAGGAGGACACTCGAACAAAATATGATTTAGATCACAGCTGACTTTGGGAAGGGAATGAAGAGGACATAAAGGGGAGTCAAGTACACCAATTCTAAAGAGGTGATTAGGAAGGGAAGAGTGACCAGTCCTCAGTCTCATAATCGAAGTTGAAACATAACGAGAAAGATCCTTCATTTTCCTAAACCAAGGAAACCTTGGAATCTCAGGTTCAATTATGAGGAATAAAGATTGTTGATTAGAGAAGGATGTTTTATAATGCTTATTCCACATATTACTATGAACTTTATGAACAAGGGGAATAATATCTTTGACTATTATGGAATTAATAATCAATCCATCTTGAGCTGCTTGTTTAGCTAAGGTATCCACATCTTCATTACCAGGTATCTTGGCATGACCAGGAATCCATAACAATGAAATTTCTATATTCCTTTTACTCAGTAATAACCTAATTAAATTGCGTATTTGTAAGGATATTATATTAGAATGATAATGAATTTTCTGAACAGAATTTAAAGCTGCTTGAGAATCGGAAACTATAAGAAATTTTTTAAATGAAGATTGTGATTTCAAAATAAATAATATGGCTTGTAAAATGGCGAATAATTCGGTGGTTAAAACAGAGGACACATTAGATAACTTGAACAACCCAGACACATCTTGAAGTGAAGGAATCTTAAAAGCTGAACCACATCCCAAATCAGATTTTGAACCATCTGTAAAAATTAGCTTATACTCAGAATATTTGTTCACAATTAGGTCCTGAAACTCAATTACAGGAGGCCTATCACCCCTGGGCAAGAAGTCTATCATAGAAATGTCACTAACTTGTTCAAAATTTAGATTGAAATACAAAGATCGATTGGCAGTAACCGCTTTCTGTTGAATTTTCCTCAGCTTGTTTGAGACATTTGATAAAAGAGGTATTTTAGCTTTGGAAAAACGCCATTCATCGTATAAGTTTAAATAATCAGTATAAGTTGGTCTACTTTCAATTTCAAGTCTCTTTTTTAAAAATATGAAGTTGAGAAATTTTGTTTAAATCTAAAGTTGAAAAAAACACCAAAGAAAAATATTTCAAAATTCTTGAAAAACCTGATTTAGAAGAAATTTAAAAAGACTTGAGTTAAGAATTCTTTTAAAAATCAAAATTGGAAAAATTCTGAGAAAATTTAAGTGAAAAATTTGTCAACCTTTCCCAACTTGGATTTCTTCAAATTTTTTCCAACTTCACATTTTTAAAAATTTCTTCCAACTGGAAAATTGTTTTTAATATCTAATTTTTCAATTTTTCTTCTATTTTTTTCAACTATAAAATTTTCTATTGAAAAGGCTCTGGTGGAACTTTGTCAAAATTTTTATGCCATTCGATTCGTCTTGATAGAAGATGATTTTAGAGCGCATGAGCAAATTGTTATCTCATCCCTGGTAGGCTGAGGCCCCAAACTACGTGATTTCGATGCTAAAATTTCTATCTCAGTGAGTTTTCAACCGATTTTTTCAGACTTGTAGGAAGAAGTACTTTGGGGGAGTATCCTGAAATTTTTTCAAATTTTTCCGACCACTTAATAATGACCTTAAATTTAACCTTGAAAATCATAAATCGTCCTGGGAAACAGAATTTTAGTGCTGACCGAAATTTTATGTTTTTCTTGAATTTTTCAATATAGTTTACACCTTTCAGAATTTTTTCAGTTTTTTTCAGGTGAAAAATGCGAATAACCATTTTTTTACAACGGTTTTCACTATTAAGATGGTCATTTTCGGTCGAAACATTTTTTGTTCAATTATACTCCAAAATACGTATTTGTTCACAACTTGCCCGATTTTCATTTAATTTCAAGCTGGGAAAATTTTGAGAAAATGTTTTTAAAAAATTTTACTGATGGAAAAATTTTAAAATAGCATACAGCTTTGAAAAAAATTAAAAATTGAAGAAATTGAAAAAATCTGTGCTTCGAATAAATTTGGACTTGGATCTTTGAAATGATGAATTTTCGGTCATAATTCGATAGAAATATACTGCACTATAGTACATATAATTGGTAATTTGAGAAATGATTCAGGATTTTTGGAACGAAAGTGAAGTGGAGGATTAGTATCGTTCATTGTTCGAACATTATCGTTCACTCCTCTTCCAAGTCATGAAAAATCACTACTCCCAAAAATTATAGGTACAGGAACAAAGTTGTGTTTCTGTGTTCTTGTGAGAAAAACTCGTTTCTATGATACAAGTTCAGTTTTTAGAGGGGGAAGGAGGTGTATTGATTGATTAGGCGACGAAATGAATATTAATTTTGAAAATGCCGAAAGATATTATACTTCAAACGAAATAAACAGCATTAATAACCTAAATAATTTTTTCTGATTTTTTCCCCAAAATTCTATCTGAATTTTTTTTTAAAATTCTGTCTGGATTTTTTTCAAAATTTTGTCTGAATTTTTTTCAAAATTCTGTCTGGATTTTTTTTCAAAATTTATTCTGTTTTCTGTCTGAATTTTTTATTCAAATTTCTTGTGTTACTAGGTACCTTTTCAGACTATTATTCTGCAAAGCCGTACTGGGGGGGCGCAAAGGGGCAATTGCCTCCTCATGCGGTTAAAAATGCCTTGTTAAATACTCAATAAATAGAAATTTTTGGCTTTTTAGCATGGTTTTTTGTAAAAATTTTGGGCAGTAAATGTGTTTTGTTTGACATAAAATAATAATACTTGTTGAAAAATTTTTGTGAAAAGCCGTGCTCTTTTGATTTTTCTTCATTTGAGCCTTATTTTTTGATTTGTTGACATGACCGATGCAGTCATCCACAGGTTTTGCCACCTTCATGAGAAAATTCTGGTCACGCCTTTGTTACTCTGCTCCACCTCGAATTGTACATCACGTGAAAAAACTACTCTTCATAAAAAAATGTTAAATGCCAGATGTAAAAGATCTGGAAAACTTGGGAAACTTTGCCTGGAAAACCTGTAAAAGTCAAGAAAAATCATCTCTGAAAAATGGTAAACCCATGAATTCATATTGATGAAAGATCGCAGAAGTGATTATACCCGAACAGGTACCTTGACAAAAAAATAATTAAACGATCTTCAGATCACATGCAGGTTTCTGTGCAGTTGAACCAAAATGACAACCCTTCTTTTACCTCATCATCGGTTGGAAAAAACCAGAAATTCAAATCCTGCCGAAATTAAAAATTCCCGCTGTTAAATACGTATACGCGACCTTCGAGAGAAAAAGCATCACGCAGGGGGTTGTTTACGAGCTTGTTTTCATTTTTATGCGAAGCGAGTATAGGGTTTTTATTTTTACACCCTTCGAAGAGCAGTGCGGCGAGGGCTCTCGTTTTTATATTTTTCACCCTGCTTCTTCGTCCTTCATCTCGAATAGCACGCAACACCGCTCATGATTTACAACCAGAAAGATATTTTCCGGCTTGTCGTAAATTCACCTTTGTGTGGAATGGAAACTTTTAACGTATACGATGTTTCGAAATTAATAAAAACCACTCACTATACAAAAATAACGACACTATTTTCGCCACTTATTAAAACGACCACCCCACCTAACCCGTCGCCTCGCTCTCACACCCCGAGATGGATTTATATCTTTTTGTCCTTCCTACTCTCGCTGCGTTACACCAGCTCCAGCGATACAGTCACATTACAGTATAAGAACTGACCATACGCTAATTTATAACATTCTCCCTCGACATTGCAGGTTGACACTGATACCCTCGTACGATCACATCCACCCGAAAAAACCTCCCTCTTGTGCTCTCTGCTTCTCTATCTCGCTCTCGGTTCATCAAAATACAGTAGCCGAGTTGTCGTTTATGTAAATTACTACTTTGTTTTGGTTGGCGTTTTGGCATTTTTAATGAATGGTTTCAAACGTTTAATGCCCTAAGGATATCGTCCCTCCTTGCCTTGTCGGCCAAAAAAAAACACACCACAGTAGCCATTAACGCGGATACACCTAGAGGGTGGATCTATGGGTATGCTCGAATCGTATATAATTTCATATGTAGGTATACTGGACTCTTTATAAAATATGTAAATTCGATGATTTTTTGTTATGTTTTTTCCTTTTCAAATTAGTTTTTTTGTTCTTTGTTTTAAAGCTGTAATATATCGTTATAAATTATACAGGAGAGGTGTAGTTGGCCAGAGGTTTTTTTCGTGGGGTTTCCTCTCTCCGCGTATGTTTGATTCGTATATCCTTAATTGGGTTTTAATTTTTTTTAAATGTTTGTTTGTTTATTTTTTTATGGTTGCAATATTTTTCGGACGTGGTTATTATGCCTATCTGCGTCAATTTACTTAATAACTTTTTTTTTGTTTCTTTAGGATACATTTTCAGTATTTTTAATCTAAAAATACTCGCTTATTAATAGCTACTTGTGAAGTCGAATGAGAAATGTATTGGAAATATTTACGAATTTCCAGAAAGAATTATCGTAAAATCAACTTCTCTCATTTCTTTGGAAATATTTCACGTTTTGTGAATTTTAAAACCACGAAGAAATGATTGAAGTGAAATGGAGTAAAAATTGTGGAGAATTTTCGAAAAAAGGACAGCTAGTCGAGGTAAATGGGAGAAAAAATTTACCGAACCTCCAAAAATTCAATCTCAATTTTTTTTCGTGTTCTATGTTCGCAATGGTTTAGTAAGCAACATACTAAAATGGACACCCCAGAACCCTTCGCAACTCCCTGAAAACCAGTATTTCATGGATATCTTCACAAATAAGCCTCAAAATTGAAAAATTGTAATGAATAATTATGTTCTATGTGTAATTTTCCAATAGAAGGGTTCACTTTTTTTCAAACACGCTCACTTTTTTGACCAAAAATTAAGGGTAAAAAACATGTTTTTTCAAAAATTTACAGTATTTTTTTGAAATAGTCGAAACTTTTATGAATATCTTCTCAAATAGGCTTCAAAATGGGAAAATAATCATGTATGAACAATCATGGTCTACGTGTAATTTCATATCTGAAAGTTTCAATTTTTATCAAAAACATCCACTTCTCTGTCCAAAAATTAGGGGTGAAAACGTATTTTTTTCCATTATTCATAGTATTTTTTGAAATAATTGAAATTACGAAGCTAAAGATACCCAGAATTATATCAGTGAAGAGGGTAGGACATTCCAAAAAAATCGGCACACAAATTTCAGCCCTTACGGTTAATTATGAGGGAGATTATTGAATGCTAAAAAATCAAGTTTGTGGGAAGAAAAGGTATTTTACAAACGTGATGTTAATAATTGACGGTGTCTACCGGTCGCGAAAGTCACGAAAATCGCAAAAAAGTCACGAATTTTGATTTAGGTCGCTAAAGTCGTGAAAAAAGAAGCAAAATCGACCCAAAATTCATCAAAAGTCGCGAATTTTACCGAAAATTACTTGAATTTTTTTCGCCTTGTATAAAACAGAAAAATAAAGAATTCCATTTTTTTGAACATTTTTTCTAAAAAATTTTCGCCTTCGCTTCGTTCGGGCTCATAAATTTTCAAACCCCATTCTTAAATTATAAATTTTCTTCCCTTCTAAGTATTTCAGACAATGGAATATTTTGAAGCGGAAAAAATATGTTCTTGTAAGAGACTTAGTAATGATGACGATTGAGATTTTCAAAGGGAGTATCGTGTCCCTTGGGAAAATCTAAAAAAATCGGAGAATTTTGGAATTTTCAGTGGGGTGTTTTAAAAATTCAGAAGGTGAAATTATTTGGAAATATGTTTTTTTTGCTGTTTTTTCAATAAATTCTTCAAAAAAATTTTACCCTCCCTTCGCCCAAGCCAAATAATCACATCATTATTGGTAATCTCCTAATGTTTCAGACTTCCCATGAATTTTTTCTCAATTTTAGGGTCAAAATTCGTGAAATCTATATCAGCCCGTGGCATGCCAGCTTCTTTATCATAAAATAACTTACTCTTAAAATTTTTTTGTGATTTTTTTTTAAATTATTAAAGACGTATTTCCATCCGTGTATGAAATTTTTTCTGTAATAAAATTTTCATCTCGTTGATTTTTTGGTTGGGGGGGGATGTCAAATTGAGAGGTAGATACAAAACATCAAGATTAGTTTAATTTGTTACGTGAGTAGGTAAATTTTTTCGTGGAGTGTGGGATGGAAATATTTCAAGAAAGACACTGCAAAAATTAAGAAAAAATAGTTTGAGGTTACTTTTTTTGGTAAAAAAGTCACTGAAGACATTTTTTATAAAACTAAATTAAATTTTATGATACTTCAATTTTGTTTTTACTGCCAAATTTTAAACCTGAAAAAAAATGACAAATATGAGATTACTTCTTAGTTTTTTTTTTGTTATTACTTCTTTAATATAAAATTTATTCACATAACTCTTCAGATGAGGCTATATTATTTATATCGAAAAATCATGACCGAAAAGATACAGTTTCTAGGTTTGTAAATATCGAATCCCCTTCATTGGAAAAATAGGCGTTTTTCACCCTTAATTTTTGAACAAAAAGGCGGATATTTTCGAGAAAAAAAACGAACCTGTCTGATAGGAAATTACACGTAGAACATGATTGTTCATAACCATTTTTCCATTTTGAGGCTTTTTTGAGGAGATATTCCAAAAAGTTTCGATTTTTTCCAAAAATGCTGTAAATTGTTGAAAAATAGGTGTTTTTTACCCTTAATTTTTGGCGAAGGAAGCGAGTGTTTTTGAAAAAAAAACCCTTCCGATAGGAAATTACGTGTAGAACATGATTGTTCTTAACTACTTTTCAATTTTGAGGCTTATTTGAGGAGATATTCACGAAAAACCAGTTTTCAGCGGACGTTTACCCCTCCCCTGGGGGTAGCGGAGGGTTGTGGGAGTGTCCATTTTAGAATGTTGTGTAGTGGACCATTACGAACGTAAAACGCGAAAAAAATCAAGCTTTGATTTTTTTTTTTGGGGGGGGGGGGTTGGTACATTTTTTCTCTTATTTGCCTGGACTAAGTTGAAAATTGACTTTTTCAACTTTGATGGAATTTTTTTCAATCTTTTCCTCTGAGAGTCCACTTTTTTCCCATTTTTCTGATTCAGTTTGAAGGTTTCTATTTAAAAAAATTATTTTTTCACATTTTCAAATCCAATTTCCCATGCAACTTTGTGATGGGGGGGCTCCCTCTTTTGTTCCCACCTCCGGACTTACATTGTATAGTAAGCTTCAAAACACCGACTGCTTGGGGCAAAATTTCGCCTCACACCAACACAATAATGGACATCATCGTGATCCTGGACACTTTCGACGTTAAAACCCGGAACTGTGGCGAAGCAAAAGGGTCATCAACTTGGAATCGTAACATTTCACGCGGCTCGTGGTCGTTACAATGCGTTTGAAAATAATAATAACGATAATCTATTATATAAAGAGAAGTGGTGTTTTCTTTGTTACGGGTAAACTTCGGAGATCCAGCGAGTTCGGCGTCGAGACCGGTTCCGTTGGATAGAGCTCGACGAGGAGAAGGTTTAGCGCGCATAAAGTTTCCAAAAAGTCGACTCCGAAGCTGAGAAAAGTCGAATTAAAGTTTCATAATTTCGACCAATCAGAAGCCAGTATTTCGCGTATGTGGTTTTTCACGAATATTTCGAAACGTGTTGGTCAAATCAAAAATCTGACGACACATTACCGAAAGGAAATTTTACGGGCTACAACTTTGGTTCTCTTCGATTTTTTACAAAACCGCTTCGTTTTTGAGATATTCCTCAAAATGTAATCTCTGAGGATCGGACCATTGATGACTAACATGTGGATTTTCTACTGTGATTGTCATCAACAGCAGTATAGCCGTGGTGACTAGGGGGCGGATTCCCACCCCAGAGGGCTGGGGTTCGAATCCGTCTGGCAACAATAATTTTTTTTACAATTTTTTTGAATTTTTTTAAAGTCAAATTTTTATAATTTAACCTGTGTTTGATCGATGATTAATTTTTATCTACCAGATCAAAATGAAAAAATTACGAAAATTTTCTGTCTCAATCATGTAAAACATAGCAAACATTTTTAATTTTTTCAAATCACCCAAAAATTTCAAATTTTTCAAAAATACAAGTTGTCAAATTTGGAAGGGAGGGTAGAGAGTATTCAAAAATTCTGGGAATTTTTTTCAAAACAATTTTTCTTAGTAATGAAAAAAATAGTAATTTGTTCGTATTGAATAAAATAGTTGGAAAAGGTTTGAATCTCTCTATCAGCTAAATTTTGTCAATTTTTTTCAAAGCTAAATAATTTTTCAATAAATTATATAGTTTTATTTTTTTTTAAATGACAGGTTGAATTTTACATAGGAAAAAAAATTCAAATTGAGTAGGATTGGTCAAATTTTTAATTAATTGGAGGGGTATCAACAAAAATTTATTAGACCTGATCTTTTTTCAAAAAAATGATATTAATAAAAAATTTGTTTAATCAATAATTTTTTTATTTTTTTAAAAATTATAGGGTGAATTTTTTTCCGAATACCTTTTACAATTAATCAAAAATTTGAACAAGTTTATTCATTTTGAACCCCAGGTCGAAATCTAAAAAAAAGGATTCGAAACTTGATTGGAAAAATTATTAATCAATCGATTTTTAAATCATGGGAAAGGATGAAAGAAAAATGATTCGACCTGGGGGCTTAAATTGAATACAATGGAATTTTCAATCAATGAGAGGAGCATTCAAAGAAATTATTTTAACCTGAATTGTATTTTTAAAAATTGGTTTGACCCCTGTAATAAATTTTTTCTTAATTATTATTGCTTGATCGAATTGTTGATTAATGGAAGAGGAGAGGTATTCAAAAAATAATAACTCTACCAAGGGTTCGAAGCAAATAAAATTGTTCATATCTGGGCATTAAAGAAAGAATTGATTCCATCTGGGATATTAAGAAAAAAATGGATCCGACGTATGTAACTTTTCCTTTTCTCAGAAAATCGATTTGAAGGGTCAAAAGTTATCAAAAAAAAGTAGAAATTATTTGAATAAGTCAATAATTTTTTTTAAAAATTGATGAATTAGATAAATTGTTAATTTTTTTTAGAAAAATTGATATAAAATGTTGAGATTTTCTCTCATTTATGTAAAAAGTTGAAAAAAAATTAAAATTTTGATTTCACCTGGGATCAATTGATCGAATTGTTAATTAACACGACATGGTATTCAAAAAAAATTAGACCTGGGGTTGAAATTGAATAGAATTGTTCAAATTTTTGGTTTCTGTGATTCTCAAGATTTCATTTTTTTCAAAAATAGTTTGGTATTGAATGGATTTGTTTAGGGATTAGTGTTCAGTCTATTAAAAATAAAATACAAACGTTGGAAACTTTAAAATGGTTAAATTTTGAAAATAAATCAAAAATTATGCATATAATTTAAAAAAAAAATTGGATGCATTGAAAACTTTCGATTAAGTTGTTCGAATTATTTGAAAAAGGGATGGTGAATAAAATACAACACTATAGAATCAAATGCATAATTTGTGTGGTATGGAAAATTTTCATTTTAAATAATAATTTTAGTGACTTTTTAATTAATGGGAGGGAATATAAAAAAATGACTCAACAGGGGTATTCAATTATTGGGAGGGAATATAAAAATTGGTTTGATCTGGCGTTCAAAAATGTTAAAAAAATTATGAATTGATCAAATTGTTAATTAACGGGAGGGGGTATTCAAAAGAGAGTTGAATCCACCTGGAGTATTTTTGAAAAAAAAAAACGGATTCGTTTTGTAATTTAAAAAAAAATTTATACAAATTTATTCCATTGATTTTTTATTAAATGGGAGGAGGATTCAAAAAAATGGATTCGATCTGTGTAAGTTGAAAAATGTATCTAATGAATTCAAATGGAATATAATTGATTAAATATTTAGGTAATGGGAATGGGCCATTCAAAAGTAAAAATTGACCTGTGTAATTTAAAAACACAAATTGAAGGACTATTTAATTGATGGGAAAATATATTTTTAAAAAAATTAACTTTGGATTCCAACTGAATAAAATTTATTATGAATTTGGTATGGAAAGGGACATCCAAAAAAAATTGTTTCAATTAGGGTTAATGAAAATAAAACTGACAAATCTATGTAAAACTATGATTTGAATAATCCTTCGTAGGGTATTACCACCCGTCCGAAGGACGGGTAGAAAGTCTAGTCTATTATATAAAGAGAAGTGGTGTTTTCGTTGTTACGGGTAAACTCCGAAGATCCGGCGAGTTGGGGGTGGAGGGTGGCGCCATCGGATAGCCCTTGACGAGGAGAAGGTTTAGCGCGCATAAAGTTTCAAAAAAGTCGTCTCTAAAGTAGAGAAAAGTCGCGCCAAAGTTTGGCAAATTTCGGCTTCCGTTTGGCCAATCAGAAGGCGGATAGCTGAAAATGCGGTTTTTCGCGAATAATTCGAAACGGGTGCGTCGAATCGAAAATCTAATGACACATTGACGATAGCAAATTTTACGGGCTACAATTTTTGTTCTCTTCGATTTTTGCTGAAACGGCTTCGTTTTCGAGATATTCCTCCGAGAAAGCTGAAGTGAAGTTTTGAAAATTTCAACCATTTAGAAAACTGTAGTGATTACTATGCGGAATTTTCCGGGCATTACTCAACAATAACAGCATAGCCAAGTGGACTACGTCATGGATTCTCACCCCGGATGATAGGGGTTCGAATCCTACAAGGAGCAAATTTTTTTTATTGTTTTTTTTTCAAGAAAATAAATTTTTAAAAAAACTTGAAAAATTTTTCAAAACTTTTGGAACAATTTTCATTTGTTTTCATTTTTTCAATTGTAAAAAATTAAAAAATAGAAAATTTTTAAATCACAGGGTGAATCAATTTTTTATATTTTTCAAACATCCCAGGCGGATTTGAATAATTATTTTTTCAATGTAAAAAACAATCAACTTTTCAATTTTTTAAATCAGATGGTGAATCAATTTTTTTCTATATCCCAGACGAATTCAAATTTTTTTTCAATATTTTTCTTCATCAATTTGAACCCCAGGTCGAATTCTAAAAAAGAATGCATTCGACCCGTATGATTTGAAAAAAACATATTAATTAATCGATTTTTAATAATTGGGAGTCGAATTTGGGGTTCAAACTGAATACAATAGAATTTTTAGTCAATTCAAAGAAATTTTTTCAACCTGAGTTATTCAAAAAGATCAATTGGAATTCAAATGAAAACAATTGCTCAAATTAGTTTTAGTTAATGTTAATATATTTTTTTCAAGAAAATAAATTTTTTAAAAAAAACTTGAAAAATCTTTCAAGAATATTGGAAACAATTTTTATTTGTTTCCATCATTTTTTCAATTGTAAAAATTAAAAAAAATTTAATACAAAAATTATGAAGATTGATTTGACCTCCACAATTTTTTTTTTTTTTATAAATTATCCATTGATCGTAATATTTATGAATGGGAGGTGATGGAGTTGTTAAATAATATCCCAGGTGGATTAGATTCTTTTCTGAATATTCTTCTTCATTAATTGAAAATTTGTTTGATCAATAATTTTTCAATTTTTTTTTTTTTTAAATTACAGGTAAATCAATTTTTTTAATATTCCAGCTGGATTCGTATCTAATTAAAAAAATAAATTATACTGGTCAAATCAATTATTGGGAGGAAATTGGTTTGATCTGGCGTTCAAATTGGAAACAATTGATCGAATTTTTAATTACTGGCCAAATCAATTTTTTTGAATATCCTCTCTCATTAATTAAAAGCTTGATCGATTGTACTCAATTTGAATTACTTACTTTACTTACTTCAAATTTTGCAACTTACACAGGTCAAATCAATTTTTAAAAAAAAATCACAGTTGAATAATTTTAATTAACTGAATTAATAATTTTTTTTCAAAAAATGGCTAGAATTGGTTTAGACTTTAAAATGTAATCAGAATCATTTTTTTTTTAAATTGATAAATTCACTGAATTATTGATTTTTTTTCAAATTTTTCCCCATACTAAATCGTTTTTTTTTGATTAGTTTTAAGTTTTTAAGCATTGATAAAAAATCTTCCTCTTTAGAAAAAATTACAAAACTGATGGTGATAACGAATCGACGGATTGAAGTGTCGAATCAGTTTTTACTTTAAAATGTAATCAATCAATATTTTTTTAAATTGATAAATCAGCTGAATTATTGAAACGAATTTTCATAATGTTTGGTCAAACTTTAAAATTTGATCAAATCAATAAAAAACTTAACACAGGTCAAATCAATTAATCAAATTTTTAAATGATGGGAGAGGGTATGAAAAAAATTGGTTGGTCTGATTGATCCAATTTTTTATTTATGGAAACGGGTGTTCAAAAATGTAATTGAATCCATCTGAGGTGTTTTTGTAAAAAGTGATCTCCTGGAATTTTCAATTTAAAAAAAAAAATTAATAATTGATGGACTTTTTAATTAATGAGGGAAAATATAAAAAAAGTTTCCACTTTGGGTTTAAACCAAATAGGTACAATTGTTCAAGAAAAGTTATTACCTAATTGATCACATTTTTAATCAGTAGGTGGGATATTCATTAAAAAAATGAATTTGGGATGGGATATTTTTTGAAAAAAATTGATTTGTCCTGTGTAAGTTGAAAAAAATTTAAAATGTTGGTTATTTTTGACAATTAAATAAATAATTGAGTAAAAATATTTTTGTAATTTTTTATGACCAATTTTGTTTCAAATTATAAATTTATAGGAAGGCGTACCTATTCAAAAAAAAGAAGTGATTCCACCTGGAGTATGTTGAAAATAATTGATTAGACCAGTGTAATTTAAAAATTATTAATAATTCATCGAATTATCAAATAATGGGAGTGGATAATAAAAAATTGATTCCACCTGGGTTCAAATTGAATATAATTGATCAAAAATTTAATATGTAAATAAGATGGAGAATTCAAAAAATAAAAATGTTTAAAAAAATTATGAATTGATCGAATTGTAATTAATGGGAGGGGGTATTCAAAAAGAGAGTTGAATACACCTGGGGTATTTTTGAAAAAAAAATGGATTCGTTTGGGATTTAAAAAAATTTACACAAATATTATTTATTTGATTTTTTAATTAATGGGAGGGGGGTTCAAAAAAATGGATTCGATCTGTGCAAGTTGAAAAATTTGAAATATCTAATGAATTCAAATTGAATACAATTCATTATATATTTAGGTAATGGGAAATAAGAAGTGATTCCACCTGGAGTATTTTTGAAAATAATTGATTTAACCAGTGTAATTAAAAAAATTATTAATGATTCATCAAATTATCAAATAATGGGAGTGGATATTAAATAATTGATTTGACCTGGGTTCAAATTAAATACAAATGTAAATGAGAAGGGGAATCCAAAAAATTGATTTGACCTGGGTTATCCTTCTTAAAACTGATTCAATTTCTATAATTTAAAAATGTTTAAAAAATTATGAATTGATCGAATTGTTGAGTAATGGGGGGTATTCAAAAAGTGAGTTGAATCTACTGGGGTTTTTTGAAAAAAAAAATAGATTCATTTTGTAATTTAAAAAAAATTTACACAAATATTATTTAATTGATTTTTTGATTAATGGGAGGGGGATTCAAAAAAATGGATTCGATCTGTGTAAATTGAAAAATTTGAAGTTTCTAATGAATTCAAATTGAATACAATTGATTGAATATTTAGGTAATGGGGGGGGGGGGTCATTCAGAAGAAAAAAATTAACTTTGGGTTCCAACTGAATACAATTGATTATGAATGGGGTATGGAAGGGGACATTCAAAAAAATTGTTTCAACCTGGGTCAATGATAATAAAGCTGACAAATCTATGTAAAACTATAATCCTTTTTGGAGTGTTATCACCCGTCCGAAGGACGGGTAGAAAGTCTAGTCTATTATATAAAGAGAAGTGGTGTTTTCGTTGTCCCGGGTAAACTCCGAAGATCCGGCGAGTTGAGGGTGGAGAGTGGTACCATCGGATAGAGCTCGATGAGGAGAAGGTTTAGCACTCATAAAATTTCCAAAAATATGACTCTGAAGCTGAGAAAAGTCGATCAAAAGTTCGATAATTTCGACCAATCAGAAGCCAGTATTTTGCGAATGTAGTTTTTCCCGAATATTTCGAAATGTGTTGTTCAAATCAAAAATCTGACGACACACTATCGAAAGGAAATTTTACGGGCTACAATTTTGGTTCTCTTCAATTTTTTACAAAACCGCTTCATTTTTGAGATATTCCTCAAAATGTAATCTCTGAGGATCAGACCATTGATGACTAACATGTGGATTTTCTACTGTGATTGTCAACAACAGCGGTATAGCCGTGGTGACTAGGGGGCGGATTCCCACCCCAAAGGGCTGGGGTTCGAATCCGTCTGGCAACAATAATTTTTTTTACAATTTTTTCGAATTTTTTAAAAGCCAAATTTTTATAATTTAACCTGTGTTTGATCGATGATTAATTTTTATCCACCAGATCAAAATGAAAAATAATTTAACCTGTGTTTGATCGATGATTAATTTTTATCTACCAGATCAAAATGAAAAAAATTACGAAAATTTTCTGTCTCAATCATGTAAAACATAGCAAACATTTTTAATTTTTTCAACTCACTCAAAAATTTCAAATTTTTCAAAAATACAAGTTGTCAAATTGGGAAGGGAGGGGAGAGAGTATTCAAAAATTCTGGGAATTTTTTTCAAAACAATTTTTCTTAGTAATGAAAAAAATAGTAATTAGTTCGTATTGAATAAAATCGTTGGAAAAGGTTTGAATCTCTCCATCAGCTAAATTTTGTCAATTTTTTTCAAAGCTAAATAATTTTTCAATAAATTATATAGTTTTATTTTTTTTTTAAATGACAGGTTGAATTTTACATAGGAAAAAAAATTCAAATTGAGTAGGATTGGTCAAATTTTTAATTAATGGGAGGGGTATCAACAAAAATTTATTAGACCTGATTTTTTTTCAAAAAAACTGTGTGGTTGAAAAAAAAATAAAAACCTGCAAACATTTAAAAAAAATTAAAATCAGAGGGTGAAGCAATTTAAAAAAAAATCCCAGATGGATTCAATTCTTTTTTTAAAATATCCTTCTTCATTAATGAAAAATTTGTTTAATCAATAATTTTTTTATTTTTTAAAAAATTATAGGGTGAATTTTTTTTCCGAATACCTTTCACAATTAATCAAAAATTTGAAGAAGTTTATTCATTTTGAACCCCAGGTCGAAATCTAAAAAAATGGATTCGAACTTGATTGAAAAAATTATTAATCAATCGATTTTTTAAATCATGGGAAAGGATGAAAGAAAAATGATTCGACCTGGGGCTTAAATTGAATACAATGGAATTTTAATCAATGAGAGGAGCATTCAAAGAAATTATTTTAACCTGAATTGTATTTTTAAAAATTGGTTTGACCCCTGTAATAAATTTTTTCTTAATTATTATTGCTTGATCGAATTGTTGATTAATGGAAGAGGAGAGGTATTCAAAAAATAATAACTCTACCAAGGGTTCGAAGCAAATAAAATTGTTCATATCTGAGCATTAAAGAGAGAATTGATTCCATCTGGGATATTTAAGAAAACAATGGATCCGACGTATGTAACTTTTCCTTTTCTCAGAAAATCAATTTGAAAGGTCAAAAGTTATCAAAAAAAGTAGAAATTATTTTGAATAAGTCAATCATTTTTTTTCAAATTGATGAATTAGATAAATTGTTAATTTTTTTTAGAAAAATTGATATGAAATGTTGGGGATTTTCTCTCATTTATGTAAAAAGTTGAAAAAATTAAAATTTTGATTTCACCTGGGATCAATTGATCGAATTGTTAATTAACAAGACATGGTATTCAAAAAAAATTCGACCTGGGGTTGAAATTGAATAGAATTGTTCAAATTTTTGGTTTCTGTGATTCTCAAGATTTAATTTTTTTCAAAAAATAGTTTGGTATTGAATGGATTTGTTTAGGGATTAGCGTTCAGTCTATTAAAAATAAAAATACAAACGTTGGAAACTTTAAAATGGTTAAATTTTGAAAATAAATCAAAATTATGCATATAATTTTTAAAAAAATTGAATGCATTGAAAACTTTCGATTAAGTTGTTTGAATTATTTGAAAAACGGATGGTGAATAAAATACAACACTATAGAATCAAATGCATAATTTGTGTGGTATGGAAAATTTTCATTTTAAATGATAATTTTAGTGACTTTTTAATTAATGGGAGGGAATATAAAAAATTGACTCGACAGGGGGTATTCAGTTATTGGGAGGGAATATAAAAATTGGTCTGATCTGGCGTTTAAAAATGTTTAAAAAATTATGAATTGATCAAATTGTTAATTAACGGGAGGGGGTATTCAAAAAGAGAGTTGAATCCACCTGGGGTATTTTTGAAAAAAACGGATTCGTTTTGTAATTTAAAAAAAATTTATACAAATTTATTCAATTGATTTTTTATTAAATGGGAGGAGGATTCAAAAAAATGGATTCGATCTGTGTAAGTTGAAAAATGTATCTAATGAATTCAAATGGAATATAATTGATTAAATATTTAGGTAATGGGAATGGGTCATTCAAAAGTAAAAAATTGACCTGTGTAATTTAAAAACACAAATTGAAGGACTATTTAATTGATGGGAAAATATATTTTTTAAAAAATTAACTTTGGATTAAAATTGAATACAATTTATTATGAATTTGGTATGGAAAGGGACGTACAAAAAAATTGTTTCAATTAGGGGGTAATGAAAATAAAACTGACAAATTTATGTAAAACTATGATTTGAGTAATCCTTCGTAGGGTATTACCATTGAATTTTTATGAAATAGGTATGAAAGGAGGGACATTCAAAAAAATTGATTCATCATGGGTTAATAAAAATAAAACTGACAAATCTACTATATTCCTCTTAAATCATTGATTTGAATAATCCTTTTTAGAGTGTTACCACCCGTCCGGAAAGGGCGGGTTTGAAAGTTGTAATAATAATAAAAAAGAAAAAAAAATTGTTAAAAAAGAAATGATAAAGTTTTCGTTGTAGAAAACTTAAATAAGTACCCTACCTATGCAATACGTACGAGTCGTACACAAAAAGATGTTATCATACTGTGATCTAGAAATGACCTTTAACTCTTTCGGTCCGTGATGTAAGACGATATGTAAGAAAATGAAACTTAAGCGATTTGTGTACGTACTCGTACGTCTACGTATATGCAGCGGGACCAGGGACCAGCAGAGGGCCAGGGGAGAAGCAGCCCGTACGATAAAGAGAAGGAGAGTGGTACCACAAAGTAACCTATTATACGAGTTATCGTAAAATACAATGGATGGGTCGTCGGAGGAGATGGAACTCGGAATAATAGGACAAGCCCATGGCGAACATGATTGAAACGAGTCGGGGTACCGTCCTGTCCATCGTGCTGCAGTATAAAAACCATACATATACGAACCGCAGCACCAAGCAACGGGGTGAGACGAAAGGTTTAGCCACAAAACCGCTTCGTCAACAAATTCAAGCTACGTCCAACATGTCGTTTATTTTACGAAATTTCACTATTTCGTTTGGCTTCGAGCCAGTTTCCAGACCTTCCAGAAACCACGTTATTTTGAAATTTTCCCCTTAATTTTTGAAATATTCCGAATACCTCCCCTCAAAATGGGTAATTTCTCGATCAAGGGTTTCTCCGTCCGTTCAAACATGGCACTCCAGTGTGTACGAAGCTTTTGAAGAAAAGGAATATACAGTATATAGACGAAAACGGCAAACTATAGGAACCGGTTTCATGGCCGTAGGCTCGAACAAGGTTTAGAACTAATTTATATACTTGTTTACATGGTGAATAATAAGTGTTAGCAATGAGGTGATCTTAACAACAGGCTCAGAAACCCATTAGAAAGCAACTTATAATAAGTTCTTCTCTGCGCTGCCCAACCCACTAGCTTAATCTCGAAGAAAAAAAAACATACACCAATAAGATTTTTCTTCTCTCTCGCGATGATTTCCCTTCACCCGCTATCTCGTTTCCTTGATTTAACCCCTTTTTAATTCTGTTTCTCTCTCTGGTTTATCTTCCTCGCGCTTGTTCGGACTGCGAGCTAGATCTTTCGCCGTGTAATGTATAATGCTCGATCATCTGTTTAGAAATCCAGTTTTTCTAGTAATTTTTTTCCGTTTTGTTTAGACGTAATTTTCCCTTATTCTTCGTTTTATGCTCCAACGATGCAATGAAAAGTTGAGTGTGTGAGGCTTCGTGAGAAGAGGGTAGACTATACGTGATAGCGATCAATAAATTGGAAAATTCGACCTGAAGTAACTTTTTATAGGAGAAGCGTTCAAAATTTGAATGTTCATTTTTTACTTTGGGACTTCGAACCACTTCTAGTCGATTTTTGATTTTTTTTTGCATAAAAATAGCGTGGTGTTCACTTTCTGGAAAGGCTGAAAAACCTGAAAAAGTCAGGATATTTCATAAATCTGTAAAAAATCATGAGATTTTGGAATTTTTACATCACTCGAAAGCCATCTGTGTACACTGTACAGTGTCGCTATCACAGGATGTCGAACAGATGATGAAAGTGGTGACAAGAGTGAAAAAATTGTGCTTTTAAAATTTGGAAAAAAAGACAGAATCCAAAAGCTGAAATCCAAAAGACAAAAGAAAATGAAAATGAGTATCTATAATACATGCAAATTAATTAATACGTGGATATTTGAATCATTTTTATGAACCGTATGGATCAGTGATTTTTAGAAGAAAAAAAAGTCAGACAATATACACCTCTTCAAACCATTCTCCTGTACAACCTCAAGCTACATCGCATGAAAAATCCCCCCTCCTCATACTTCATAAAAATGCTATGTGAACTTGACTTGTCTGGAAAACCTGGAAGAGTCAGGGAAAATGATTTCTAAAAAATAGCGGATACCATGAAACAGTCAAAACAATAGCAACGTTTTTTTATTCGATTCGTCCCTTTCATTGGACATCGTGACAATTTTAAATTTTGAGGGAAATTCATTCTCTCCTCGACACCAAGTCTCCCATATCCTAGCAAAACTGTCTTCGAAATAATATAACTGTAATTTTTACTTCGTGGACGTTAAACTACTTCTAATCGATTTCCGAAGGTTTTTGAGTAAATTGTAGTTAATTTTTGACATTTAGGACCTGAAATCACTTTCGTAAGAGGAGGAGGAAGAGTAAGAGGAGGAGGAATTTACATTAAAATTTCGCCATACCCCACTCCTAAAATTTTTTGAATACAAAATTCGTAATCTACAACTTGGTAAATGTATATTTTAACATACCACTAAAACGATATTATTGTGAAATTTTAATTAAAACCCCTCCCTTGCTCCACCCCCTCCTAAAATTTTTTGAGCACGAAATTCGTAGTTTACGACCTTGAAAATGTATATTTTGACACATCACACAACTTCTTTGTAAAATTTCAATTCAAACCCCCTCTCCCTGCCCCTTCCATTTTTTGAGTACGAAATTCGTTATCTACGATCTTGAATACATACGATAACGAATTTTTTACTGACCTCTGGAAGGTTGTGAGCAAAACGAGCGTTTTAGAGGGTCTCCTGACCCACTGGCCACTGTGCCATCATAGACCTATTAGTAGTCTAAACTCAAACAAAAAAAAAATCATTGGCGGGGCTCGTATTTTGAATCTATGGACTGGGAAAACCGGTTGATTGGTTCTCAACCACGTCGACCGCTGATTATTTGCGAAAAGATTGTATATTTTGAAACTCTTTCAAAAAGTCGATTGAAAATTTTAAAATTACACTACAAATTCTCATTTTGGAAAAAATATCTATCATCAGTCCAGGCAAATAAGAGAAAAAACATATCAAATCCCCAAAAATTCAATCCTGATTTTCTTGGGGGATTTTACGTTCGTAATAATCCACTACACAACATATTAAAATGGACACCTCCGTAACCCTCCGCTACCCCCAGGGGAGGGTAGATGTCTGCTGAAAACCAGTGTTTCGTGAATATCTTCTCAAATAAGCCTCAAAATTGAAAAATAGCTATGAACAATCTTGTTCTACGTGGAATTTCCTATCAGAAGGTTTTTTGTTTTTTCAGAAACATTCACTTCTTTGACCAAAAATTAGCGTAAAAACGCCTATTTTCCAACAATTAACAGCATTTTTTGAAAAAATCGAAACTTTTGTGAATATCTCCTCAAAAAAGCCTCAAAATGGAAAAATGGTTATGAACAATTATGTTCTACGTGCGATTTCCTATCAGACAGGTTCGTTTTTTTTCTCGAAAATATCCACTTCTTTGCCTAAAAATTAAGGGTGAAAACGCCTATTTTTCCAATAAGTATTTACAGTATTTTTGGAAATGATGGAAATACGAAGCTGAAAATATCGTTTTTAAATTCTTACGACGAAAAAAAAAAATTTCGTATCACCAATAATAAGCAATAACATCGCGTTTAAAGTACTTTTTCGATTTTTTAAATGCAGTATTCAATAACCTCCCTTATAATTAACGGTAGGGGTTGAAATTCTTGCGGTGACTTTTTTTGGAATACCCTACCAGCATGTTTAAAAAATTACTCTTCACTGGTATCAATTCGGGTACTTTCAGCTTCGTATATCCATAATTATTTTCAAAAATACTGTAAATATTGGAAAAATAGGCGTTCTCCACCCTTAATTTTTGGGCAAAGAAGTGAGTGTTTTCGAAAAAATGAACCTGTCTGATAGGAAATTACACGTAGAACATGATTGTTTATGACTATTTTCCATTTTGACGTTTATTTGAGGAGATATTCACAAAAGTTTCGATTTTTACAAAAAATTCTGTAAATTGTTGTAAAATAGACATTTTTTACCCTTAATTTTTGGACAAAGAAGTGAGTGTTTTTGAAAAAACAAAAAAACTTTCTGATAGGAAATTACACGTAGAACAAGATTGTTCATAACTATTTTTCAATTTTGAGGCTTATTTGAGGAGATATTCACGAAAACCCGGTTTTCAGCAGATATTTACCCCTCTCCGGGGGTTACCGGGGGATTACGGGGGGGGTGCCCATTTCAATATAAGCATTTTTTAAACCGATTGAACAATTTGTAACCAATTTGTCAATAACCTCTTGAAAAAGATGGTTTGTGATTTTACGATGATTTTTGTGATTATAGGGGTGTAAAATAAAATAAAAAATTGAAAATTTAGATTTTAAGACAGAAATGCAATTTTTCTGGGGAAGGTTGGCCAAAACGTACTTTTTTTTATCCTAGTCCTTTTATAAAAAATTTGTAACTTTTTATACCAGGGTAACCTTACAATGATCAAATTGCATTTTAGGAAAAAAAATTAGCCAAAATTATTGCCTTTTTGAAAAAAATAATTGAAAATTTTCATTCTGAATCGAAAAAATTGAGAAAAATGACACTTAAGTGTGTAAAATTGAGAAAAATTCCATCAAAAGAATCAAAAAATTGAAATTTTTGTGTTCTTTATTTTCAGTGTCAACTTAGATTGCTTTCTGGCACCTCAGATCATACTGAAATTTTGGCTCTTACTGTTAGTTCTGATCATTGCCTTTGCCCTCTTCATCTAATCAAATTTTACCAGCACTTCTTAGGACTATCAGACATACCGTATGTAAAGTGCTGTATAGAAAAAAACTAATAAACCTGTTTATGTACTTCTACCTGTCTGTCTCCGACCGCCTCTCTACATGAATCTGAACACTACGAGTACATCGTACGCGCAATAATAATAATAACAGTAATAACGACGACGAAATCATTGGTTAATTGTAGATTGTAATATGTGCATTTAGACGTGTATGTAATTTATCGATAGACGACGTCGCAGACGACTCGGATGAGTCTCTCAAGTACATTAATATACTCGAATACGAAACACTTTCATAAACATAGAACTGGTTACTGGTACCCAACTCAACTAAACTCCACAATACATTCGAGAAAAGGGAAAGGGAAACGGTATTATGAGCAGAAAATGTGACAATTTGAAATTTCGATAATAATTGATCGTATTCAGCAAAACTGTACGATTCTAGTCTACTCTATTTACACGTTTCCAGCAGATAAGTTTCCATCGACAATACGAAATATAGCTACGAGAAGACATCAAATGTGTATGCTGTACTCTCATCAATCTCGATATCTTCGTTTTACTTGCGGTATTACTGCAGTCATAAATCAGCCGGTCGACGTTATCGATTTCATTAACAATACTCGCGCGGCCATATCTAGTATACAAATTTTGTTTTGTCATCGTTGTCTCTCTTCTCTCCATACGGGGCATGTACACATACAGATGAATCTCTTTCGCTCTCCCCATGAAATCGACCTTTTTTTTTTTAAAAAAAAAAGCTCGTTTACTAGTCCTATATGTCGCAAGACGCATCAATCATTTTATATCGTCCCATTCCCCCTCGTATCTGTACTGCCACAACAGATCGATCGGTCCTCTGTCGTATGACTGCTGTATTTTTTATTCCTTCATCTTTTTATGCTGTTTCTTTTCGAACTAGGGTGCGAATTTATTCGATTAATCGTCAATGATTTGGAATCGATTAACTGCTCTGTACGATGAATCGATGATGCAGTCAGCATCAGCGCAACAGCATCGTCGTTGTTCGGGCGTTTTTAATCATTGACGTGGCGCGACGCGACGCGTCCGACTCAACGTAGCGGCGGTTGTGCACGATGCACACGATTGTACGAGATGGCAGATCTGTAATTTAATTCCCTTTACTCGAACCTTTTCGAATATAATTATGGTTCTAACTCCGACTGCGTTATCGCCAGGCCAGACGTAGTTCATGCTCAGCAGATGAATCGATTTTTATCGAATAAATTGCCAACGTTTTTTGCTGTGTGAACTTTATAGGGCGATAAAATTTTTTATTGTTCGACCGGATTGAAACGAAACATGCAAAAAGTTTCGAGGATGGTTGAAATCGATTCGTTTAATTCCATTTGGAAATCGAGGGCAAGATATTCGACTTATTAGAATTGGAACCGCCGTAAAAAATGTTGAAATTTGTAAAAATTGATGCAAAGAGTGAAAAAAATTTCAAAATGTAAAATTTGAATATTATTGAAGTTATAGAAACCCTTTAAACCAAATAAATTATTACAACTTCCAAAAATATTGAAATGAAAATTATGATAAGTCATAAAATTGTTGAAATAGTGGCAAATTTGTTCTGAATTTATTGCATGAATTTCGAAAATTATACTAATTACTAAAAAATTCTCCAAAAAAAGTGGTAATTTAAAAAAAAATCAATAAGAAATCTGTTATCTTCCCTGAAGAAATCGCTGGCTCATTATTACGATCAGTAGCGTAGCAAAGTATTTTTCTGGGGGGGGGGGGGTAAAGTTCACGATTTTTCCAATTCTTAAGCTGAAATTTGTCAACTTCGGAGATGAAATGAATTTGAAGTAAAATTTTGGTTTCATAAAGTCAGTGGTGTTACGAAGTGTGCAGTGACGTACTGAAGTTCGAATATTGAAAGGACAAAATCTCAGAATTTCTGACTCGATTTTTGAAAAATGTTGAAAATCAATTCATTCAGTCACGAAATAGACTGAGTTTTTTGGAGACGATGATGGATGACGCAGATTATTGTCGACCGAACTAGATTTTTTAACATTGCTTTTCCCTGTATAATTTCGTTGTACACTCTTATCTTTCTACAGAATTTATCTAAAATCTCAATTTTTTTGGAAACTTACTTTTTAATAAGCTGTGATGAGATAGGAATGTCATTATGCCCTTGACTACGACAGATGTTGAAAAGAAAAGGGAAGGAATGGAACAGAATTCGGAATTAGTGGCCATGTTTTAGAAAACATGTATGAAGGTAAAGTGGTAAATTTTCATCTTTTGAAGATCTTTTTTCGCAAAAATTTTCGCCCTTGCTTCGCTCGGGCTCAACACGGTCATATATTTCCATAAAATGATTTATATTTCATCTCCTCATTAACTTTTTTATTTATTGGTACAAACTAAACAATTACAAGGGATTGGGTGAATTTATAAATTTGAGGCAGGCGTTTTTCATTTTTTTTTTGTGGGTGGAAGGTGATGGGGCGGGGGGGATAAAATATACTGAAATTTTTTAACTTTCAGCCCAGGAAAATCTGAATTTTCATTTTTACTTGATTTGGTAGGCAACCTGGCATAATTTATTTCATTTTTCAAAACTTAATTTTGTGTTGTAGTACTTGGTTTTTTCTTTTTTCTTTTTATTTGAATTTTTTTCTGCAGGTAATAAATTTAAATTTTCAAATTTTTGTGGCGAGGGTGAGTTGGGTAAGCTCAAAAATTTTTAGAATTGAATTTAAATCTTTTTTTTTCGCTCGAAAAAGAGCATTTAAAGATCTTGTAAAAAGTACATATCTGAAAGTGATTTTGAAAAAAAAATCGTTAGAACCCCATGCATTTTATATCATTATTACCGATGAAAGATTTCGGGATGTAAGCACATCACGTGAAAAATTACCCCCTCCCCCCTCCGCTTTAGTTTACAAATATCATGTTTAAAAGGTCTGGAAAATTTTGAAAAATTGCTCGGGAAACCTTGGAAAAGTCAGGAAAAATCATTTCTGAAATATAGTGGACACTCCGTTTTTAAAACCCTCAAATTCAAGGCGTAATGAAACAATGTCTTCGTTTTTACCTTAAAATTATTGAAGAAGAAATATGATAAAACCGAGCACAGCAAGGCCAAAGTTTTTAAAAAATTTGATTTTCAAACATCAAAAATGAGTTTTGATGAGAAAAAAATATAATGAAATTAGTTGAAAAAATGTCGAGGAGAAAACGAAAATAATTATTTTTGTTGGATTTAGATGAAATACAATAAGGCCGAGGCCAAAGTTTTTGAAAAATTTGGATTTGAGAGGTAATTTTAGAGTTGGATTGTGATTTCTGAAAGGAAAAATTTTCTCCCAAAATTTATATTTTTTGGTCAGATTTGCCTACTTTCTCATCTGAGACGAATTTGCCAACTTTTTCTACTAGCGCATTGTGTGGGTGGGGGGGGGGGGGGTCCCTTGCTACGCTCCTAATTATGATTGGTTCAAAAAATTATTCTGTGTCACACTTCATGAAATTTACTAATTATGACTATATGATTATTTTGTGACTGAGGCCCAGGATATTGGTAGGGGATGGTTCAACACAGGGTTACTTCAAAATTTGAACATTCAAGAATTCTTTGCATGTCATTATTTCCCTTTTTTTACAAGCTGAACATTTTCTTGAAAATTTTCAGGTTGATGAAAAAAAAATCTGAAGAAAAAAAGTTCAAACTGATTTTATGAGTGTTGGGACGTTGTATGAAAAAAATTTTGCAAGAAAAAGTGTAATACATGACACGTTCTGCCTGTCTTCAAAATTGACAAGATTAATAATTTTCAAAGATTCCCCTACTAAATAGCCCCTACAATTTTGAATGTAGGCAAATAGTGTGTTATCATATTTTATGTTACAATTTTTCCCCAACAATGTTCATCACTCAAAACGTCGGCTTGAACAATTTTTTATTTGCATATATTTTCAATACCTACTTTGAATTATTTCTAATGAATTGTAATAAAATGTCTAAAACTTTTATGCAACGTGGATCGAAGAAACATTTTTTAGTTGTTGCCAGTCACCCATAAGGCAAGTTCATCGAGTTGGGAGAATTTTAGAAAATTCGAATTATTGAAAGACAAACTAGTTCAAAAAGTATCGCCGGCAAAAATCTCTGCAAGTACTTAGGCTAAAATTTATAATGAATTATTTCTTTTAAAATGGAAATTCAAAAATATGATAAAAACTCTCAAAAATAAAATAAAGTTTTTGAAAATATCGTAAAGGTCTAAAAATCGATGTTAAATTTGTAAAAAATGCTTTAAAATTTGATAAAATACCCAAAAAATTGTTTAAAATTGTAAAAAAATTGCGAATGAGTAATGGAGACTTGAAAAAGGGGATCTCCGTGGCACACATTTAGCGTATAAAACCGAATCAAAAATAGGTAACCTCGCTCTATACTTGGCAACTTTACTACGGCTGCTGGAATCGACGATGGTAAAACTAGTACCCAAGTAATAGAGTCTAAGCTGGAGCCCTGCTCTGGCTACTGGAGACAATGATAAATTATTCGCGATCGGTGATTGTTCTGTCGTAAACAGTTATCTGTGGCTAAGACATTAACAACATCTGACTGCTGCCGATGCCGGAGAAGAGCTACACTCTCTTATTCACTTTTAAAGCACAGCATCAAGTTGAACGAACTCTCAATGACAATAAGTCAAGAGAAGTCAAATATAACACAACGTTCACTATTTCTCCTTCTATCTTTCTCCTTTTTTTTTTCGCTCGTTGCGTGCTGTTCGTTTCGCGTTATGTATTTTGTATATATACATACGTCGTCGTATTCGTTATCATTATTATTCGTTAATAACACAATATAAAAAAAAACACGAGCACAATGGGCGAGAAAATTTTTAAACATCGAGAAAATCAGGTAATTTTACTCGATGATAATAATACCGTCTCATTTGACACGAGACATAAACTACGGCGACGTTGAGGAAAAGAGATGTCGTTTAGAACACGTAATGTGATATTGAGGTTTACCTGGTCTCATTCTGTGTTGAGGAGACATGGTGTCCGTAAAGGTTGATATTTTGGAATTATGAATGCTATACCTGGTTTATTCGAAACATACGAATTCAACGTGAAACCAAAATTGAACCGTTGAGTATACAATTTTGTCCAAAAAGTAACTTAAAAAATACTTACACAGTTTGAGCTTCAAAGATTTAGATATACTTAGGTTCACCTAGTATCAAATCTTACAAATTTTGAACCTCTTTACTCTTTCTCTTTTTTTTAGGGATTTATCTCCACGACTAACAAACCTATTTTAAGTTGATTTTGAAAAAAAATCCCGAATTTTGACGAAAATTATTTTGAGTCCAAAAGGAAGGCGGAGCCAGGGGAACCAAATGAGGTCATTTTCGAAAAAACTCGTTTTTTTGCCATTTTGGGGTCTCAGTCACCTTCCTAAAAATATATACAATTTGAGTTTCTACACGCCCCTGAACCATTGACCTTAAAATTGGGTACCACTCCATTGCCCTCTACAGTACAGTCTACAAGGGAATTGAAAAGTTTCAGATCGCGAATTTGATGTATATTCGATTTTTTACCAAATTTAAATCGCGAACTCAAACATCTCAAAATTACTTGAGCCAAAAAAATTTTTGCTCTTCTAGAATAATTTTTGATGAAATTTCAGTGACTAGAAAAGTAGACCAACATTTTTTTTGATAAATTTTTTGGAAAATTTAACTAGAAATTATTCTAGGAAACTAAAAAAAAAATTCACTTGATTTTGAAGTGTTAGGAAATTGGATGAAAATTTAAGTGAGACTCAATATGGCTTTGTAGCAAGAAAAGGAATGAGAGACGAGATTGTCCTGCTGAAAGTGGTTATTCTATGGACACTAGGGTGGCCCTTATTTATACTTGGTGGAAAAAAAATGTTGGAATTGTTTTCGGGACCCCCCCTAGTTTGATGCCACTACATGAGAAAATGACGTACAAAAAATTTCAGCCCAATCGATGCATGTTGACCCGTCCCTCAAAGCCCATTTTGAAAAATTGATGGAGCGCGCCCGAGCAGATAATATTCCACTACGGCCACGCGGAAACGAAACGCTAAAAATACCCCTAGTGACCCGGCGACTTAAAACTCACGCCAAAGGCATGAAAATGAAGATAGAATGTTCTGGTTTGCGGCATTCGATTCCTTATAAAATTTGGAATCGGAAAAGCTAATTTTCAATTTTTTTGCGCCCCCGGGAGGAAAAGCGCTAGGGGTTTACAAAGTGCAACTGAACAGAAAAAATCAAATTATTTGATAAAAATTTTTCAAACACATTTTTCGAGGGGAAAGAATGAAAATTTAATTCTAGGGGTTATTCAGAGCATCCGAACCCAGTTTTGGGGTCATTTTGACTTCGAGCTACCACTAGTACCTAAAGTGAGGGAGGGGGGGGGGGAGATGAAAAAATATTTCGAAAAATTGAGTGTGGTATCAAAATCCATATTTTTTACTCGCGAAATCCGCTTCCGATTTTACTTTATCAAAACCCCCAAAATGGGCCCATGGGGGGGGGGGGGGGCAGGGAAACACCAAAATAAAAAAATTTCATAAGAATCGAGTGTGGTATCAAAATTCACGTGTTTTTTTTTACCCAGAGAGTTAGTTTCTGATGTTACTTTATCAAATGCCCCAAAATGGGCCCATTGGGGAGGTGTCAGAGAAAGGCCAAATCAAAAACTTTTCATAAGAATCGAGTGTGGTATCAAAATTCACGTTTTTACTCAGAGAATCCGTTTCCGATTTTACTTTCATCAAAATCCCCAAAATAGGCCCATTGGGGAGGTATTGAGGAGGACCCAAATTGAAAATTTTACATAAATATGCAGTGGGGTGTCGAAATAAAAGGTGAATTTTGATACCACACTCGATTCTTATGAAAAGTTTTCGATTTGTCCTTTCCCTGACACCTCCCCAATGGCCCCAATTTGGGGCATTTGATAAAGTAACATCAGAAACGGACTCTCTGGGTAAAAAAACGGGAATTTTGATACCACACTCGATTCATATGAAAAGTTTTCGATATGGCCTTTCCCTGACACCTCCCCAATGGGCCCAATGCCCATTTTGGGGGTTCTGATGAAGAAATATCGGAAACTAACTCACTGGGTAAAAAAAAACGTTAATTTTGATACCACACTCGAAAAAGTTTTTATTTTGGTGTTTCCCTGCCCCCCCCCATGGGCCCATTTTGGGGGTTTTGATAAAGTAAAATCGGAAGCGGATTTCGCGAGTAAAAAATATGGATTTTGATACCACACTCAATTTTTCGAAATATTTTTTCATCTTCCCCCCCCCCCCTCCCTCACTTTGGGTACTAGTGGTAGCTCGAAGTCAAAATGACCCCAAAACTGGGTTCGGATGCTCTGAATAACCCCTAGAATTAAATTTTCATTCTTTCCCCTCGAAAAATGTGTTTGAAAAATTTTTATCAAATAATTTGATTTTTTCTGTTCAGTTGCACTTTGTAAACCCCTAGCGCTTTTCCTCCCGGGGGCGCAAAAAAAATTGAAAATTAGCTTTTCCGATTCCAAATTTTATAAGGAATCGAATGCCGCAAACCAGAACATTCTATCTTCATTTTCATGCCTTTGGCGTGAGTTTTAAGTCGCCGGGTCACTAGGGGTATTTTTAGCGTTTCGTTTCCGCGTGGCCGTAGTGGAATATTATCTGCTCGGGCGCGCTCCATCAATTTTTCAAAATGGGCTTTGAGGGACGGGTCAACATGCATCGATTGGGCTGAAATTTTTTGTACGTCATTTTCTCATGTAGTGGCATCAAACTAGGGGGGGGGGGGTCCCGAAAAAAATCCCAACTTTTTTTTTAAGGGCCACCCTAATGGACACAAATGCTAATAGGGAAATCATCGAGTGTTTCATAGACTACAAACAAGTATTTGATCGTGTTAACTATGAGAAGTTGATGGAAATCCTGAAGAAATGCAATATAGATGACAAAGACCTGAGAGTAATCCAAAATTTGTATTGGAACCAAAGCGTAAACATTAAGCTTGGGAAGCAGTACTTGAAAAATAAAAGTAGCATAAGGAAAGGAGTGCGACAAGACTGCCCTCTCTCACCGCCGTTGTTTAACATATACTCTAAAGAGATCATAAAAGAAGCTCAAATAGGAAAAATGGGATTGAAGATCAATGGAGAAAGAATAAATAAGATAAGCTACACAGACAATAAGGTAATAAACACGAAACAAAAGTGTAGATGCAGGGGATGATCAACCTGATGAATAGGGCTGGACCAAAATATAGAATGAAAATCAATGCAGGCAAGACTAAAGTCATGAAGTTTATAAAAAACGATGGCAGAGAGGTAAAGATCAAAATTGGGACACAAGAAATAAAGAACATAAACGAATTCCGGCACTTATAGTACGTACAACAAAAGAATTTACATTTCCCCTACTCGACTCGTAACACAGAAACCAACGACACGTGTTGATTTCAAATTTTGTCCAATAACAACTCAACGTTCTTAAATTTTGTGGTGGGAAAATGTAGGGGAAAACTACATTCTTTTATTGTACCAACTATAGGAGCGCTGATTAACAATGATGGAAGAGATCAGAAGGAGATAAAAACACGAATTGGCATGGCAAAAAGTGCGTTCAACACCCTCAAGGAAGTGCTTGGAAATCGAAGCATGGATTTGAACCTTCGAAAAAGGATAATGCGGTTTTATGTATGGGCGATCCTGAAACATTCTTGCGAAACAAAAATCTATCAAATTTGCAGTCTAAAACTTTTCAACCTCTTTCTCGAGGGCAAAATTTGGTACCCAATTCCCAGGTCAAAGGCTCAGGAGAAAAAGAATTTCAATTCGCTTTTTTAGGGGGGGGGGGTGATGTTTCCAGCAGGAGACAACACCTAAAAGTGGCAAAATTCGAGTTTTTTTCGAAATTAGGTACCTCCACTTTGAAGTCTCCTAGCTCTGTCTCCCTTTGGAATGAGGGGCTCAAAATTGTTTTGAATGGTCTTTCACTCAAAGTAAATTACCTCGCTAATTTTTATCAAAACCCAGAAAATGTGTTTTTTTTTTTCGATCCGCCCTAATACCCAGCCATGTTAAAATGAATGATTTTCTTCAAATACTAAAATTTTCTCCGTTATTTTAGTTTATTTGAATAACAGAAAATATAACAGTTTTTGGGGTGATGGATATAATTTATTGCCCAAAATCCTGGCAAACTTCATAGAAAGGCTATAAAAACTGAAAAGGTCTGAATTTACTTCAGAAAATTTTATTAGACACCTTGTTCAAGTATCTGAATTTTTATTGCCTAAAATTTTGACGTAATAGATACTTTTTCCCATTGCAACCATCGAAATGGTATCCATCATCGTATGACCAGACCGGGGATTTACAAACAATGCTGACATTGCTGACAAAAGGGTCAAAAAGAGAGAATTACATGTCTACGTTCTACGAATTAGGTAATCGTACGATACGATACCGACGAATAATACACGAAAGTGGGAAAAAAAGAAAACGTAATAAATATATGTATGGGTACTTGGTAAATTGCTATTTCGTCGAAATTTGTCTCATCAATCAGCATATAAACAGAAGGACGCGGTACGCAGCGGCGGTACATCGAACCGTATCGCATTTCAATACACACAAAATTACTATCTTGCATTTATCCGCATATACGATATTTCATTAATGGTAATCACGCCATACAGCGGTGTTCGGCGGTATATTGAATAAAATTTCGGCTGTTCCAGTTAACTTAATACACGACGAATATGAGTAATTCTCTTCAGTAATCATATAGGTAAGGTACGTCGTCGTCGTCGATCCTCGAATAGTAATTACATACCATATACCGTGAATCTGTTTTGTATGCGTAATGCTGAAGTGTTGGTTTTTTCCCCCGATGCTCGAAGAGTGAAAGAAAAAAAAAACTAGCACAGCCGAAGTATCATTAATGGAAAAAAAAACGAGTCGAGCAGGGAGAGTATTAAAATCAATAGACGAGTTTTTTTTTCTTCATCATCTCCAGAGGCTGAAGAAAAATCAAAGGAACGTTTCTCGATTCGATCCTCCCACGATTTTAAACAGATACTGGTTACTTCAACTCCCCTAAATCATGGAACAGGATTCTGACCCCGGCAGCGATCCAAACTGGCCATTTTTTATGAGTTGAAATTACATGTGCAGGACAAAGGGCGAAGGAAAATTACTCTCACTTATGATTCTCGTCGGGAACACGTCTTTCGTTCGAGTTGATGAAAAAATAAACACGAAATTTCTCGAGACTCGGTCGTCGACGACGAGTTTAATTAATAAAATACTCGGTACACATTTCTGTCAACAAGTTGAATAATTAAGACTGTTTAGTGTTTACTTTGTGAGCTGCTAGTGGTATTTTTTTTCTTTGATTTTAATTTTTAATATATTCGTAAAGGAAGGATTAATTATCGTCGTAAGAAGTCAGAAGCCTGGGTATTTTAATTTTTTTCATACGAGATAGAGAAAGAGGGAGGATTTTACCGCCTGAGCGTATGGTAATAAATGTTCCAGTTACGTAATTAGAGCCTTTGAAAAGTATAATTAATGGGATGCGTTTTGACACTTTTTTCTTTCTTATTCGAGTGCATGGTTTGGATTGGGTCGAGTGTGCTAGTTTTAATGCTAGTATTTCGAGGGAGTGAGAATTATGCCTGGGTGGTGCATAGACACTCGGAGGGTTGATTGTGTATGTAATTAAGATTGTCGCAGGTTGTGAAATTTTCAAATATTTCAACGAGACGAATAATTTTTCCATTTTAAATTTCATTTGAAGCTAGGAGGGGATAGGATTTTGAAAATTATCAATTCACTTCTATACAAAAGTTGATTAATTCGACTCGGTCGAAAAAAGAGCGTTACATACTCGAGAGCAACTAAATGATAAAATCATTAGCGGCAACAACTAAAGCAAATACAGAAGTACACGAGATGAAATAGAAGGATGTATCAAATGAAATAACAAGCTCGTTGAAACGATTAACTAGCCGGTAACTATACAGTACACAGCGACGATAAAATGCGGTAAAGAAAAAAAAATGAATTCTTTATTGGCCTAACGAATTTCCATCAAATCACCTCTACCCTCTGAACACGTGATAATTTCGGGCTAAAAGTAATTATTAGCGTGTAATTTCCATGTAGCACATAAGTCCAAAGTCATACTGTCGAAAAGATCTCATTAATTAAACAATTTAAAAACAATTTTTTTTCATTTTACACAGCAATTCGACATTTGCGAATCCCCTCGGCTGCAGGTTAAATCGCGATGGAAAAATAAAAACCGAAAGATAATTTAAAGCAATATAAACCAAGCCCAAATTAAAAATTCTGCATCTCAATGCTGTCCTTGATGAGAATAAATTTTTAGGATGAAAAATATTGAAAATTTTGGGAATGAAAAATATATATTTTCCAAAATCGAAAATTGGCACCACAAAAATTGAGAATTTTTTATTTTTTATATCAAAATAGTTTTTTACGTCAATTCTAAATTGGCTGAGTTTTAGCGACCAAAGTAAAGTACTTACGTCACACAGTGGTTACGCGAACATTTTTGCTGGACAAAAATAAAATTGACCGATCGTTTCAATTTTTATGATATCTTATGTTTTTCGAGCCGTTGAACACAAATTTTTGGTCGATTTTTAAATTTGGTCCCTTTGAAGACCCCAAATGAACCCCGAAATTCAAAATTAGGTATTTTAAATCAGGTGCTAATGCAAAATTTCAGAAAATATGTTTTTAAGCCGTTGAACAAGAATCTTTGGTCGATTTTTAAATTTGACTCTTTTACAGATCCCACAGTAGAGTGAGCCGGAAAACCAAAAATTTTGATTTTTGGAAAGTTACCCCCTGCAAATGTTGTTGGCTGGATAGACTGGAGAAATAAAAAAAAATATTTCAAATCGCCAAAAATTCAAAATTTTAAACATTTCGAAAAAATTTAAAATTGATTGAAATTAATTTTAGAGCTTTTAGTGACTATCTAAACCAAAAAGCTTTTTTTTGTTGAAAAATGCAAAGCTTTATTACTTTTTTCAATTTTTCTTCACAGGTGAAGAAATATGAGAAATTTAAAAAAAAAAACTATAAAACATGGTTTTTTTCAAAAAAGTTGTGTTTTTTGCTTTAAATAGTCCCTAAATAAGCTCTAAAATTGATTTTAATAAATTTGGATTTTTTTTTGAAATTTTTTGAGATTTCTGAAAATATTGAATTTTTGACCATTTACGAACAATTGAAGGCTCTTGCGCGATCGAAAGATATGAATCGATTTTGAAATTTTTTATTTTATTTTTCCAATCTATCCAGCCAACAACTTTTGCAGGGGGATCTTTACAAAAATAAAAAATTTTAGTTTTTCGGCTCACCCTACCCATAGTGAGCCCCAAAATTCAAAATTGGGCGTTTAAAAGAATGAGCCCCAAAATTCAAAATTGGACGTTTAAAAGAATGAGCCCAAAATTCAAAATTTGGCGTTTAAAAGAATGAGCCCCAAAATTTGAAATTTGAGTATTTAGATGAAAGATCAATTTAACGAATCAAAATACCCGTTTTTTGGTCGCTGAACTTGAATATCTAGTTATATTTCAAATTTAATCACTTTTGGGCTCATTTTGTGGCTCCAAAATTCAGAATTACGGTTTTATTAAATAGGTATTAATGGGACCAATCGAATGTGGTTTATGGGCATCAAACACAAATTTTCGATAGAATTGAACCCATTTAGAGCCCAGCATTCGTAATTTTGATTTTATGGGGCCTTGAGAGGGGTCGAATTTCAAAACCTACCAAAACTTCGTATTCTAAGGCTCAAAAAATACATATATGTTTTGATCGGTTGCAGTAGTAATTACCTAATTTAAATACCCAATTTTGAATTTTGGGGCCCATTTTGGGACTCTTAAAGAGATCAGATTTAAAATCCGATTAAAGATTCGTATTTAGCGGCTTAAAAAACATATATTATTTGGTGGGTTGTATTAATATTTGATTTAAAATACCCAATTTTGAATTTTGGGGCTTTTTTAGGACCCATTTTGGGGCCCTCAAAGGGTTCATAGTGTAGATTCGGTATAGAATAATTTATTCATGAACAAAGGTCCTTCATTGTTATCCGAAGTACCTAGCACCTACGTACTCTTATTCTGAGTATGTTGGACCCGACTGACAAATTTGCTGACGATTCGTTAGCGAGACTAGCGAAAATGTAGCTGACTCTCGATTTCTTGTCGAGTAAACGATTTTTAGTTGACGAATCGTTAACTACAGCTGGCGTTTATTTGGGAAAAATCGTTCACGAAACGCTAAGGTTTTCGTGACGAATTCGCCAGTGTTATAGTTGGCAATTCGTTAGTTTGAATTTGTTTCAATTGACAAGGAATTGTAAACAAAATTGTAAACTATTCTCAAGAAAGAATTAAAAAAATCCAAAATACTGTTGTCAAATGCAATTAGATAAATAGCACTGGTAGCTCAATGGTTAGAGAGGTCGCCTATTATGCCGGGGGTCTCGGGTTCGAATCCCTAACGAGACGTAAATTTTTCAAATTTTTTTATGAGTAATGAGGTAACAACTAACGAATTTCTAACCAATATAAGACGAATTCGTCGCGAAAACGTTAGCGTTTCGTCAGCGATTTTTCCCAAAAAGACGCCAGCGTTAGTAAGCGATTCGATAACGTTTTTTTCAATTTTTTTTTTTCAAATTTTGTCAGTCGGGGAGTTGCACTTTTGGATGAAGGTACATAAATGATACACACAGAAATTTTTTCAAAACTGATGTGAATTTTTTTTTATTGACAAGGGCGGACGATATGCTTTGCATATATGGTAAAAGAAATCTTAGGCCTCACGTCAGATCCCAATTTTTCGAGATGCAGATCTAAAATTACGAAACTACGAAAAAAAAATAAAAAGAATTTTCTTATTTTCTCTGACGATGTGGTCGTGTATGCATCTAAATTCTACGTCAACCCGAAAGAAACTTTCTTTCGCAACGAAAGTACGTAAGACTTTATACGCGGCGAAGGAATCCGAGCTGGAAATTTGATTCAAATTAAGCGGACACTGGGACGACGCGACGAGGCGAGGGGACTTCTTCGGATATTGGGTTAATTTTATACCCGCAGCCCGGTAACCTTTTGCGTGTCCGTTCACGTTGACATTTTCACCACTCGGACGTCAAATCGTAAATAACTCGCCCGGATAAGAGTACGATAATAAACCGAGCTCTTAAAATTTCCACCCTAATCCTCGATGGAATTTTCATCAACGTTGTTGACGGCTGTTTACGACGTACCTGCCTGCGAAATAACCGAAAATGCAATTACGATAAATATAACGTGTTCGCTGCCGCTGCCGATGTCGCCACCGTCGTCTTATCGAGCTAGTTTTATATGTACCCGAATCCTTGTTCCTTTTGCTTACGACGACTGAATGTACTCGGCAATTGGCTCTATTCATAGAGGTGTTTTCCTCTCTTCTTCGATATATTTTGGATTTGAACTTTGTTTTTTTTCTCGCGATTCTTTCTTTTTCCCCTTACGAACTGATTTTATTTACAGGGGCGGTTTTTATAGCAATTTTTTTTTTTTGGAAAGTTGAGGGTCGCGTTGGGAGGATGTGTCTACAGGTTTAAAGATTGCGATTTGGGGTGTATCGTGTGTCATTTTTTTCGAAATCTCAAAGTCTTACTACCTCATTAGGTTTAGTTTGACGAAAAAATGCATTGACCCTCGGGCTGTCGCAAATTGGTCAAAAAGACCGAATTCATATAACCTGTCGCACCCTGTTGGAAACGACCGAGTCGCACCCTGGTGAAAACGACCAAAAAAACAGTTCTGTTGCACCCTGGTGGAAACGACCGAAATCGTATTTTTACCCTGTAGACATACATGGTGTTCCATGAATCGTCTGCCAAACATATTTTTTTGGATATAACCGGGTACCACTGAAAAAAACTTGAGATGAACATGTTGCCTATTTCAAAAATTGAAGGGGTAAATGATGCTACTAAAAAAATCACGTCAAAAATTTTTTCCATCCATGGGAATGGATAGCATATTGAAAAGTAAACAAATTTTCACTTACGACTTTTTGCCTATCTTTGAAATTGAAGGGGCTACAAAAAAAATTCTCAGAAAATAAAGTAGAATGGATAGTACGTTGAAAACTGAAGAAATTTTGTTCTGTAGACTTTTTGACTAACGTCGAAAATGAAGGGGCTAAGGGTCACTCAACATAAATGAGCTTCAGAAAATTTTTCAAATTTTCTCAATTTTCAATGACTCTCGGTTCCTACATTTCTGATGTTAGGCAAAAAGTCTACAGAACAAAATTTCTTCAATTTTCAACGTACAGTAGCGTGCAAATTAAGTAGGACAAGCAATTTTGCGCATATCAAGTCATAACTTTAAACCCTCGTAACTCCGGCAAAAATGAACGGTTTTGGCTCGTATTGGTCTCATTCGATTTGTTGGACTGTCTACTACAAAATAAGACCAGAACGACCCCGGTAGCTTATTCCAGTCCGAAGTTATTCGCGATTAAGTAAAAAAGGGGGAAAAAATTGGAGGTTCGCGGAAATTCAAATAACTTTGAGCGAAAATAAGATCAAGATTTCGTTTTGGTACGGTTTTGTAGTAGACAGTCTAAGGAATCGAATAAGACCAAAACGAGCCAAAACCGTTCATTTTCATCAGACGGAGAGCGGTTACAAATTTTGGTAATGTATGGACAACGTGTTTATATGTAAATTTACATATAAACGCGTTGTCCATACATTACCAAAAGTTGTAACCGCTCTCCGTCTGATAAAAATGAACGGTTTTGGCTCGTTTTGGTCTTATTCGATTCCTTAGACTGTTTACTACAAAACCGTACCAAAACGAAATCTTGATCTTATTTTCGCTCAAAGTTATTTGAATTTCCGCGAACCTCCAATTTTTCCCCCTTTTTTACTTAATCGCGAATAACTTCAGACTGGAATAAGCTACCGGGGTCGTTCTGGTCTTATTTTGTAGTAGACAGTCCAACAAATCGAATGAGACCAATACGAGCCAAAACCGTTCATTTTTGCCGGAGTTACGAGGGTTTAAAGTTATGACTTGATACGCGCAAAATTGCTTGTCCTACTTAATTTGCACGCTACTGTACTATCCATTCCCTTGATCAGCTCATTTTTTTAGAATTTTTTTGTACAATTTTTTTTGTAGCCCCTCCAATTTTAAAGTTAGACAAAAAGTCATAAAGTGAAAATTTGTTTACTTTTCAATGTACTATTCATTTCATGGATGAAAATTTTTTTGGCGTGATTGATTTTTTTGAAGCATCATTCGCCCTTTCAATTTGCGAGCCCGGGGCGCCACAGAAAATTAAAATTTTGATCATTTTGACCAGGGTGCAACAGAAAAGCAACATTTTAGGCCTTTAGACTAAGGTCCGACAGAAAACTAACATTTTGGTCATTTTCACCAGGGTGCGACAGAAATGGATACGATGACAGTAATTCGACCGTTTTCACCAGGGTGTGACTACCGGAGGGTTAAAAAATTAAGCATGAAAAAATAATTTTGAGAGGTGGTGTATTGGGGTCGAAAAATTCAGTGTGGAATCAAATGTGAAAGATTAACTGAAAAATTCTCAGAGAATTTTTCAAAAAATTTTGAAATTTTGAGAAAAATTGAATTTGAAATAAAAATAAAGGGTTATTCAATACCAACTCAAACGGAAAATAAAGTTGGGAATTCCGATTTCGCTCAATTTTTTTCACCTGTTCCCCTTACATGTAATGAAGATCATTTGCCTTCCAACCCTCAAGGAGACTGGGGGTGGGCCTCGTGATTTTTATGCAATTGTGATTTTTTGCCAAATTACCCAACTCTGAAGGCTCATATCTCGAGATCGATAGTACTAGGGGGAAAACTGTCCGGAGTTTGAAAGAGAATTGATAGGAGATTCAAAAACGATAATCACATTTTGAAAATATCAAAGTTGAACTTTGATGGTGAAAGATTAACTTCCATGATAAGTACAAAAGATGAAAGCTACCATTTAAAAATCTGAAAAATAACAGTAAATAGCTCTTTTTACCCTTTTTTCAACCAACAAATTTTCATGATGGGATCTCTATACCGGGGTGAGGGGGTGGGTACAGGGGTTCACAATTTCGATCAAAATTCCAAAAAATCGAAAAAGTGAAGTGACATATCGATTTCTTCTAATTTGAAGGCTCTGAATTCAAATATGTACTCAGTTTTTTCATCCGACCCCTCTGAACCCCCCTATTAGCTCCTCCGTCATGCTCTAACTGAACCCTCCCCCAAAAATCGTATTTTTTCACTCATTTGCTTTTAAATAGTGATTTTAATATGGTATAATTCTCTAAAATATGATTTCTGCCCCCCCCCCCTCCTGAGACTATTTTCCATTATATTCCTGAGATATAATCGCGACAAAAAAGTCAGAATAAATTTTTTTCCGGTAGATACCTTATCTCATATCATCTCTGGAATAAATTTTCTCAATTTTTGTCGCAGCGAAAGAAAAATCATTTTGTTGACATCGAATTTCTCACATTCATGTTTACTTCCACTACCCTTTTTTTTCTTATATCACTTTGCATCGATCATCAATCCAATATCATCGTTTCTCCCTGCGCCTCGACGAGTATATAAAAATTAAGAAAACACATGTGCAGATTTACCATCGATAGGTTTAGGTACGCCACACAAACATGATTGATGAAGAATAATAGCGAAAAATTATCAGCTCTCGGGATCGGTATGGCTCGATGATGCCAAACACGTCGAAAAAATTAACTAAATAAACGTCGCGCGATCCAGCCACCGCTATCTCGTTTAGGGGGTGCAAAAAAGGCCGAGCAGCATTTCCAAAAGCGTGTATAGTTTTTCGCAGATGTGAAAAATGAGACCGTTGCTAATCCTTCGGGCGGGCTGGGACGTGTAGAGGCGGAGGGACGAAGCGACGAGGCGGATTATCAGTCATAAAGTTGACAGAATTCATTTCCAAAATAAGCACTCGAAGAATTTCGCGTTATTAAAGTCGAATTTTCTCTCGGCATTTAATTTTTTTTGCACTCTGTTTCGGCTTCTTTTATCGGGCGGCGGGATGGCGGTCGAGGTGCGGCGCACAGAGACAACGGCCTAAGATAAATCGGTAATTTTAAACTCATTAGAGAAATTATAGCCGAGAATTTATCAACGAACTGCGAGCTGGGATGAAAAAAATCACCTCTGAGGTGACAAGGTCGTTAAATGAGAATTTTTGTCGTATCGTCCGCTTATATCGAGAAAGAGAGAGACTGCGAGATAATTTTATGCCAACGACTCGAAGACTCTTTCGAAGCGCCGGTAATTTGAAAGATTAATCATGCGAACTTTTCATATAATATATGGGGGCTTTACCGTCGCATCGGTTTCCTTCGCTTATATACTCGCTGATCTCGTTCTTGCCTTTTTTCCCTTCCATCCTTCCAATATTTTTATCTCGAACAATGCTGCCGGCATTTTGCCAGTTTCCACAACTATACGAGTACGTAAAGAGAGAGAGAAATACGCGCTTATAATCCTATTGCCGAAGAGACACTCGATGCTTCGTATATAATTATATGTACTATAGCCTATAGTTCTTCCTAATGTCTCTCAAATTCGTATTTCAACTTCATGTTAAAACCATATAGGCGTAGATTGCACAAATAAGCCACATTTAGCTCATTTATCTTCGACAAGTTGTATGCCTTCTTCGTAATAGTGAAAAAGAAAGCGATACTTTTACATGGCTCCTTCGTATGTCCTTGTCTTCGAAAATCACACACGTTCGGTCTGTAAGGCCTGCCCGAACCTCAATCATTCGATAAATCAACCTCAACTGACCCATCGAGCCGACCAGTTCGAATGTCGAAGAAAATGCTCGATAATCGTTCCAACACATCGGCCGAAGTTAATTTCGGTTCTGTCATTATGATAATTCGATAACTCGTTCCCGGATTTTCGGATTGGCTCACCACACGTCCATCATTAAGTTTTGGTTTAGGTATACCTCGTAAGCTCCCAGGCTCCTCATTGTCTGCTTATGCAAATTGAAAACAGACACGAATTGAGACAGCGAGCCGAGACAAGTGGAGAGAAAAAAAGGCCACAACTCGGGTTTCCAACTCAAAGGCGCCATATGTATTGTAAAAAATCATATGTACCATGGCAGGTATAAAACCATCCGATGAACCTTTTTTCTCCGCTGCTAAAACGTTTTCCAAGTCACGTCCGCATTTTGTTAACGCAGTGGGTAGGTGGGTCCGGGACTCCGGGTACAGCAACGTCAAATCGTCTAATGCACAGACTCCGGAGTCCGGAGAGACCACAGACTCGTATATTCGAATTGTAAATTAGCGAGTAACTATATCGTCGGACACGGTTTTAATTTTTTGTTTCTTCTTCGTGATTGCGTTTTTGTTTCCAAATAAAAGACTCGGCTCCTGGTCTCCCGCATCGCCTTGGGAGCTCTAAGGCTATATCCGATAGGATGGCGTTGCCTAGCATGGCATACGACTACGAGTATAGCCATAACAATCGGTCAACGTGTTTGTTCTTCTGTTGTGCGCGTGTACATGAATACGAATACGGGATATGATTTCGACATAAAGCACGAAATCCCATCGTCGCTGGTTCTTTGCCTTCTCGAGCTATGGTGCTTTGAAATAGGCTCTGATGAAATGAACTTTGTGATATCGTTAGGTAGGTGTATGCGGGAATCGAAGCAAATACCGAGCGAGAGGTGTGCTGTTTCGTAATTTTTCTCCCGTTTCATGTTTTGCAATGATTATTTTACAAGGATTTGCTCCAAAGTCGAATATTTTGAAAAGGGCAAGTGTTTGGATGTTTTGAGAAATTATTGGGGGAAATTTACGTATTTTGGAACTTCTTTCGAGAATATTTTTTGGCCGCTAGAAATGTTCCAAAATTCGCTGTTTTTCGATCTGTGCAGAGTAATGAATTAATGATGTCGTATTCGAAAACGAACAAAATTTTTGAAAATGATCGTTTTAGAAATCCTCGTATAGCTTTTACTTTTCAAAAAATTTACCAATTTTTTTGAAATTTTGGATTTCTTTGATTTTCGAAGCTGCGGAATCCATTTTGAGCATATTCTAACCCAAAATTCAAAACCAGACCCGAAAAATGGGAAAAGGATGTATAATGTATCTGAAATTTGAAAATTTGACTGATTCAGATTTAGAGAGTATGTCTACTTTTCGATTTCTCTGCTTCGTTTCTAATCGAACCAAATTGAATTCATAGGATTATGATAAGATTGCATTTTTTAGTCGACAAAATTGGACTGTTTCAGTTTGAAAATTGAAGGCTTTTTGAGAAAGGGTATGGCCGGATAAGGGGTGTTTTTGGCCCCAGCTCCGATTTTCAATCTAATGCTCTCAAATTGTGTACCTTGATGAAAAAAAATTCTGGAAAAAATTTTGGGCCCCCAACCTCCTCCCTTTTGGAGCTATGGCCATTTTATTGCATCATTTTCAAGAATTTTTAATTCCAACTGAAGTGAATGAAATTTTCTGTTATTTGGCACAAAGTTACATTTCATAGAGATCTATTCACGATAATTTTTTCATCAATTTTGATGCACTCCTTCATGAGGTTTTGGCCATTTGAAATTTTCAAATATAAAAAAAGACCTTAACAGCAAAGTTTGACTAATTTTTGAAAATATCCTAAAAACGTGTTTTTTAATGTAGAATTTTGCTGGCAATTTTGTTTTGGCAATTTCTTTGAACTTAGGGCCGAAAATTGCGAAAACCCGTAAAAAATGTTGTTATTTTGGCAGATTTTTTAAATTTTGAGCATTTTATACGGAAAGAAATGACCAAATGGAAAACCCAATTCCGTATTCGTGTTCAGCAGGTCAAAATACCCCGATGAACACCCTTTTCGCGATAATTTTACTTTAAATCTCGAAATTTAGTTTTATTGTCGCGAAAAATCAGTGAAAAAAGTGAATTTCGACATTTAAAGTAAAATGATATGTTTATCGGGGTATTTTGACCTGTTTAACACGAATCCGACGTTACTTTCTCCATTTGGCATTTCTTTCCGTATAAAATTCTCAATATTTGAAAAATCAGCCAAAATAACAACATTTCTGTAAGGGTTTTTGTAATTTTCGGTCCTTCCCCACCTCAACTGCCAAAACTGAATACGTGACGTGAATCTATGTCAAAAAACATGTTTTTAGGACATTTTAAAAAATTAGTCGAACTTCGTTATTAAGGGATTTTTTGCAGTTGAAAATTTCAAATGGCCAAAATCTCATGAAGGAGTGCATCAAAATTGATGAAAAAATTATCATAAATAGGCCTATTCAAGATGTAACTTTGTGCCAAATAACGGAAAATTTCATTCACTTCAGTTGGAATTGAAAATTCTTGAAAATAATGCAATAAAATGGCAATAGCTCCAAAGAGGAAGGGATTGGGGCCTAAAATTTTTTCCAGAATTTTTTTTCATCGAGGTACACAATCTGGGAGCATTAGATTGAAAATCGGGGCTGGGGCCAAAAACACCCCTTATCCAACTATACCCCTTTTGTTTCGAGTGGGGAAAATGCTCTTTGAATTAGATATTAAAGTGAATTTTTTTACTTCTGGAATTCATTTCTACGATGATTTTGTCCCTAAATTCCTTAAGAGGTACTGAAAAAGTGTGGTTTTTGGTAGTGGCTTCGGAAAGTGGGGTACCATTGTACCTCTTCCAATTCTGGTGGGAGTACAGAGTATCATTTGTACCTCCCCCCCATTATATCACATAGGGATTTTTAAAGCACTAAAACAGGAAAAAATAAAGTCTCGGGCATGAACGAAATCACAATTGAATTATTTGAAGCCACAAAGTGAAAAAATGCTCCTTTTTCTCCCCTCCTCCGAAAATCCTTCCAATATTCTAAGTGTTGGTACTCACTTTGTACAACCCCCCCCCCCCCCCCAGAGCTTCCGACGCCACTGGCTATAGGCTTGTAAGTAAAATTAAAATTCAATTTTTTTTTTCAGCCATTGAGGTAATTTAATTATTAATTTTTTAGATTTCTTTTTGATGTAAAAAGTAAAAAAAAGGTTCTCAAGAGAGAAGGAGCCCCTGAAAATGAAATTAAATTTCCAATTCAAATTCAAATGCGTGTTTTCCGACCTCTTGGTATGGAATCCATTTCTGAATTATTTGACCCACTTTATCCTATGTTGTTGAGAATTCTGTTTCTTTTTGTTTTAAATAAATTTGCTCGATCTCATCGAAAAATTCTGAATTCTAGATCTACCTCCTCCTCTCATTCATCTCCGATGGGTCGTCTTTTGGGTTAGAGCAGGGCCGTGAAGAGAAAATTGAGCTCCAAGAAGAAAAATGTGAGAGCAAAAGAAAAAGATCTTTCGAACTTCGATACGACGACATGGTTAAGCCAAACTTTTTTTGTTTGAGGGCCCTCGCAGTGAAAATACAGATTTTTTTAGTCCCAGCGGGTCCCCAGGCCTGGGGAAACCACCTTCCTCCCTACTCCCTCTCGGCATAGGGCTGGAGTAGAAGTTTGAAAGATTTGTTTGAGGAGCTGCCAATCAGTGGAGGATTTTTGACGCCAATTAAGTGAAATATTCTGAGGATTTTCAGGATTTTTAGTAATTTTTCAAAAATATTGAAAAACAGGGTTAAAATTTCTAGTTTTACCATAAATTATTCGATTTTTAAAGAATTTCTTGCTCTCATTCCACTTGGACCTTACTTTTTCTATGCTATCCTGCAATTTTTTTAAATTCTGTTTCCAAAAATATACATTTTTGGCCATTTTTCCATAATAACTTACCATATTTTTAAAAATTTTTTTCAATCAAGGAAGGGCGAAAAAATGTTGAAGATTTTGAAGGATTTTTGGAGAGCAATTTTGTTCGATTGATTAATTTTTAAATCGTTGACTGGCAGATTTGTTGATAAGTTCAAACGGTCAAAGATGCAAATTTTTAGCTACATTTTTTGGGGGAGGGGACTCAGTGTTTTTTTAGAGTAAGAAGTTGAACTTGAGAAAAATATTATGGTGTGGTGTAAAAGTAAAGAAAAAAACAATTAAAAAAAATTAGAGTAAGTATTATTTTATTGTTTCAAAAGTGCGATTATGAACCTTTTCGTCATTTCTCACTTATTTTTATGGTTGGAGTTGAATTCTACTGCCATTCAAATCACAACCTACATTACTTTTTTCAAACGGCCAATTACCAACCTCTGCCATAAATTTCGCGATAATTTGAATGCAGGTACCCAAACACTAATTCATATCGCAGTAAAGCACCGCAGTCAGTGAAATACCATTCTCATCATATAACTGACCCATATACACTTGTAAAATATTGAGCACTAAATCGCCTCCTCCATGGGCTGCCGCAGCCGCATCGGCCACGGCCACATCGTCGTATAACCATCATTGCCAACCAAAACAATATCGAATGATGGACGACACCGTGGAAAATTTCAACAAAGGAAAGGGTTGCGCGACCTTGAAAAGTACTATATTAAAATGGAGGAAAAAAAATACGAGTATATTACGATGCTATACGAGCTCGAAGCTCTCGTAATGTATATACAATACAAATTTGTTGTCGCTGATGCCAAAATGCTATATCATATTAACGGGTCGAGACCGAGACGCGAGAATGCCCAAGGTTTATAAACATTGTATGTATATTGTGTTATACCTATTACCTGCCTACCTAACTCGTAAATACGACTTTGGATATGTGTTGTATACGTATTACATACATACATAATAAAAGCGTGTATATTATACTGTTCGGTATAACACACGGTTACATATAGGCACTCACACTTTTACGAAAAAACTCGTCTTTCGTAGGTGGATATTTGAAATTTTACATGATCGTATAATTTTTTTCCGCTGTTATCGTCGTTGTCATTTGTCGATTAGCTTAGTTGGACGAGAATGAAAAATTCGAAATTACAAACAGGTTTCACGGTCGAATACCGAACGTTATTCGAAAGTATTTTTTGTTAATGGGTATTTTACGCGTTTATTGCAAAAAAAATAAAAATAAAAACAGGTAGGGACAATTTCACAATTTGTGTTTGTTTTTTTTTTGCTTCCAACTTTTTTTTCGAGTAGGTAATTATTATATGGCGGGTTGTAAATCATGTTAGATATGCTCGCCGAAGAGTTAACTGTTTTTGAAAGTGGCGTATGACAAGTTCTTCCCATTGAAAGCTAAAAAAGCTCGTCCTTCAACTAATAACGCACAACACAGGTCAACATAGAAAAATGCTGTTTGAAGTTTACTGGGCGATTTTGATATGATTTTTAGCGCTGATTAAGGGAAAAATAGTGAAAAAATTCCAGCAAGTCAGGATTTTTCTCCATTTGAATTTTTTGTTGAAAATTTGTTTTGCACTTTTTGATAACTTTTGACATTTGAAGGGGATTTTCTGGGCAATCGAAAGACCCTTCAAAAAAAAAGAATAGAACATAAATTGTAGAGTGTAAAATTTCATTCCTGTAGAGTCCAATTAGTTTTTTCCTGGAAAGCGAAGTTTTCGAGACATTTCAGTCGAAAGTTCAAGGTTCAATTTTTATCTTTTATTAAAAATATCTCGAAACCCAAGATGCCTAAAAAAAACTAGTTAGACTTTACAGAAAGGAGATTATTCTACAATTTTTGTTCTATTCATTTTTTTCGTAGGACTGGACTCTTCCTGTGCTCATAAATCAACTTTAAGGTGTAAAAGAAATTTTCAACAAAAAATTTAAATTGGAAGAAACACTGACGTGATGGAGAAAAATTGAAACCATATTCAAACTCAGCACTAAAAATTAAATCAGAATAACCCATTAGAATAAATTACACAGAAAAAAAAATTAAAACCTGTGATGATAATTCAATTGTTACAATAAGAAATGTTAAAAATCTGATTCATTATCAAAGAAATTTAATTTTCTGGTAAAATCAAGCCTCCAAAAAAATGAATAGAACAAGAATATTGAAGAACGTGAAATCTCGTTTTTGAATAGAGTTCAATTAGTTTTTTTTTTAGGAGGCTTAGTTTTTTGAGATAATATTTTCAGAGAAAAAAATCGACGCCAAATTTCCTATCAAATTGATTTTTCATTTTTTGAAGCAACCCCACCTTAACCTAAGTGCATTCTACGTAAAAACTGTAAGATCTCAAGTGTTATCCGTCCAATTCTACATGGGAAAGTGCTGTCATGTTTTTCAAACCCCAAGGGGGGGGGTAGAATTCAAATTTGGAAGTTCGTAACCTACAAGTTATTTTGCTAGTTTTGGGTAGGTACTGTAATGGTATAAAATGCTCTTTATGTGAACTAGTGAAAAATAAACCTTGGAAGAGGGGGAGGGGGCAATAAGCTCAAAAGTTCACAATTTTTTCACGAACTGTCATCCGTGAAAACTGATGGTTCTAATTGGGGCCAAAGTATAGCATTTTTTGCGCTGAATCTGAATAGGTCTGCTGACCTCTAAATGTTGCCTAAGCCCCGGCAGACTTGGTCAAAGGGAGAGAAAATATGAAAGTTCTCAAGTTTTGAGTTAAATTCGCATAAAAAAACATTATTTATTGGATTGAAAATAATTTTCAACTGGTTCTCAGGGATGTTCAATAGAAGCGATGACTTCTTAAAGTCAAAATTCCGAAAATTTCAAAATTTGGGGGGGGAGGAGGGCGAAAGTCATTAGATTTGGGTGGTAGAGTATATGATGTATCGAATCTGGGCTTTTTAATCGTAGAATTCGATTTCGAAAATATTTTTCGCATTAGGCTCAAGGTATTCCGCTGCCCAAATTTTGGGTTTTTTGAAAAACATGACGAATTTTAGTTCTTACCAATTTTTACGTAGAATGCATTTTTAACCAGTAATCAATGTATTTTCCGGCTGAAATTGAAAAAATACAAAAAGGGGTTATATTTGAGGAGCCCTAACTGAGGTTAGGGTGGGGTTACTTCAAAAAATGAAAAATCCATTACATATGGAATTTTGTGTAGATTTTTTCTTTAAATTTATTTATTTTTGATTTGGGGCTTCCCTGAAAAAATAGAAGAAACCCCGTGGTGGTGCCCCCTCCTAGAGTTTCCTCCACACTTCGGGTTGGAACATTTTGTATGTTGTAACTGACACTGATACATGCATAAACCAAAATTCAGTTTACCCCGATTTTTTTTAGGTTAGAGCTTATTTGACAGTACAAAAAGTTGAACTTTGAAGTCTCAGTTGAAATATCTCGAAAACTTCGCTTCCTAGGGAAAAATTAATTGGACTTTTCCGATAGAAAATTTTACGTTCTACAATTTATGTTCTATTCAATTTTTTCGTATGACCTTTTCTTTGCCCAAAAAATTAATTTTAAGTGTCAATAGCCATCAAAAAGTGTAAAATACAAATTTTCAATAAAAATTCAAATTATGAAAATTCTCAACGTAATGGAGAAAAACTGAAATCACATTCGAACTCAGCACTAAAAATTAGATCAGGATCAGCTATCAGGGTTGATCAAGTAAGCAGAAAAAAGTTGAAAAAAGCAGGCCTGTGTTACGATCTATGTGTACATTTGTAGATCGTGTTCTGCATGCATTTGTATATGAAGTATAACACATTAACACAAATGTGTAGCCTGTTTACCTACGTAGGTATTAGTAATTGTAATTGGTTTTAGCGGTTATTTAGGCCGTGTTATTTTTTTTTCTTTCTCCAGCAAATAATAGAGGCGATCAATTTTTGTGTAATTGTTCGAAACGCAATTAACATGTAATACCCGTTGGCCAAAACCGATATACCCGAATAGATATTAAATCAGACACCGTGTTACACGTAGTAATTACCTGTAGCGCTGCTCTCCCTCCCACCTTCCCATCGTTCACCTTTTTTGACTCGAAAAATAATTATTCCTCGCGAGCATAGGTCCGATATTTCTGTATCACGAAAAAAATCATCGTGAATCCCTTAAGGGACCTAGAGCGAGAGAGCGATTTTCACAGCGCGAAATTGGGTCACAAAAATAAAGAATTTTTTTCCAACTTCTATCGTCCACTCGAGAGTAAATAACAGCCGAGTCATTGTAAGTTTTTTTCGCGTTAATTACGCGAAAAAAAAAGGTTTTATGAAAAGAGAAGTGTTTACTGTTAAACAGTTCGACTTTGAAGTCACCTTGTCGGAGTAATTCAGCGCTCCAGCCGTATATTTACACTGTGTTTCAATTTGGAAACCTCTCTTTGTTTCGTTGGTGCGTGACTCTAAGCTATGTCGAATGTGTACTTGAAAATCATTGTCTCCTCTGTTTTTTTTCTCCCTCCGCCTCTGTACCTCTTCTTGTTCTTCCTACCTGAATCTGTAGATTCGCCATTTTTTTCCTCCGGTTGCTTTTCGTTTTCGTCGTAAAGTGTAATTATTTAACCTTTTTTTTTTGCGTTTATTTTCGACTAAGAAGGAGAATAGGATGTGAGAAGGTGAAAAAGATAGGAGGGGGGTGGTTTTTTAAAAGTCGTGCCGCTATTGAAATCGAAAATTGCAGGTTTGTAGAGTCTTTTTCCGTAGTTTTTCGAGACTTCTTGTCTTTTTTGTTAATATTGGACTTCCTACTGATGTAGATTACGGATTGTAAATTTCCTTTCTTATTTCAGTTGTTTGAAACTGCAGGAGATCGATAGGTCTGGTCTTGCAATATGCAAAGTGGCGCTGAAAATTGAAAAAAGCACGGGAGTCCCGCATTTGCCTCAGAAGTTCTATATTTTTTATTATTTTTATTTTGAATTTTTTGTTCCTTTAAATTTTGTGAGTTTTTTGTGGTATTGATGACATTTTTTCAAAAGAATTTGAACAGGATTGCAAAACATCAAGGTTGTTCAATTCTGAAAAGGTTCTACATTTCGATTTGGAATTTTGTTGGGCACCATGAACGACTGGAGGGGACGAACCGAAGTTGGCTTATTGGAGGGGCAATAGAATTTTTTCAGTTTTTCAGACTCAAAACTGAATTTTTCAAAATAATGGCGGTGCTGCCAATTGCATTTTGATTTACAAAATTTTCATAAATTTCAAATGGCAGCACTGCTTCAAAAAAATTTCAAAAAATTAATTTAAATTTATTTCAACGACCAAAAAATGTTTGGCCTACTTTTCAAATCACTCAATGAAGGACTTGCATTTTATGAAAATTGCGTTAAACAAGATGTACATAGTTAGTATTGCATTGCCTTAAATTTTTTTTGAAAAATGTCAAAAATTATTCTGCAGAAAATTTTTTGATTCGATTGTAAGGATTTTAGTAAGCAATTAGAATTTGATTAAAATTTAAAAATATTGAAATTCACACTTTAGAAATTTGCAACTGCCTTGGAGAGGACAAAAGTGACATCCAATTTCGAAAGCTAATCGTTCTGGAAGAGTAGAAATTAAAGTCGCATTTTGGGGTGATCGAGGTTTTGAGAAGGACGCTAGATCGTAAACATCGATGAGGAAATCGAAGAGGCACCCTTTTTTTCGATGTTCCTTTGTGTAGCAAACGAGAACGACTCAATCTTTCCTGTTTGACTCATGTGATCCATCGATTGCCAACCAACTCGATTTATTTCAAAGTCCAATTGTTTTCAAATATTTTTCAACCCTAAAATTTTCTCTCAACACTGAAATTTCTTCCTCCAATTTTTTTCTCAGGTCTACAATTTTTCTATTTCGAATGACATTTTTTTCTCACCCCTGAAATTTCTCCCTCCAATTTTTTCTCAGGTCTACCAATTTTTCAATTCAGTTGAAAAAATTTTAGACTTAAGAAAAAATGGGGAGGGGGAAGAAATTTCAGGGTTGAGAAAAAAAATTATTCGAAATAAAAGAATTGTAGACCTGAGAAAAAAACTGGAGGGTAAAATTTCAATATTGAGAGAAAGTTTTATTCGAAATAAAAAAATTGAGGGTTTGAAAAATATTTGAAAATGTTATGGACTTTGAAAAAATCGAGTTTATTGGTAGTTGATGGATCGCATGAGTCAAACACGAAAAATTCAGTCGTTTGTTACGCGAAGGAACGTCGAAAAAAATGATGCCTCTTCGATTTCCTCATCGGTGTTTACGATCTAGCCTCTCGTGAATTCCAGCCCAAAAATCTGGTATTTCAAAAATGACGTTAGATGACGTTCCTCAGCAGTGTTGCCAGAATTTTAGCATTGTGCCAAAAATTATGCTAAATCACGAAATTTTTTTTCTTTCATTTTTGGCTTCCTGACATAATTTTATGATGCCAGGAAGCCAAAAAACACCCTCCAAAAAATTATGCTAAATCTGGCATAATTATGCTAAATTGGCACACTATAGGACCTTGGGGTTCAAAATTCTGTTGGGAGGTGTTCCACTTGACGTGAACTACTTCATCAATTCAATTTTCGTCAAAATCCAAGATGTTTTTTTCGATTCACTTCAAAATATTTCACTCGATTGATTCTTAATCGATGTTTGCTTCAGCGACTATTTCGTCCATCAATAAATTTTCAAAATTTCGAAAAATAATCCGAAAATAAACAAGTTCTCTCGTCTCTCCCTTCCCTTTATCATACATCAGAAGACCAGGAAAAAATAAAAAAAAAAAGAAGAAAAAACCTTGAAACTCGTCTAAAGATTTTTAATATCGAAAAAATTCTGAGCAAAAAAATTGCAAGCAATAAAAATAACAAGTATTTATTAAATTTCTCAGGTGCGAAAAGTTGAGCTATAAACGAGGCGAATTATTTTTTTAATTTAGAAAAAATTTTAATATTCGACCCGTTTCTAAGTTACGAGTCCGTACTTGGTCGCGTATAATGCACAATCCTCGTATTTTCTCTCTTCTAGAACTCCGAAAAGAAAAAAAAAATGTAAAAAGTTGCGGAAAAACATCGCACAATACTCGGATTCGTACGCGAAAAAATTTCACCTCTAATGCCGAAATGTTTTCAACGCTCTCGTTTGTTTTAGGTGCAATTTCACATTTTACTCGGTGGAAATTAAAGGCGCGAGTAATTAAAAGAAAAAAAAAGCGAAAATTCAAAAGGAAATTCAACCGAACAAGGGTCTGTGCAGTAGGAAAGGGAAAAATATACGCAAACTAGGACGTGTAACTTCTACACGAATTCTAATTATTTAGGGAGTTGGCGTTCGCGGAATGGGGCAAAGAGGGGTGGAAACGCAGTTGGTGAAAATTGTTACGTGTACGCTTTTTTTTCTTTATTTTTTTTCATTATTTGAAAATAATTACACGTTTGGGCCGTGAATTATTTGGATTCTGGTATCGGTTGGTAACACTGCCATTAAGTGCTACCGGGTATTGCGTTAAAACCCTTCACGCTGCGCTACGCTGTGCACTTGATTTATACGTTATGGTTTTTTTCCCTTCCTCCGCTCCGTAGCTAAAACCATTTTAGTAGTTGGCGTGTAAGAAGAAGAAGTAAAAAAAGAACACGGTGTTTGAAAACTACCCAACGATACAGAACTGGTTGCATTATTTCCAGCCCATTTGTCTAAACGCTCTGCGGGATGCTGTAAAATAGGGTTTGATGATGTAGTGGATTATTACGAAAGAAAAAAAAAGCGAAACCCTATTGAGCGGTTATGCCCTCCTCCCCTCTGCATCCCTTACTCGTTTACAAAATCCGTATCCGATGAGTCGTGTGTGAAAAGGGTACGCGCATGCAAGGGCGTTCGAGATCAAGTGGAATTTTTGATCATCCTGTGAACTTTCTTCGTATATCGCGTCTATACTACAGAATACATTTTTCTATAGCACGACTGTCAGTACTAGGACAGATAATGGTTGAAAATTAATCTTTTTATTCGTTGTTGCCAACCCCTCGAGGCAACCAACGATAAGAAAGAAGAAAAAAAAACCTGTTAGGTAACTCTTTGTTTCTTATCTATATGTACGAGAATGGCCACTGTATTAGGAATCTCCCCCTGTACGCGTCCGCATCCTCAACGCAACAATACGAATTTTCCAACATTACAAGTTCGGCCTTAGGTATCATTGCGGTCGTATTCTTTTCCTCGGATATCATCCATCCAAAGATATACCTACGTACTACTGTACCTTATATAGATTAATCGAGGCGCATCATCATTACCAATATGAAAAATGAATGCTGGATGGCTCAGTCCGGCACCTCGTCACTGCAGGTTTGGCTGGCTGGCGCAAAAAGCAGAAAATTTTAATGAGCTCATATACACGTTGCTTTTGCCATTTTTCTGTACGAGCTTCATCCCTCTTCTCTGTACTCAGTGCTTATATTTTTTGATCGCTTTGTTATACGGCCTATACGAGCGTTTTCCTTTATCGCGTCTTTATCCCCTTTTGTTAGTGTCTTTTTATCTCTCTCCCTAGTCCCTTTAGCTCCACGACACCGTCGACCCAAAGGGTCCGTAAAGGTTTATTGTTTACATCTTGCTTCTCTCTTCCTGTTCCTGTTCGCAATTATTTTATAGGGGTTTTGCCATAGGTTCTGGGTACTTTCATCGTAATAGGTTTCGTAATAGTTGGTATGGCGGTGGCGAAGTCGGCATGGGCATTTTAATCAGCGGACGAGGCTACTTCCAAGGAAGGCAGAATAGTTCCAAATGAAAAATTTACCTATGCAGTTTTCGAAAAAAAATATATTGAACTTCTGTCATTTTTTATCATTGTGCGAACTTTGAGTTGATTTACAAGGTTCAAATTTAAAAAAAAAAATCATTTTTCCAGTTTTTAGTAAAGGTATAATTATTAGGGAAAAGAATTATACGCTCTAAAAAAGTTCAAATATGGCCATATACCTAATATGCATTTTTGACGTTCAAAATATGCAAAATATGCACTTGAAATCTCGAAATATGCAAAATATGCAATATCTATCGAGATTGGTATCTTGGAAAAGATTTTTCGAGCTTAACAACATGAAAACACTTTAAATCGCCAAAATTCGTTTAATTTGATCAAAATCACTCCAATCACAAATTATTTGCGATAGAAAAATGCTTCAATTCACGGAGAAGAGATATTAAAAAAAAATTTCGGCTGTTTTTTCGCAGTATTGCAATTTTTGCTAATGAAAAATAGCTAAAAAACGAAATTGTGGGGGTGGAATGTTCGAAATATTGTATAATATGCAAGAAAATAGTGAAAAATAACCAAAATATGACGAAATATGCTCTTTAAACGTCTGAAATATGTCAAAATATGCATTTTAGTTCCAAATATGCAAAATATGCAATATCATTCTTTATTAATTCTAATAACGTATGTTTATGTTTCAGATTACGAAGACAGAACCTAATCGGACCAGGCAGAGAGTGAACAAAATAATCTACAGCACCAGGTAAATTACAAAACTTTCATCTTAAATAATAATTACGAAAAAAATGGAACAAATTAGTAACAAAGATCTATTCGCGTAAATGTGTTCAATAGGGTCCCAGTAGTCGCCATATAAAACCCAAGAGCCCCATTGGTGTGGGATTTTTTTGGGGGGGAGGATGCATCTCTTAAAACTGAGATTTTCCTCATTATTTCTGAAAATATCAAGTTTAAGGGTAAAATAATCACAGATTCGGAATCTGCATCGAATTTCTGATCAGCTGATACCCAACATGACCCGTTTGGAGTAAAACATAAATCCTAAATGGGGGGGGGGTACAAATTTTGAAAATCTTGAGTATATTTCTTTTAATGAGTCGAAATCTGAATTTGAGTGATCCTTTATCATTGAAAAAGAGTTATCTGAAAGTAAGTTTCTTCTGTATGTATTTTGGAAATTCTCTGAGTATGAATTAGGAATCATGCATTCGTAGAGTGTATTTACTCGTCTCGAGTAGCTGAAAGCAATGTTAGGGTTGATTCTCTATGAAAATTTTTTACATCTGTAAATACTGATCAGATTTGATCAAATCTGAAAAATGTCTGAATTTAAAGAAGTATAATCTGATCTTTCCATTTCTCCCTTCGCTCGAGGGCTGGACCACTAAAATTTACAATTTAAGAGGAAAAAGAAAGTAAAACTTATAAAAATTGAAATTTTGCAATTTTTTTGAACGATAGGTACATATATCGAAATATATGTTTTCTAGAGGGCAGAAAACGAGACTATGTTTTCCTTTTGAGAATGAAAGGTTGGTGGAAGAGGGATGTTGGATCGGAAGTGAGACTTGAAAAAATTGAATTTTGTAATCTTTCGAGTGATACGTCAGAATTTAGATTTTTGGGAGCGTATAATACGAATTCGACAATATTTTTACCTTAGGGATGAATGGTTGAAGCGAGGGGAGGGTATGAGACTTGAAAAAATTTAACTTCTACCATTTTTTTCTGTAACGTATCAAAATACATATTTTCGAGAGCGTAGAATACGAATTTGGCAATGATTTTGTGTTAGGGATGAAGTAATATTGCGAGGGAGGGGGAGGGGATTTGTAAAATTTCAGTTTTACATTTTTTTGAATGGTGTATCAAAATCTATGTTTCCGAGGGGACAGAATACGAATTTGACATCCCTGCAGCACTCGCACCATTAAGAAAACCTTCAGAAAGCTCGCATCATGAAGGTTTCCTTCAGGCAGGTCGCACCATGAAGGTTTCCTTCGGATAGGTCGCTTACATAAGAAAACCTCCAAGTCGCAACTTTCAGGGCACAAATTTCATTTTTAAAATTTGTTTGGCGAATTTGCCAGGGTTCCTAAGTTTTTTTCTTTCTTGCATCTCTGTATTTATCTAATCTTTTTTTGAAAAAAATGAGTTATTGCTAGGCATTTTTCAATGCCCATAAAAAATATCTGAAGGAATCCTTCATGGCGCGACCTGAAGGAATCCTTCGTGATGCGACCTGAAGGAATCCTTCGTGATGCGACCTGGAGGTTTCCTTAATGAAGCGGTAATTCGCCGTTGCGAGTTATGCTGGGATATTTTTTCCTTTAAGAGTGAAAGGTTAGGTGGTGGAAGGGTGGGGGTAGGAATGAGACTTGGAAAAATTAAATTTTGCATTTTTTCGATTGATATGTCAGAATCTGGGTTTTCGAAATTGTAGAATACAAACCCGAAAATATTTTTCTCCTATTGGAATGACGGTTTGAGGGGAAGGGGAGGGGGAATGCCGAAGGTGAAATTTGAAAAAATTTGAATTATGCAATTTTTCCGCGTAATATATCGAAATCTATGTTTTCGAAATCGTACGAATTTGGCCATGATTTAATCTTAGGGAGGAAGTGTTGAGGTGAGGGAGGGTCTAAATTTGGATAAATTTTAATTTTGTATTTTTTCAGTGATATATCAAAATCTATGTTTTCGAGGGTGTAAAATACGAATTCGGCAATATTTTTTTCAGAAAGATGAAGTGTTGGGGTGGGAGAGGGAATAAGGGCTGAAAAGTTTCAATTCTGCATTTTTTTGAGTGATACATCACGGCATATTTTTCTCTTTGCGATGAAGGGTTGGGGTGGGATGAGTAATGAAAAAAATTGCCGTGTCTTTTCTTCGTGTTCATTTTTCACTTGCACAATGGAGGGGGGGGGGGGGGGCTGGAGTATTAAAACGCCCGTAACCTGTGCTCAAAATTCTCAAAAATTGCTCAAAAAAATTTTGGTCAACATATCCAAGTTTTTAGTGAAATTCTAACCACATTTTCATAGGTCACACGTCAGTTCTTAAAAATAGTTGAAAATTTATCCGATTTTGGGGCTCGTAAATGCTCAAAATCGCTCAAATTACATTTTCAGTAATATCTTTGTGCTGTTCGTGAAATTTCACCCCATTTTCATAGGTTACACGCCAATTATTTGAATATACTCAAAAATTGACCTGTGCTCAAAATTCTCAAAATTGCTCAAAAAAAATTTTGGTAAACATTTCTAATTTTTTGGTGAAATTCCACCACATTTTCATAGGTCACACGTCAGTTTTTGGAAAATACTTGAAAATTTACCTGATTTTGGGGCTCAAAAATGCTCAGATTATATTTTCACAAATATCTTTGTCCTGCTCGTGTAATTTCAACCCATTTTGATATGTCACAATCCGTGTCACCGATTTTTTTTTGGATAAGTCAGTTCTGGTGAAAGGGGGCGAAAATGATGCAGTTTTTCAACTTTGAAAATTCACCACCACCATTTGTGCAAACCGTTTTCCATAAACTTTGACTTAATGGATGTGGAAGGAATCCATGTATGAGTTGAGGTTTTTTTTTTTGCCCGCAGACCATATGACGACTGCGGAGCCATTATTGAGCCGAAAATTTTAGAATTTCACGAAAAATTGCAAAAAAACCCAAAATACACTTTTTCGGAACTATGGGACCAATACACATAAAAACTTAACGTTGGAGCCAATACTATGACAATAAGTTTAGGAAAGACAACGTGTAATATTGTTTTAGCAATATTCGATCGTGATCCTACTATCACAAGCTGTTGAATTCAAACATTGATACAATATTGTGAAAAATTTTGGAGCAAAAATTGCCCATCGAGTCCTTAATTCTCGTAAAATCGCGCAAAATCATCTTCAACGTGAATACAATTTTCATTTCTGCGGCAATCTCAAAGAGCAAAGGAACCGCCAGTCGAAAAATACCGCCCTCTTACGTATCTAGACTAATTTTCCATAAACTTATACGCTCGCACCGGCTTAGCCAACCTGGTACAATTCTGCAGCACACGTTCGGTTTGATTTACGATTACGATCACGTGTTGTAAAGTGACGACGCGAAAAACGGCGCAGCGGCGATTTTGATTTAGTACAAAATGCTACGAGGGAGGCCGAGCGTTTAATAAAACGTCAACCGAAGCGACGCGAAAGGCGAAGGTTGTCCTCTTAAAGAGTTTTCAGCACCGATTCGATGAGTGGCGTGAAAAATTCATCTCGTACACATACGCAAAGGTAATGTTCGTGTACGGTTACGATTGGTAATTCGTGTCGAGAATTGATGATTTCATTTAAACGCTTCGACGGTGCTACTGCTTCGACCCTTCTCACCCTCCCACGCAGCACCCATGCACACGATTGTCAAAAACCATAATATTTATGGTTCGCCCAACGCTGACTTTATATACCCCCGGTAATGATGGATGAATTGTTGTTTCTCGCATTGACCTAAACTTTTGGCAGTTTCGTCAAAGATATTGCGAAAAGCTTTAAGGGCACCGAAGCGCGTTATTGCACTCGTAAAATATTATTTCCGAGGTTTAACTATGGGAATCGTAAAAAAAATTAAATTACTTTTATAATGGCTTATATGGATGTAGAAGAGCAAAAACGCGCTATGGCTTCGTAGTCCGCACATAACGTTCGTTATATTTCGAACAAAAATAACAAACGAAGATATATCGCCGCATTTGCGAGAAAGCTCGCCTAAGCATTTTCCCTATTGTAATTAGTAATGCTCGTAAAATTGTTTATGTGTGATTTTTTTCGCCCGTTTTCCCTTTCGCCTTCGCAGCTACATTGTAATTTTCCAAGATATACCTACATCATTTTCGTCAGGCCTTTTTCGTCGGCGACTAAATTTCAATTTCCTCCTATCTGGCTCATCGACATGATTAGTCTACAATCCAAGAATGAAAAAGTGCTCTAGAAATCGAATTCAGCGATCTTTTTTGAGAACCAAAAAAATGAGCTGCCAAAATGTCGGTACTTCCCACCTTATTCGAAAAAGTGCAGTTTCAGATTTTTAACCCTGCACAACAGGGGGACGGACCCTTAAAAAGGTGATTTAGGGGACATTGTCCGAACCAAAAAAATTCGACGGATTTGGGTTGAGGTACTTCTCCCGATATCGAATATGTAATTTTTTTCCGTTGCACCCTGCAAAACTGCATTTTATTGCACTTTAAATGCAATTTTTATGCATTTTGGACGATTTTTGACAGTAAAAGAGCCCTCCTAACCAAAATATAGGTGAGAACCAAAAAATACTCGTTAATTTCGTTGAATGAAACCATTTAAAGTCGATTCCCGCAAAAATGGGCGAAAAAATTTCTGCACAATGCGAAGTAATGAAAATAAACAGGTTGCGCCCCCCCCCCCCCAACAGAATTGAGTCATGGAATTCTTGCTCAAAAATAGCGATGCGATACATCAAAATTGGTCAAAATTTCGCGCTAAATCCGAAAATCATCATGATTTTTGATTTCGACCCCCCCCCCCCGCTCGGTGGAGTTCTGCTCCAAACTTGAATTTAAGGGGGATTCTGAAGAATTGACACCATTTAGATGAAACGTAATTGGAATTTACGCAAATCAGACCATTGTGGTTGATCGATTTCAACTTTCAGCATACTTTGGCCCCAAAAAAATTTCGATGCGAGTCAATGAATCGAGCTTGACCTCTATTATCCGAATATCGTATTGAAAATTCGTTTCTGACCGTTGTGTGAGGTGTCGGAGCAAAAACTGCGTTTTTGAGGTATTTTTCGTAAATATTGGTAAATAGGAGGGGTTTTTATTCGAAATTTGGGGCACTTCTAATTATCGGGTTTCAAAAGTAATGACATATGTTCAGGGAGGTCGGAATATACGAAATCGACCCCCAAGAACGGCGGTTTTGCTCAACCTTGCCACATAAGAGGGGTGTGAAGCTTCAAAAACCACCCCCACACACCTCTATGGTGAATTTCTAGTGACTCCTCTTCTCTAAAATTTTTTTTGGTTTTGTTGTTCATCAGACCAACTGTCATGCTTCTTTCACAAAAAGCCAATTTTTCATGGTTTACAGTTGCACTATAAGGTCAATTATTCATTTTGCCTCCTTAAAATTGTAGTTTGGGGGCTAAACTCCACCGAGGGGGGTAAAATTTAAAAATTATTACCATTTTCGAACTCTGCGCGAAATTTTAAATAATTTCGATATGTCGCATCGCTGTTTTTAAAATAATAATTTGGCAGGGGTGGGAGGGATAAGGGTTGGAAATTTTTTTGGGGGCCAAGGTAAGCTGAAAGTTGAAATCAATCAACCACTATTGAAAAGCTGAGAGTCAAAACTCACATTATCCCTAAAATTTTTTTCGTTTTCATTATGGATTCATAAGGAGTACTACACACTCTACAATCTCGTATTTTCATTTCTTTTTTTTCATACTGCTTTTTTCAGGGAGAAAGTCGCACTAAAAGTCGTGAGATTAGAATTGAAATTCACATTTGACAGTTACAAAAAATTTCGTAGAACCGAAGTTGAAGAGTTTGTAAAAAGAAATATTTTTTGTCTCTTGACATTTTTACCCTAGTTCAATCATCTTCAAGTTATGAACCTGCAGTTTCGAAATGAATTAATTTTGGAATGCATTTCGAAACTGGTTCATAACTTGAAGATGGTTGAACTAGGGCAAAAATGTCAAGAGACAAAAAATATTTCTTTTTTCAAGCTCTACAACTTTGGTCCTACAAAATTTTTCTGTAAGTGTTGAAAAAATATATGTTAGAGACAAAACTCACATTTGCCATTCGTCTCCTTTCATTTAAAGATAACCGGGGGATTGGAATTTTTTTCCTGGGAATCCTATTCTAAGGTCTTACTTGACAATGTAAAATGATTTCAGCATTCCTGATGATCGACGAGTGTCCTAAAACCAATTTTTACATTTTTCTCGAAATTGCTTATGGTGGATAATGTGAGTTTTGACACTCAGCTCTTCAATTGTCTGATTTGCGTAAATTCCAATTACGTTTCATCTAAATGGTATCAATCCTTCAGTTTCCCCCTCAAATTCAAGTTTGGAACAGAATTCCACCGAGGGGGGGGGAGAGGTCAAAATAAAAAATCATGATGATTTTCGGATTTCGCGCGAGATTTTGACCTGTTTTGATGTATCGCATCGCTATTTTTGAGCAAGTATTCCATGACTCAATTCTGGTGGGGGGGGGGACCAAACTGTTTATTTTCATTACTTCGCATTGTGCAGGAATTTTTCGCTCATTTTTACGGTAATCGACTTTAAATGGTTTCATTCAACGAAATTAACGAGTATTTTTTGGATCTCACCTATATTTTGGTTAGGAGGGCTCTTTTACTGTCAAAAATCATCCAAAATGCATAAAAATTGCACTTAAAGTGCAATAAAATGCAGTTGTGCAGGGTGCAACGGAAAAAAATTACACATCCGATGTCGGGAGAAGTACCTCAACCCAAATCCGTCAAATTTTTTTGGTTCGGACAATATGTCCCCTAAATCACCTTTTTAGGGGTCCATCCCCCTATTGTTCGGGGTTAAAAATCTGAAACTGCACTTTTTCGAATAAGGCTTGTAGTACCGACATTTCGGCAGCTTATTTTTTTGGTTCTCAAAAAAGATCGCTGGATGAACACTTTTTCGTGTTTGGATCATAGACTAGATATAATACACGTCCGCTCGCGATAATTATACTCGAAATGGCAAATTCGCCTCCCCTGCTACTCTCGACCACCATCACCTCGACGAGACGAGAGTCGAAACAAAAAAAACTCGTACAGAATTACCAACGTCGTCCCTTCGTCGAGAGCTTTCGACACTCGAGACGAGTATATTTTTCGTCGCGCTAAAATTTCGAGTACACTACGGAAAATTGTATACAAAAATGAAAGCAGCAGAAAATACGAGTAAAACAAAAAACCAACACTCGTCTCGTCATCGCCTGTCTGGTACATATTCGAGCAAAGGTATGGTTTTGAAAATCGAATTCTATATGCATTTTCCTCTTCCTCTCGACGACTGCGTTGATTTGAAATTCTTCCGAAAATGGGAAAAAAGTTGAAGTGAAAATTGAAGTACCTATATTCGTATATGGCCTTTATACTTGGGAAATTGGTATTTGGAAGTACACTATGATTTATGACTTTCGAACAAGAGTGTAATAAATTTGCAAAATATATAAACGCCGACGTATTTGTATGTGTACCAGTATATATGTATGTAATATGTATGTAGATGTACATCGTCGATACAGTTGAAATGAAAAATACCATGCTCTGTATCCGTCGGTTGGCTGCTCTATTATACCACACCGAATTCTTATGTATACCCGGCGATACGAGGCTACAATGTGCTTACGTTTTGTAACCGGTCATTATAAATTAAACATGAAAAGCTATTTAATGCCTAATTACAGGGTCGCGTTTGTACTCCGAAATTAAGATAAAAGCTTATTCAGCTATGATTGAAATTTTTAGTACTATGCTTCGTTCGGTCATATAAAGGTCATGACGAAACGTCCGAATAAAGAAGCGAAAAATACGCGCACGTAGAACTTGGTTTTTATTATGTTTCGAATTGTACCAGATGTAAAATGTGTTTTGGGCAGAGATACCAATACGTCGTAGTTTCGAAACATTCGCATTTTTTCAAATTACTGAACTCCAATCGGTAAATTTGTTTTCAGTTTTCAACTTTACGCCTACGCCATGTACAGTTTTCAGTTGTGTGTGAGATTTCCATCGTTGACATGCGATTTTTAAACAGAATTTCGTAGATTGGTCTTTTTTAAAATAATGATTAAAGGTTGTTCATTTCTTTCGCGAAACGATAATAATCAATCGAATTAGTGTCCAAAAACAGCATTATTGATAGTTGATTAATGATTATGAGTACACAGGTCTGCATTTTTTTCAAATTTTTTCAGCTTGATCAACGCTGAACTAATTTTTAGTGCTGAGATTCAATTATGGTTTCAGTTTTTCTGCATCACTTCGTGAATTTTCATGATTTTAATTTTTTTATTGAAAATTTGCTTTACACTTTTTGATGAATTTTGAAAATTCAAGTCGATTTTCTGGGTAAATTGTAAAACTAAAATTTCCTTTCTGAATAGTCTAATTAGTTTTTTCCAAGAAATCTTAGCTTTCGAGATATGTTTAATAAAAGAAAAAAGTTGAATTTTGAACTTTTGGCTGAAATATCTCAAGGACTGAGCTTCTTAGGTAAGAACTAATTGGACTTTACTGAAATACAATAATTTTACACTCCACAATTGCAGGTATCCCAGTAGGTTACTTTTTTCAAGGAAAGTCACTATTAGTTACTTTTTGTATTCAAAAGTTATTATTGGTTACTTTTCATTCCAAAAAAATACTTTTTTCAAAAATTTGAGCAAAAATCAATTTTTTGATTTTTGGTTTTAAAAAAAATTTTCTTTAAAAAAAATCAAAAATTGCTTTTAAAAAAATAATTTGAAAAAAGTATACTATGGCACTTTAGTATTGCAAACCCTCCAAGTAAAAATTCGAAATTCGAATGACTTTTTTACATTTTTTAGGTGAAATCATGAATTGAAATTTTAAAAAAAGGTTCCTTTTGTGGACTTTCTTGGTTACTTTTCCGACTATCAGAGATTCCTTAAGTTACAGTTTTTTTCAAATTTTGGCTGGAATGTTTGCAATTGATGTTTAATTCATTTTTTTTTTGTAGAACCCTTCCTTTGCCCAAAAAATCTGCGTCAGAAGTCAAAAGTTATCAAAAAGTGTAAAACGAATTTTCAACAAAAACCTGAATTGTAAAAAATTTTGACGTGCTGTATTTATTCTCAATTTCCCCCACGATCACCTGGAAAAATCCTATCAATATCACACATTGCATTACAGATAGCATTTTCTATGTTTACCTGTGTTATGATGAAAGTTTCTTGAAATCGAAATCTCTTGAATTTCTTAAAAAAAAAATTTTCCCAGTGATGTTTAAAAGTTCCAAAAGAAGCATATTTTGGAAAATTGAAATATATGTACATTAGGGTGTCCCTTATAAAAAATTTTGGAATTTTTTTCGGGACCCCCCCTAGTTTGGTGCCACTACATGAGAAAATGACACACAAAAAATTTCAGCCCGATTGATGCATATTAACCCGTGCCTCAAAGCCCATTTTGAAAAATAGAAGAGGCGCGCTCGAGATCATAATACTCCACTACAGGCACGCGGCAACGAAACGCTAAAAACACCCCTCCCGACCTGGCGGCTTTAAACTTACGCCGAAGGCATGCAAATGAAGATAGAGCTTTCGGGTTTGCAGCATTCGATTCCTTACAAAATTCCGGATAAGACGAAATTTTTTTCAAATTTTTTGGGCCCCCGGGGGGAAAAGCGCGAGGATATTAAAACGTGTGATTGAAAAAAACCAACAAACAGAATTGAATTATAATATTTCAAATCGATTTTTCGGGAGGGAAAAGCTTCCAGGAGGTATTCAGAGCTTCTGAATCCAGTTTTGAGGTCATTTTGACTTCGAACTATAACCAGGACCCAAAATGGGCCCATATGGAGAGGTGGTGGGGAGGGGCCAACTCGCAAGCTTTCCATAATTATCGAGTGTGGTATCAAAATTCGTGTTTTTTACTCCGGAGTCCGTTTCCGACGTTCCTTCAACAAAAAACTCCAAAATGGTCCCCCAGGGAGGTGGTGGGGAGGAGTCAAATTTAAAATTTTCCAAAATATCGAGTGTGGTATCAAAATCAATGTTTTTTTACCCGGATAATTCATTTCTTACGTTTCTACACAAAAAAAAAAAAAACAAAATGGGCCATTGGTGGGGGAGGTGGGGAGGAGTCAAATTTAAAATTTTCCAAAAATATCGAGTGTGGTATCAAAATCAATGGTTTTTTTACCCGGAGAGTTAATTTCTTACGTTCCTTCAACAAAACCCCCAAAATAGGCCCAAAGGAAAGGTGGCGTCAATGGTTCAAATTGAAAATTTTTCATAGTAATCAAGTGGAGGTATCGAAATATATGTTTTTCGAACCCCAGAATCCATTTCTTAGGTCATTTCGACGCCTAACTCAAACCACGAAATTTGACTCCTCCCCCCACCACCTTCCCGGGGGACCATTTTGGTGTGTTTTGTTGAAGGAACGTCGGAAAACGGACTCCAGAGTAAAAAACACGAATTTTGATACCACACTCGATAATTATGGAAAATTTTAAATTTGACTCCTCCCAACCTCCCCCTCCAATGGGCTCATTTTGGGTTTTTTTGTTGAAGAAACGTAAGAAATGAATTCTCCGGGTAAAAACCATTGATTTTGATACCACACTCGATAATTATGGAAAATTTTAAATTTGACTCCTCCCAACCTCCCCCACCAATGGGCCCATTTTGGTTTTTTTTTGTTGTAGAAACGTAAGAAATGAATTCTCCGGGTAAAAAACCATTGATTTTGATACCACAAAGAAAAAAAAAAAAACTCGATAATTATGGAAATTTTAAATTTGACTCCTCCCAACCTCCCCCACCAATGGGCCCATTTTGGGTTTTTTTTTGTTGTAGAAACGTAAGAAATGAATTCTCCGGGTAAAAAACCATTGATTTTGATACCACACTCGATAATTTTGGAAAATTTTAAATTTGACTCCTCCTCACCACCTCCCCTGGGGGACCATTTTGGAGTTTTTGTTGAAGGAACGTCGGAAACGGACTCCAGAGTAAAAAACACGAATTTTGATACCACACTCGATAATTATGGAAAGCTTGCGAGTTGGCCCCTCCCCACCACCTCCCCATATGGGCCCATTTTGGGTCCTGGTTATAAGTTCGAAGTCAAAATGACCTCAAAACTGGATTCAGAAGCTCTGAATACCTCCTGGAAGCGTTTCCCTCCCGAAAAATCGATTTGAAATATTATAATTCAATTCTGTTTGTTGGTTTTTTTCAATCACACGTTTTAATATCCTCGCGCTTTTCCCCCCGGGGGCCCAAAAAATTTGAAAAAAATTTCGTCTTATCCGGAATTTTGTAAGGAATCGAATGCTGCAAACCCGAAAGCTCTATCTTCATTTGCATGCCTTCGGCGTAAGTTTAAAGCCGCCAGGTCGGGAGGGGTGTTTTTAGCGTTTCGTTGCCGCGTGCCTGTAGTGGAGTATTATGATCTCGAGCGCGCCTCTTCTATTTTTCAAAATGGGCTTTGAGGCACGAGTTAATATGCATCAATCGGGCTGAAATTTTTTGTGTGTCATTTTCTCATGTAGTGGCACCAAACTAGGGGGGGTCCCGACAAAAATTCCAACATTTTTTTTCCACCAAGTATAAATAAGGGACACCCTAATGTATATATGGGGGGGGGAGGTATGTGATGTTTTTGGAAAAAAAAACAGAATTTCTTCCAATTAATGAAAATTTATCCTCGATATTGTTTTCCAAAACCGAATTTCCGCAATTCCAGCCTTTTTCAAAGGCCTGTAAAAATAATCAATCTCTGAACTTATTTTGACCTTTTTCTCGATTTTTTTGAAAATTTCGTTTTTTATCCTTTTTTTACCCTTAAGGAAGGTATCCGAACTCAAAGTAAAATTTTGAACCCAAACAAAAATAAAAATCGAAAGTATATCATAAAAGAACATCATATCCATCATTTCAGGTGGTGAATTTCACTTCTCGAATTTTGGCGAATTTTGGCGAATTTTCAACATTTCAAAATTACCTACCTAACTCGTCGCCTTTGCAAAATATGAAAATTTGATCTAATTAACGAAAAAAGCCAAAAAATTTTATATACCCTATTTTCGACCTCCTAAATCGATTGAGAGTGGTTTTAAGAAGTTTTGGAGCCTCCAGAAAGTTTTGGAAATTTTCAGCGTTGGAGAAAATCCCATAAAAATGGTTCATTGTATGAACTTCAGCATCTATAATTGCGGATAACTAATATTAGTGACCAATCTGATCGATTAAAGCAGAATTTTCCAAAATTCGCAACTTTGAGTTCAAATTCATATTTTTTAGTTGACAATTTTCCTGAAAAATTAATTTTCTGCCAAAAAAAGATGAATTTGAATTCAAAGTCCCGAATTTTGGAAAATGCTGCTTTAATCAATCAGATTGATCACCAGTATTAGTTATCCGCGGTTATAGGTACTGAAGTTCATATGAACCATTTTTATGGGCTTTTCTCCAGTAATGAAAAATTCCAAAATTTTCTGGAGGCTCTGAAACTTTTTAGAATTGCTTCTAATCGATTTGGGATGTCAAACATAGGGTAAGTATAAACCTAATTTCAGCCTTTTTCGTTAATTAGATCAAATTATCATATTTTGCAAGGGCGATGAGTTAGGTAGGTAGGTAATTCTTAAATTTCAAAAATTCACCAAAATTCGAGAAATAAACTTCAGTTCCTGAAATTTTGGATATGGAGTTCTTTTATGATGTACTTTCGATTTATTTTTGTTTGAGCTCAAAATTTTGCTTTGAGTTCGGATATCTCCCTTGTTAGTGACTTTCTTTCTCCCTAGCACTCAAAAAATAATAATTTTCCAGTAAAATTGACGAAGATCAGTTCTTCACCTAATATCGACCTCTCTGTACCAAATTTCACATTTTCTAGTCTTGCTGAAGCCTTTAGCGAAATTTGATTTTCTCCACAATTTTCTTATCTTTCTAGAAAGTGTAAAAATGAACTTTTTTCGCGCTATTTAGACAAATTCGGAAGTTCTGAAACAAAAACATAAACCTGGAGACTCCAGCAAGGATGGAAATCATGAAATTCGATTTTGAGAAATCGATATCAAGTGAAAATCACACTCAAAAAAATAAAAAATAAATTTTATTAAACGTAATAATAAAAAGGCACCATTCACAAAACTAGTAAAATTTATTCAAAAAATAATAATATTTATTGCAAAATAATAATATTTATTGCAAAATAATAATATTTATCGCAAAATTGACAAACTTTATTTTCTATGCAATAAACTTTACCAAATTTCGTGATAAATTTTATTATTTTTTTAAATAAAAATTGCTAATTTTGCGAATGGTGCCCCGTTATTATTTTTTTTGGATAAACTTTATTTTTTTTTATAAAATTTATTATTTTTGATAAAATTTATTATTTTTTGGATAAAATTTATTTTTTTTGAATAAAATTTATTTATTTTGAATAAAATTTATAATTTTTTGCAACACTTTCTATTTATTTTTCATTCTCCATTTTTCTCAGTGCATGTTTCATAAATTTTACTGCAAGAATACTTTTTTTTTTCAAATAGGTATATTCTATTTTTGCTGAAAAATAACAAATTTTAATTTTTAAAAATTCACTAAAAAAAGAAAAAAAAGATCGCGGGCTACTGAAATTTTAGTTTTGGGGGTTTTGGAACCTGCTCTTTCCAGAATTCCCACTCCTGGAGTGTTCTTTCAACCTTCATGAGTAATTGGTAGATTTCAAAATCGAAGTCGAAGTGCTTTTTGGAATGAACATTGCTTCAGGAGATAAAAAGATGAGAGGGATGAAAAGTATTGACGCAATCAAGATGTAGAAAATACACCTTACTCGTACCTATTTTTAAAACAACGATTTTCCTTAATTATCGAGGATAAATGAGTTTATATGAATAGAAGTACACTTCAGTGTAGCGAGCTGTACGATGATGACGAGGGGGCGGGGGTTGGTTCGTCGCATTTTTTTTATGCATGTACTACGAATAAGCCCTATACAAACTAATCCTATTTGCAGTTTGCTTTCAATAATTAAACCACTCGATCGATGAGTTTGGAAAAAGAAAAGCGCGTCAGCGTCACGAGTATCAATGTAGGTGCTTAGGTGGGGAGCGGGGCACTTCTAATAACACCGCAAATACTGAAGTGTGTGCGTCTTTTCACAAAATCCCAGCTTAAACTTCGACGCGACGCGATGCGACGAAGGGATCGCAATCATATTTTTGTACATCGAAAAAAGGGGGCCTCGTGTAACCGGAGCGAAGCGATCCGCATCCGCCGAGAACAACTATTCTCATATCGTAAGGATTACGTGTATACTATACTCTCGCGACCCTTCGACATTTTTCCTAGCTTTTCATAAAACAGCCCCGGTACACAATACTCCGTAGTCCCCGCACCTCGCCTCGGCGTCGAGTATTAAGATATGGAATTTTGACAAAATACCAGTCTCTCTGCAGTAAAATGAATTTTTCTCCGGTTAAATCTTATTAGTTATTACGTACGAACCGATACGAAAGCAGGGTGATGAGGGGGCGTACAGAAGGGAGCGAAGTATTAATTTTCCATTTCGCTGTATTGGTACAATCGAATCTAGACTACGGTATCGTTTAATAATTAATCTTTAAATGAATACCATTCACGTGAATGTTATCTGTATAATTTCGCGTTTCGATTGCATACACTCGAGCTACCGGAATGAGATTAATTTCCCATAAATCTCCACACTCCGTCTGTTCCCTTTTCGTTTTCGGCGAAATTGTCGTGCTAACGCCATTCGAGAGTCCAGTGTTTGAAAAGTTGCATACAGAGGAGTGTGCAGGAGCAAGATAGGATATCTTACATCAAGTTTAGGTTTTTGACCCTTCTTGAGAGACTCTGAAATTGAAATATGCGATTGATTCATTTCGAAAATTATTTGAAATTGAAGTAAAATTGTGATTGTTTTTTTTTTCGAACAAATTGATTTCTAAGATGTGATGGTCAGAAATAAGGAAAAGTTAAAATTCCGTGAAAATTATTGGAAATGAACCAAAAAATTGAAAATCATTCAATGTTTATTTTCTAAAAACTCGGGAAAAATTTGAAAATGTTTCTAATCTAGAAAAGTCGAAGAAAATTATGGAATTTTAGGGAAATTCAAATATTGTAAAATAATTGTATAATTTTCGAAAGAAGTGAAACGTCGTGTTTTCTTTTCCTCCCATCTATAAAATAACGAAACTGCCACACATTTTATTGTTTTTTTTTTACCTCTTTGAAGCTATTTACCTCAAAATTGAGCTCCTCACTAAATGAGCAGTAAATTTTGAAAAATTTTCCACTTTCACAAAAATATATTTAGAAAAATTGCTTAATCAACAAACTAATTTCCCTTCTTTTCTGACGATGAAGATAAGTCAGGCTTTTGACAAAAAGGTCAAGCTAATCATGTAAAGTAACGCTTTTTAACTCAAGTCAAAAGTCATGGTTTTTTTTTTCAAAAATTGAAAAAAAATCCATTCAGGTTTAATACCGTTCTTAAATTGAATCAGTGAAAATTCACTAACGAAATTGCCAGAATTGAGTCACTGTAGAAATCAACGAAAAACTCCTGATTCAATTAGTGATTTTTCAATATTTTAAATCAGTAATTCTTTCCCATAATTACCTACTGATTCAATCAGTAGATAGTTATTGAAAAAAATTATTGATTCAAAAATGAAAATTCAACTATTAAATCAGTAGTTTTTCACTGATTGGCAGTGAAATTTCACGATTCTTCAGTACCTTACTTAATTCTGGATATTTCTTCAGTGAATTTTCACTGAGTCAAATTAATAGAAGAACAGGCAATTTAAATTAAAAAAGAACTCATTGCGATATTGTTTAAATCATTTTTTTTTAAATTTGTTCGTAAAAATTAAAATTTAGGAGCTCATTATGATTTTTTTTGAATTATACTTATTTGTTTAAAGTTCAAAGTAAAAATTGATTTTTTTGAGGGGGGGGGGGGTGGTTCATTGAAAAATTCATGCAAAAAGGTCAAACTAAGTCAAGCATTTTGCTCCACAAATTTTATTAGACACCCTGCAAAATCGTAAAAATTGTTTGAAATTTTGATGGGTAACAAGCGTAAATTACTTCAGATGAATTAAAAATTGTTGAACTTTGAAATGGACTGAATAGAAATGATGCAGAAAATGTAGAAAGATGAGGCACTTTTACGGAAAAATCGTAAATTAGTATTGTATGGTGGAGGGAAGGAGGGGTGGGGGGCTCAAATCATCCGACTCAAATGAAATCTCTTTCAATCGTTTTGAATTTGATTAATTTGGATATAATTTCTTCATGGAGATTAGGTGAGTTTCTCCCAGCCCTCTTCTGCCAAGTCTAGCTCTTTTTTGGATGTTATAAAATTTTTTCTACCCTTTCGCTCCCGCTGTCACATATGTGTGACAGGCAAATGACATTTCATTGCCCGGCGTCACACATTTTGTGACTCCATCAGCTTACATTTAAAAATAGCTGATATCTCTGTGTTGGGCTATTGTAGCACTCTCTCAATTATAAATCAGTGAAAATTACCGAAAATCACTGAGAAACAGTCAGAATTGCAGCACAGGAGAAAACCAGTGAATTTTTTTTCACTGAAAACAAATCAGTGAAAGAAAATCACTGAAAATCAGTGAAAATTCACTGAAAACTCAGTGATATTTATGAAATTCACTGAAAAATCTGTGAAATTCTTTGAATAATCAGTGAAAAATCACTGAAGATCAGTGAATTTCGCTGATTTTTCACTTAATTCTGGCTATTTCTTCAGTGAATTTTCACTGAGTCAAATTAATAGAAGAACAGGCAATTTAAATTAAAAAAGAACTCATTGCGATATTGTTTAAATCATTTTTTTTTAAATTTGTTCGTAAAAAAATTAAAATTTAGGAGCTCATTATGATTTTTTTTGAATTATACTTATTTGTTTAAAGTTCAAAGTAAAAATTGATTTTTTTTGAGGGGGGGGGGGGTGGTTCATTGAAAAAAAATTCATGCAAAAAGGTCAAACTAAGTCAAGCATTTTGCTCCACAAATTTTATTAGACACCCTGCAAAATCGTAAAAATTGTTTGAAATTTTGATGGGTAACAAGCGTAAATTACTTCAGATGAATTAAAAATTGTTGAACTTTGAAATGGACTGAATAGAAATGATGCAGAAAATGTAGAAAGATGAGGCACTTTTACGGAAAAATCGTAAATTAGTATTGTATGGTGGAGGGAAGGAGGGGTGGGGGGCTCAAATCATCCGACTCAAATGAAATCTCTTTCAATCGTTTTGAATTTGATTAATTTGGATATAATTTCTTCATGGAGATTAGGTGAGTTCCTCCCAGCCCTCTTCTGCCAAGTCTAGCTCTTTTTTGGATGTTATAAAATTTTTTCTACCCTTTCGCTCCCGCTGTCACATATGTGTGACAGGCAAATGACATTTCATGCAAATTGTGACTCCTGTTCATTTAATCAGTGATATTTGTGTTGGCTGATTCAATAGGAGCACTCTAAAACTTCTGTGGTGGGCTGCCAACACTGCAACCAATTATTTTCACCTTTGAGCTCACACAGTGTTACCAACAACCCATAAAAAGGAAAAAATTGGCCAAAATGAAAAAAATTCTCTTTTTTTCTACAAAGTTGCGAATTCGTGAAAACGCAATATTTGGTCCTAAACTAGTTATTAGAAGATAAATATGTAAGGAAAAAAAAAAAAAATTGGGTCATAGGAAGCCACCAAAAATTTGGGTGCGGGAGCGAAAGGATTTTAATCAATTATTCTATCAAAAATATGTTTTCAATTTTTGTTTGCAATTTCATCAATTTTGATGATAATCTATACGATTTTTTTTGCTCTATTTTTATCAGTTTTTAAAATAAAATGAACTCATTTTTTTGGTAATAATTCTATAAATTTTAATACTATTGATTTAAATGAATTTTATATAATTTCCAACCCTCTTTCAAATTTTTTACAGTTTGTAACGTTGTTTCGAATGAATGGAGTAAGCAGTGAAATTATCTTTTCAAAAAATAAGTTCTGGTTTGATTTCTTTTTACTTTTTTGTAAATATTAAATATTGATCGTATATTTTGATATTAAATTATTCTAGGAATTCGAAAACAGTATTTTGCAGTGCTGCATAAAGCCTCCAAATGTGCCCCTAAGGACTGCAAAACTACTGTTTAATTTCGTTTTTTCATTTCAAAAATTTTGGAGTTGACATTTTTTTGAAAGATTTATGAGCATGATATGGCCTTCAGACCAATTTCTTCAGATCTCTGCAAAATTTCAGACGAAAGTCAAAGTTGAAGACAAAAATCAGTATTTTCGCATTTTTGGAGTTTACTTTTCTGGTGTATTTGGAGGCATGAAACTTCTTGATAAAATTTTTCATCAAAATCTGTAATGAAAAAAATTTGAACATTTTTCTGATTGACATTTTTGAGGAATTTGGCAACAAGATTCGACCTTCCAACTAATTTTATTTAAATTTCGTGAATTGAAAAAAATCAGAAAATCCCTCTCCTCCCCATTTCTTGAAATCATTTGAGATATTTTTGTTTTGAATTAAATTTCCGGATGCTAAAATTTTTTCCAGTCTTTTTTGTTTTCTCAAACCATGATGCTGTTCGTAAGCTTCTCTGAACATACCGAGAGTTTTCATGGACGTATTGATGTCTCTGGCCATCTTATTAATCCCGATGGCATATTCATTCGTCATTGACAATATTATTTACTCGATCGAACAGATTTTATAGTTAATACTCGCGGACCATAGGCAGTGTGAATTTTACGACACACATATGCAGCTAACTAGCTACACGTAGCGTTGTCGAACGAATTATGTAATCTCGTACCTATGTATGATTTAATGTAAAAACACGCATAACCACTCGCCACGTATTTGTAGTAGTGTAATACACGATGAGCACACATACGAGAGAATCGAGAGGCATTACCGTTCGATAGGATTTTTCCATTAACTGGTTTTTTTTTCGTCCTCCTCATCGTCTTGGATGACCAACTAAACACGTACAGTGTACATGGTGGATATACACGTAGCATGTCAATCAAAACCCAGCAACGAATCGATTCGCCAACAGGTTTACTTCCTAATTGCAATAAACGATTTTCGCATCGCGATATCGATATTCAACCCATTCACGTTGCCTTCGATAAAATAGAATATAGAATACGCTCTTTTCACCAGGCGATTACAACCAGGATGATGAGCGCGCGTGCAACGCATCTTTCGCGGATTACAATTTGTAAGAGGAGTGCTGCTGGACGAGAATTTGTAATTAGACGGCCGCGAATGGATGCACGGTAGTTTCTCGCGATGAATTTTTAAGCAATTTTTTCGCGCTTTGTTAATTAGCGGCCAGCGACGTTACGTGCCGCGCAGGTGCTGTTATAGGTATTAATTTACAACGCTCATCGAGATGGCCCGGAGTAGCCTTCGTGTGTCAAGCTCGAGGCTCGACGAATTATGTGCAGCTGTGACGAAATTCGGAATGCGCAAAATTTATTTCCACAACGACTTGTATTCTTGTACGCCATGCACAGTTATATTTTGCGGAAGTTGATGGTTCATTATAATGTACCATACGTAAAAATTATAATACTCGTTTGGAGAAAACATAGTTTTTGGAAAAAATTCTTTTCCACTTTGTATCACGCGGAGCATATGCAATGCAGCTACCTATTTAGATAAACAACAACGTATTACCAAATTTTGGCAGGTGTTGAAAAATTCTCCGATTGTGGACAAAATACGTTCTTTTTGCACTTGGACGATAATCCTGATCTAGCCCTTCTAATCAATTACGATTTCTAATGATCATTACTAGTCCAGTAAAATTAACATTCTATAATGCAAATTGAGGTGGCAAGCTGAATTTTGGTATACTGGTCCATTTTCATGTCCTAAACACGAATTTAAGGTGTGCGGTCGCGCACGGATCCGGCGTTCCCCGAAATTGTGGATCTTTGCCCACAAATCCGGTATTTGGCCCATATCTGCTAAAATATGGGTTCTAGAGCAAAAATGAGGTCTATGAAAGTTATTCTACGTCAAATTTCCTATCAGAAGACTTTCAAAATGGTATTTAAAAATTCAAGGGGGCTGGAGCTATAGTTGATTAAAGAGAGGCGTTTTTCTCCAAAAATCTGATTTTTGGCCCGTATCTGCTGAAATATGGGGTTTAAAACAAAAATGAGGTCTGTGAAAGTTATTCTACGTCAAATTTTCTATCAGATGACTTTCAAATGGTATTCAAAAATCTAAGGGGGCTGAAGCTATAGTTGATTAAAGGGAGGGGGTTTTCTCCGAAAATCTGATTTTTGGCTATATTTGCTAAAATATCGACCCCAGTGCAAAACTGGCAGTAAAAGGCAAAAGTGATAGGCGAAAATATGACAGAAAATACTTGTGGGATAAAGAAAGAAGTCAGACAAGGCTGCACCCTATCACCAAGGCTATTCAACCTAAAGCGAAAATATGACAGAAAATACTTGTGGGATAAAGAAAGAAGTCAGACAAGGCTGCACCCGATCACCAAGACTATTCAACCTATATGTAGAGAAAATAGAGAAAGGTGCCAAATTGCAGCATGATGGATTCAAAATAAATGGAGTGAAGATTGGCAGCATCAGCTATGTAGATGATAAGGCAATCATAGCCGAGACACCTCAGCAATTACAGTGCATGGTCACCAGGAGAGTCATAAGTATGGGATGAAATAAATGCCAGTAAAACAAAAGTGATGAAAATTTAGAGACAACAGATGAATAAACCATTAAAAATCATGGTGGAAAATGAAAAACCGGAGCAAGTAGAACATTTCTGATACCTTGGAACAATAATAATGGAAGATGGAAGAGATGAAAAAGAAGTTTGGACAAGGATAGCAATGGCTAGGAATGCATTCAGCAATTTGGATAGAGTTCCAAAAGATGTCAATATGCCGCTAAAAATGAGAAAACAGCTCCTCAAATGCTATGTGTGGACAGTAATGAGATATGGATACAAGATGTGGACAATGTCGGTAAACATTGAAAAGAAAATTTAAGCATTTGAACTCTGGTGCTGTAGAAGGATGCTGAAAATCTCCTATAAAGATAAAGTTTTGAATAAGAGTTGAAGCGACAAATTTGAGAGTGCTGAGATTTCAACGTATCTCTCACTAGGAACACAAAATACGTTTCTGAACACGTAAATTACTGATAGATTAATGTTACCAGAGTTGATATTTCTCATACTTATTATCCCTTCTTCAACTTTTTCAGAAGTTATCGTGCTTTCAAGTTTGTTTTCTGGTGAAATTTTTGATGTCGCTTGGTCTTTTTTGATTTATCACGGGGTTCAGTTGAAAAACTGAAGATGGATAAAGGAGTACTACTTGATAACATAATGAGGAAGAAGATTGAATTTATAAAGGAGAACATAGACAGCAACAAGGTTTTCCTAATGCTGATGCAAAGAAAAATCTTGGGAAAGGCTCGAAGATGAAGGTGATGACTGACCATGTTAAGCGGGATTAATTTACATGTATAAAAGTTACCCTTAAGATAAGAAAACGGTTATTATTAAATAAGAGATGTTATAATATGTATGAGTATACATATGTATGGTCTGCAACCTCTAATCAGGTGGAGATGCACAATAATGAGGCAGTCACTATAACCCTTGATGAGTAAATAATTAACTGCCTTCCTGTCGGATGCTATGATATTGCCCAAATCCAAGGGCAGTGGAGCTACAACTAAGCAAAGAGAGGCTGTAGCTTAGCAGCAGATTGTGAATAAACATTGGATGATGATAGAGGGACAAAATTTTATACAGTGAATGTCGTCGTCATCGTCATTGTGTCTCCTTCACAGGAGGTGGCATGCATCTTTTCCTATATTTGACGGCTCCTTGAGCACCTTATGGTTACTCTAAAGGTATTACATGGTGAGTTGGTTGTTACCAGTTCTGACCATCTTCTTCCTCTTAATGATTTTCCTTGTATCTTCCCCTATAGAGCTAGTGGGAAGAGGAAGATGCCATTCCCTCGAATTTTGTGCGCTAAGTATTTTTGTTTCCTGTTTTTGACATCTTTTAGTAAGACTTTCCATTCTTCGTCAATTCTTGCTAGGACTACTTCATTTCTGACATATTTCTTCCACAAAACCCTGAGTAGTTGGCGGTAACTAGGGTTGGGAGTAAAATAAATGGTAGAATTTTTTTTATTCTACACGTAGAATGACACATGTAGGTAAAATGTAGAATGCGTGGAATGCAAAAAAAAAGCTTCAGAAATTCTGAAAATTTCACAATTATTTTGAATTTACTCGCTCTCTTTTACTGGTCTTACTTGATGTTAAAAAAAGTCCACGGGAAGCTGCAAAATACCAGAAATGTAGAATTAAAGAAAGAAATCAAGATGAGAAAAATCGTGTTTTTTGGCTTTTTAGATGGAAATTTTGCTCATTCTACACATTCTACATTTATTCTACACATTTTACCTCAAATGTAGAGTTTTCTACGCATAAACTCCCATCCCTGGCGGTAACACCACATTTCAAAGGCAAATATTTTATTCTCACACTGAACTCATAATCTATGTTTCACAAGAATATTTCATAACGGACCATACATAACATCGCATTATTCTTTTCCAGGGGTTCGAGGTTCATTGTTCAATTACCAAGCACCTTATAGAGGTTATTGAACACATTCTTTGCCATACCAATTCGTGTCATCATTTCCTTGAGGTCTTTTCCATGATTATTTATCAGTGCTCCTAAATACCGGAATACCATTAGAATTTTTTTTAGCCTGGTAGGCCAGCTTGACTTGAAACCTTATAGGAGAGGGAAGAGGGCGCTCTAAAGAGGGGTTTACCCCCCCCATTTTCAAAATGAATCTTGCTCAGTCCAAAAATGTCATTATTTTCAAGATTTCAGGGAGATAAGTCCCTCAAATTTGAAATTTCTCATCTCGAGTATTCACATTTCCCCGACTTTTTTTTTGGAAAGATTACTTTTTTTCAACTTAGGACAACCTGCCGACATTCCTACCAAATTTTTATTGGGGTTTGATGATGGCTTCTCAGGCGAAAAAAAAATTGTAATGGTATCCGTTTTCACCATATCAAATTTTGTCCCTCTATCATCATTCGATGTTTATTTGCAATTTGCTACTGAGCTACCATCTCTCTTTGCTTAGTTGTAGCTCCAGCTTCTTGGATTTGTGCATATCATTCATAAATCATCTGATAGGAAATTTGACGTAGGTTAAGTTTGGTAGACCCCAATTTTGCTCTAGAACCCATATTTTAGGAGATATGGGCCAAATACCTGATGAAGGGGGGGCAAAGATCCACAATTCCAGAGAACGCTGGGTCCGGACGCGACCGGACACCTTAAATTTGTATTTAGGGCATGAAAATGGACCAGTATACCAAAATTCAGCTTGCCACTTCAATTTGCGCTATGGGGCCATTTTTTTTGCTAATTTTACTGGACTATACATGACTCGCTAACAAATTGACGTCTGCCGACTATTTTCTAGTAACTTAGAAAGTAACCCATCATCGAACGATCTAAGCAAAATAATAGGGAAAAGGTGAATAGGTAAAATTGATACCTCAAGCGTCGCCGAGTATACCCAAAATGTCCAATTTTATAGTATTTTAATCGGAATTTTATTCGCGTAGGATTACTTCGGATTTTTTTCATCTATTTTATATACCATCGAATACATAGGTAGATTGAATATAGAATGGTAATAGACTCGTCATACTGGTTTTTTTTCTTCACGCGAATGATATTCGCAGCGTCCAGAGCCTAGTTTAATTTACGACCTTTTTTGCGAGCGCGGGGGCAGAACACTCGCTCGAGTATAAGCTGCGGATTTAAGTAGTAATTAAATTTAATCGATCATATATGGCGTGAGTTATAAACAATCAAGCGCACAATTGCTTTTCGCTTTATGGAGAGTATAGACGATTTAAACTTCATTAGTGTGAATACGAATACGAAACCCGATGCCCCGGAGAGGTGCTTCTATACACGCCATATAGACTTATTACCTTACTCTCGGGCTGTACATTCAGCCAGGGACATAATCGCTCCGGCTAATGAAATTAATAATTTGTTTGATACAATGCTAGTGAAATGTTGATGTCTTGATGAGATGCTGGACAGTAATTAGCGAGTATTGTTGAAACTTTGTTAGAGATATGGTAAGATCGAGATGGGAAACTTTAAAAAAAATTTTCGACATCCGAGGAAAAATTTCAAATGTAAGGACACGTATTTTGGACGAGAAATTTAGAGGTGAATTGAAGAATCTGAAGTGATTACTTTTAAAAGTCACTTTTTTTTACTGGTTATGCAACACTGAAAAAGGAATGATAGATTTTTTCGTGTTTTCGATTAATTTTAATTCGAATGACTTGAAACTACGTTACTAGTTCAAAAATTATTGATCAGCCATTCCTAAAAACTGATTGAGGGGGGGACATGTTTTTCCAGTAGCGAATCAGATTTAGATGTTGAATTTTTCTGATTAAATTGATGACCTGAAAAGTATTACAATCAAACGATCAAATACAGTTTTTTATTTTATTTATGGATATTGTGAATTTTTACCACAAAATTTTCACTTTTTTGCCATTTTCTGATTTTTTTTGTCGGAAAAATGATTTCTAAAGAAGCAGTCAAAAATTCAAAATATTGAAAAAAATCAATGAGGTAGCACTCAAAAGAGGCCAAGTTTTGAGTATCAAAATTTAATGTTTTCAAATACGGTGATTCTCATTTTTACAGGCATCATAGCGGGTTACCTTTTTTTTTTAGGGAGTTTGTCATTTTTTTCCACTTCAGTCACTTTTGGTTACTTTTCACGTTTAAAAGGTCACTTGTACTTTCCTCTCCTTTTCCTCAAACACTTTTCTTCAACTGCAAATCAAAATTCAAATTTCTTGAAATTGTATTTTTCAAAATCTTCATAACTTTGAATAGTTTTACTAATAGAGGTGAAGTGAACCTCTGTCGAGCGAGTGGTGAACGACCGTAGCGAGTGAAGCACGCACGAGACAAGAAATAGTCATCTACCTCCTATGTAAATTTTCTTATACACTAAAGGTTTAAATTATCAATTTTGCAAGTTCTTCAATCAAACAATATTCTAGTGTGTGGCGATAAAGTACTATTCATGCAGGATGAAGTCCTTCTCTAAAATGTTACTTTTCGTATTCTACTAACAGGGTTTTAATGTAAATTTCTAGCGTGTATTAAGAAAAAAATATTTTTGCTAGTTTGTTTGTTGTTTTGACGAAGGAATTTGATAAATGAATTCGCGTCTTTTCAGTTGATTTATCTTTGAAATGTTAACAGAAAACCTCCCTCCCCCAGAAAACTGTAAAAAAATTGATTTTTGGCTACTTTTGATTACTTTTTGGTCACTTTTTGCTCAAAAAAAGTTACTGAAAGTTACTTTTTCTTCAAAAATTGCCTGAGGTTACATTTTCAATCGGAAAATTTCGGTTATACAATCGAAAATTTTTCGCAAGTGATGACTTATTTAATAGAAAATTTTTGTTTTAAGCCAAAAAAATTGATAAAAATCATACTTTGAGTCAGAAGAATTGAAAAAGAATCAATTTTAGTTGAAAATTTCCCATTCTTTGCCCTCTCTCGCCTCAAAGGCCAACTCCAGTTCATCCCTGGATAAGATACCCTCGATTTCGATGGTAAACTTTGTTAAATATTTCGAGCATTAGAATAAGTGCATAGTTAATTGATAATTTTGAATAATTTCCATTAAACGACGACAATATCGCACGTATTCCGAGAAAGGCAGCCTTACAATGGAAACTTGAATTCGGCGTCGTATTTTAAAATGAATGCATTTGCAAGATAATTACGCTGCTTTTTGAGTTTGGCGTATAAATTTACTTTGTAAATTGAATTAAAATTTCAAATTTTAAACTTATCTAAAATTTAGGTGCTCAGATCAGGGCATTTAGATGTTAATTTCACGTTCAAAAATAACTCTAATTAACCTTAAGCTATACGAAAGAAGGAAAAAAAAATCACAATATAAAAAGTCGTTTAATATCATTTACATGTAAATTAAACTCGATGACTCAAAGCTGGCTCGGTTCATTTTTAAAATAACCATTAAGTACGGAAAATTTATTATAAATTATCTTCGAATAAAATTTGAAATTTGTGGCGAAAAAAAAATAATGGTGCAATATTCAATGTTAACTACTCGTTTCGTGTAGCGGTAGATGAATTCGCAATATATGCCATAATTTATCGAGTACCTAAACCTATATGCATACAAACTAAATTGTTATGGCTCACTTACGAATATCGTAAGTATCTTTCGACGAAGCAAAAAAATAAAATATAACAAAATTGAAAAAAAAACACACGCACGCACCCATACATACCAACATACGTATATATTAAACCTGTTAACGTAATTATTATTACAGAGTGGCGAAAACAGCCTTCACGGTAGTTTTTTAATCAAGCAACTACGATTAATAATATGTTGCTAATTAATAACGACTCTCGAAAGCGTTAGCGTTCGATGTGCGGTAAAGACAAAGCACACATGCTACGAAGACTTTTTTTTTCATCGTTTCCATCAGGAGTCGATATGACAAGAGAATTGCAAGTGTTGAAATTTGAAGGTGATGTACGGTTGGGAACTATTCCTCGTATGAGTATGCCATTCATGTAGAATTTGAATTCCCTCGGATAAGTGAAGAAGTGGAGATGTGCTTGCATAAAAGGATACCTAGATCAGTCCAGTGGCAGCAGGAGTGGGTTGAAAGAACAAATTTTATGTCGTTGTGAATTCGTTCTTTTGACGATTCTTTCGTCGTTGCTGTTGAATACTTTAACAAATTATTACGTTTTTGTTACATTTTTGTTCAAGTCCCATTTTTTTCAAGATTTTTTCCTACTTCGAAATTGTTTCCATCCCAACATTATTTCAATTTTTTTCAACGTCGTATTTTTCCAAATTTTCTTAGACTTGGAAATTTTTTTCATTCTAAAAAGTCACTAAATTGCAATCGAGCCAGGATCACCAGTCAAAAGTCAAAACCGATCGCATAAGATAAAAGTTTACTTTGAACTTTTGAAGTTACATTTTCAAGTTTGTGAAATTCGGCTCCTAAATCTTGACGTAACAAATGGTTTGAAAAGTTGGGGAAAATGTAGAAAAATGTAGGTATTAAGGTTCATAATTTTTGGAAATTTGGATTTGAATAGAAATTGTTAAATAAAGTTGGAAAAAAGTTTCAAATGAAAGTTTTTCTAAAACTCTATCGTTTTTATAATCAAAAATATATTTTTTGCGAATATTTTCCTTTTTTTCGTGGCTAATCATTACCTATTGGCTATCATTGGTGATCTTAGCTTCATACCCATAGTGACTTTTCATTTGAAAACCAAATAGAAGTTCAGTTTAAGAACAGAACGAAAAGGTATGGTTTTGAGTTTAAAATTTCAATGAAAAGTTTTATAAGTTCAAAATTTTTCAAAGCCAATTTTTTGAATTGATCACGATAGTAACCAGTGGTTGAAATAGATATCAAAAAAATTTAAGATTGATGAGTTTCGAACAAATTATTTTCGGATGAAAAAATTTTTCCAACTTCAAGAAAATTTGGAAAAAAATATGAAGTTGGAAAAAATTGAAATAATGTTGGGATGAAAATAATTTTGGAGTTGGGAAAAGTAAAGTCTCGAAAAAAGTTGGACTTCCAAATTCAAAGTATTCAAAACCCATAGATGGGAGAGGAGGAGATCCAAAGAGGAGTTTAGCCCCTCATTTTTCGGAATTGGGTTATCGGCACTTTTTTGGTGTCATTTCTATATGATTGAATATCGCTGAGTTCAAAGATGTTATTACTTCCTCGAATTTGAGATTTCTCAAATCACATTTTCCTATTTTCTCTCATTGCGATTTTTTCAAAATCATATTTTTTTGGATTTGTTCGTAAAAACTTAAATTTAGGGGCTTGTGATTTTTTTTGAATTATATTTGTGTGAAATTTTTCGTAAAAACTTTTTTATTTTTTTTGGGGGGGGGAGGGGGTGGCTTATAAAAGAGTAAAAAAGTCATGCAAAAAGGTCAAACAAGCTTTTTGCTCTACAAATTTTGTTAGATAATCTGAAATAATTGTTTCTTGTAATTTCTTCTGAAGTGATGAAAAAGGGACCAGTTTGAAATGTTCTAAATTAGAAAATAGTATTTCTGGTCGTTTATTCAGAAAGCTATGAAAAACGACCAGTTTGAAATGTTCCAGATCTGAAAATAGCTATTTCTGGTCGTTTCTTCAAAAACGATGAAAAACAACAATTTTTCATTTTTGTAAATCCGTCGTTTCTTGTCATTTCTCAAAAAACGACGGAAAACGATTATTTCTAAATGTTCTAAATCTGTCGTTACTTACAAAAATAATAAAAACCACCACAGTTTTTCAAAAAACGACGAAAACGACGGTACTTAATTATCCGGAAATACAGGATGTCAAACGATCAAGCTAGTCTTGCAAAGTCGAGCTTTTTGGCTCAAAGGTCAAGTTTTTTTTCAAAAATTTAAAAAATTTCCATTCACCCTTAATGAATGATTTAAAAAAAAAAGAGCTCTTTGCGATTTTTTTAAAATCATAATTTTATTGAATTTGTTTGTAGAAATTTTAATTTAGCTCATTGTGATTTTTTTTGAATTACGTTTTGTTTGAAGTTTTTCGTAAAAATTATTTTTTGGGGTAGGGGAGGAAGTGGCTCAAAAAAAAGTAAAAAAATCCTGCAAAAAGGTCAAGCCAAATCAAGCTTTTTTCTCAACAAATTTTGTTAGACACTCTGTTTTTCATCACGTAATCGTGGCGCAGATTACTGAATAGTATTTTCTGCTGTTCCTGAATCCAGTTCAGTTGATAATTTTTCATTAAAGTCAAGTGGGAGGGGCGACTGTTCAGAGGAAGGGGTAATATTTTGATTTATATACAATACATATTGAAATCCAGGTTTTAGAAGACGCCGATTTCAAATACATATTTTATCGATTCTTCGGTTTTAAAGTTGAGAGGTGAGAAGAGGCGAGCCTATTTCAGGGAAATGGTAACATTTCAACAAAATTTTTCATTAACATGGTACAATTAGGCCTACTCACAATATTTACGGAATGTCTAAGTTATTTTTTTTGGGTCAAAAATCTGGAAACGAATAGACCATGTATTACTGTCTAAAAAATTTCGATCGATAAATATTTTCTCGCATATGAGGTATGAGAATTTGTGCGAGATCAATATGTATGGTATTCTACCCCCAGAGTTCGAAAATTGTAATAAAAATTCGATTGGAAAGCTGTCAGGTTGTACAAAGTTAAAAAAATACAATTTTTAAGCGATTTTGAGAAAAAATGTGAAAATTTGATTTGAGAAATTTCAAATTAGAGAGACTTCTCTCCCTCGAATTTGAAATATAATGACATTTTTGAACTCAACGGGATTCAATCATATAGAAATGACACCTAAAGAGTGCCTATAACCTAATTTCGAAGTATGAGGGGCTGAACCCCCCTTTGCACCTCCCACTCTCCCTCCTATGAGCTTTGGCGATGGCTTCTCGGTCTCAAAAAGTATCTTACGGTGTCCTTGTTTGCCATACCAAATTTCATGCCTCTCATCACTTGGCGTTTATCAATCTGCTACTAAACTAAGAGGAATGGAGAATGAGAGCTCTGTCTATAGAAATTAAATTTGTATTGTCTTCTCTTTTTTTCACAAAGTTTAGCTTTTAATTACGTCGCGATGAGTTCCTATTAGCATTTTTTTTACGCTATTTGACGAGGCGGAAAACCATACTGTCTTTGAAGAATTATAGTCCTAAAGAGTGATTTTCCAAACGTTTCTGGAAAAGATAGGTATCCTGACTCATTACTAACGCTCGAAGAAATATGTTCACGAAACTTTGGATTCATTGAGTCTCGAAATGTGTATTCATATAAACGTGCAATTGTCGATCAGCTACATCCTCATGTGTATTAGCTATTATGTATACTTACGTCAATGGGTGAAATGAAACATGCGTTATTTTTTCGACCTTCCCGAGTTTGATTTTTTGCCAGCGATTTTTGTATGCGACGAGAGACGGTAGGAAGAGGAAAATGCGAATTTTCAACTTATGCGGTATATTTATTGAAAACTTGGCAAATGGCATTCAATTCGTGAAATGAGCTGTGCATTTATTTTCTTCTTCAATGTTTACTTATTATTATTATTTTTTTTCAACTTTTTTTTTTCTATGTGGAAAGATAATTCAGTCTCGCAGTCTGGTCTGCTGCGGTTATGCCAAAGCTTCCAAATGGTAGACTTTCATTATACATATCGTGATAATTTATAAAAAAGCACACAGATACGCGGTCTCGATGCAAATTTCTCCGCCTTCTGCGAAACTTTCCATCATTTTTTAGACTTTCTGATAAACCAGATCTGATATAATTGTGAAGGTATTCGGTTCGTCTTATTGTCAAACTTCAGATTACCTTTTGTTAAATTTCTTCAAAAGGAAATCGACAATAAATTGGCCGCCGAGAAGTTTTCGCGTTCGGTGAAAAAGAGCAAATAAGAAGCTTTCCTTCGATGGTAAATTTTTTCCATCGCGCGGGAGTTTTCTACCTAATTCTTTTGTTCGAATATTGAAAAAGAAAAAGTCAACCGAAGTAGGAACTCGAAAAGCTAGGCCGACGCGAACTTTAAAATTGCGTGCTTGTTTTTAGTTTAAACGTGGAATTGCCGCTTGCGCGAATTTGTATATGAGCGAAGCTTTTATCGCGTTTAAAAGAGAGAAAAACTTTGTTGGAAATTATAATACGTATACAGCGAACGCTACTGGAAAATTAAACGATGCAATATAACCATTACCGCGTGTACGCCGAGCAAACGAACGTGGTAGTTGATTTTTCTGCGTATAGTTTTTCATCTCGAAATCACCTTTTCGCGTTTACAATCGATAAAGGCGATTCGGGAAAATTTTCGCGTTTAATGATGCGTGTTTATTTTCAATATAGATAAATTACGCCAACGATGCTTTTAAGATAACGAAACAGAGAAAAAGAGAAGAAAAAAGGGTAAAAAATGAATAAACTTGAAGCAAGTTTTCCCGTATAAGAAAAGAAAGCCCGAAAAAATTGCCTTTTGTGAAATGATCGTTGGGAAGTTTTAATGTCGTGATCGTGCGGTGTTTTTTTCTAACTTTTTTTTCCTCTGGCTTTTGTACTCGTGTGCGAAAGAATGAACGGATAATGTTGGTATTCGTTTGATGGTAATTGATTCCCTTCTGGGGGAGTAAGAGCGGGGGTAGATTTAAGTGTTGGTTTGAGAATCGTTCGCGAACGAATGAATTGAAGTAGTGAAATTAAATTCGTTGCGCTGCTATTTTTTTTGGAGAAAGGTTTTTGAAATTTTATGCAAAAAATTTCCCATTGAGGGTTGTTTCTTTTAACGGTGGTCTTTCGTTGAAAAAATTACACCATCAAAATTTTAGCTGCCATTTTAAAGTTTGAGCTTCCCAGTAAAAATTCAGGGTTGAATTTTTTTCGATATTTTAGTAGAAAATATACTTTTGACAAGAAGAATGATTGTGTCCTGAAACTTATTCGAAAAAAAATTGAAAGACGACTTTGAGACGTAGTTTTGAAGCTTCTCAATTAATTTGTGGTGTTACTTTGACCTAGAATGCGAAAATCGCTCTTTCGGGGTGGAGTGAAGAATTGAAATCGACGTTTTTTAACCTCTTGAATCCATTTTTAGGGTAAATTGACAGAAAATTTAAAAAGTGAGTCTCTGGAGTCTGGAGTGAGTAAGTAGATCTAAAATCGAAAAATATACGGTGAAAGATTCCAGAAAATTCCCAATTTCTGGAAAATCCGGAAAATCTCAAATGATTTCTGAGAACTTTCCAATTTTCGGAAAATCTGGAAAATTCTTTCAATTTCTGGTGAATTTTCAATATCTGGGAAATTCTCACTCCCGAGAAATTTCCAGTTTCTGGAAAATCTGAAAAATTCCCTCAATTTCTGGAGAATTACCAATATCTGGGAAATTCCTACTTTTTGAGAAAATAAATAATAAATTTCCAATTTTGGAGAAATATAAATTTCCCAACGATTGGACTTGATCAAATAGGAAAAGTTTTCAATTTGTCTCCTAGCTCAATATATTTTTGGGGGATTTGAGGTAAAAGTGACAAAAATGGATTCAAAGTTTCAAAACCCCAACCATTTTTTTGAATTTTTTGAGCTTTTCCTTCCTTTTTTTGTTGCATTTTACAATTTATTTAGGTTCCCCCTGTCATCCACCTGAGAACTGGAAAAATTGTGAAGGGGTATATTTTTAGGCTCCAAAAAGTTTAATTAATGTTCCAAATCCAAAAGCTTTCTCTTTTTTATTACTTTAGTGCGTTTTTAAAGTTCGCGTATCATTGTAAAATAGTCCACTCTGTATAATTTTTATTTTTTCACCGGAAAATATTTGTATAATCCTTCTACTTTCATATGAAATATGTCTAAAACTTGTGAAATGGTTATTTATGCTTGGGGCTATTTTGGAAACATTTGGAAACCTGATTCAGCTCCTAAACCAAATTTTTCGGAGTCTACGGTGAATTTCTCATAAGATTTAAAAAATCGAATTTTGGCACCATAAATACGTTTTCCACTCAAAATTGATGGACCCATCCCACCTCCCATCATTGAGGAAGATAATGGACTTTGGTTCATTCCTCCCCCTGGAGAGAGAGAACTGCTAGTACTACTTTTCAATTTAATTTATGATCTATTAAATGTGAATTTTTGTACTGTTTTTTTTTTTTAGAATGGCTGACGAAGATTGGGATTGGGGTCCCCTTTTCTGGTACACCGAAGAGTAAGTTTTCATTTTCAAATTTTCAACTATGTAAGACTAATTTTATCTAATTTTTTACAAATGAATGTAAAAAGCCTACTAGACGGAGCATGAAGAACAGAATGGGAATGGGAATGGGAACGAAGAACAAAAGAACGATAGATTTTTTTTATATAGAGAACGGAAGAACAAACAAACAAACATTTAAAAAAAGAACTTGGGAACAAAGAAATTTTTTTCAAATCATCTCAAAGAACGAAAGAACCAAGATCCGTTCTCACTAATTTTTTGTTTGTTCTTTGTTCTTTCATTTTTTATTTGATTTTGAATTGTATTGTAATTTTCAATACAATATTTGGTTTTAAGGCTGAAGTGTTGTGTTACTCTATTTTATAAGATTTTGAGTTGTAATTTTTGATACAGTAAATTAAAATTGGGTTTTTCAGCAATTTCATTTAAAAATATATATTTATTATAACCTGCAACGAGAAAAATTGTGAAAAATATTTCAGAAATGTGGGGGGGGGGTCTTTTCTAAGTTTTGTATTTCAAGTGAACGTTTTCTCAAAAAAAAAAATGAGAACAAAAAATGGGAATGGGAATGGGAATGGGAAAGGGAATGGGAATAGGAACAAAAGAACGCTAACTGGCAAAGAATAAAGAACAAGAACAGGAACAGGCAGGGCATGAAGAACAGAACGGGAACGGGAACGAAGAACAAAAGAACAATATGTTTTTTTTATAGAGAACAAAAGAATGAAAGAACAAACATTAAAGAAAAGAACATGAGAACAAAGAACAAATTTTTCAAATCAGCTCAAAGAACGAAAGAGCAGAGAACCGAGAACACCAATTTTTTGATTGTTCTTTGTTCCCACAGAAAATTCTATTTTATAAGATTTTGAGTAGTAGTTTTTAATAAAGTTAATTAAAGTTGTTTTTTATTTAGAAAATTTCATTTTTTTCTTTCATTTTTTTTGTACTTATTATAACCTACAACGAGAAAAATTGTAGAAAACATTTCAGAAATGTGATTGGGGGACTTTTCTATTTCAAGTAAGGTTAAAGTAAGCGTGAAAAAATCGTTTTTTTTAATATTTAAAAAAATGGGAACAAAGAACGGAAACTGGAACAAAAGAACACAAAAAGGCAAAGAACAAAGAACAGGAAAGAACACACTTTGATTTTGAGAACAAAAGAACAAAGAACGGAGAACAAACATTTCACAATGGGAACAAAAGAACAAGAACATCAAAACGAGCTTCGTTGTTCTTCATTCCCTGGGAACAGGAATGAACACAGTTTGATTTTAGGAACAAAAGAACAAAGAACGGAGAACAAACATTTCACAATGGGAACAAAAGAACAAGAACATGAGAACGAGCTTTGTTGTTCTTTATGCCCTGGGAACAGGAATGAACACAGTTTGATTTTAGGAACAAAAGAACAATGAACAGAGATGAGAGAACAAACATTTCACCATGGGAACAAAAGAATGAGAATGAGAAATTGAGAACATGAGACCGAGCTTCCTTGTTCTTCATGCCTTTTTTTAAAAATCCTACTTATAAACGACCCATCCCACCCTCTTTCCACCTTAGGTTTTTTGAGAGTGGGTGGGGCAATGTTCAACGAATATCCGGATATTATCATATTAATACCCGGATATCCGATCTTTCCCGAACATTACACGAAGGGGGGCCCGAATACATTATCAGCAGGGAGCAAAATTCGTGGGAACATGACATTTAACCCATACGACAAGTGACTGCGATGTCAATTGACCGGAAAAGGGACGTCACAATGATCACGACCAATCACATTCGTAAATAAATATCCGGGTATTTTTTTTTCGAATATCCGGTTATATCGCACCACCAGTGCAATAACAACACATCTCAAAAAAAATGAACTTCTTTATTTTTGATGTAAATTGAAAACTGATCAAAGCTGAGCACGTTTCAGGAAAAAATACGAAGGTCAAATTTTTTTGAGATGTGTTGTTATTGCACTAGGGGTGCGATATTCGTCATATTCGATTATTTGTGGAACACTGGGGTGGGGGAGAGGGAGAGACTAATAAACATTATACAGTAAGTATATCATACTTTACAAAAATTGAAATACAAAAGGGTAAAAACAAATTAGGATGAGAGAGAGGAGTAGAGTACCAAACCAAAGGCTCACTACTTGTGAGTATGTGTCTTACTGTTCGAATACTTGTCACTGGTGGGTTGGGAGAGAAAGGAAAACAGGGGAGTTAGGGAAAATGATAATTAGCGTACTGATTATCCATAAGGAATTCACAGTATTTTTTGAAACTCTCTACTATAAAAGTAGTCTTTGGGATTATCTTCATTCGGGTTAAAGTTGGGAGCCATTTCGTTCTATACTTTGTCTAAATGGGGACAAAAGAACATTAGGTGGAAGGAATTTTGCTCGACATGACCACAAGTACAATACTTATCGCCCGCCTTACCAATTTTGAATAAATAACTTTGAAAGTTACCGTGATTTTAAAAAATTTGTGTCGTTTTATAATTTAGAATATAATCTGAATAGTAAAAGTTTTTTAATTTTGGGATCAGAATGTTATGTTATTGGCGCTTTTTCAGAGACACTCCAACGTAGTTGCCTTCCTTAAAAAGGAGCATTAAGGGTAAAGTGCCCTAACTTCGACCGCTTCCTAATTTCGACCACCGGCCGATTTCGGCCGCTATGGACGCAATCTACACGAAAAAAATTTTTTCATGTTCCTTTTTCATAGATAAACGATTTGAAACCAAAATTACAACTCTACAGGCAAAATTGGCGGAGAAAATTGAAAAAAACGAAATCGCATAGGTGAAAAAATTTTTTTACGTATTCTTTGATCTCAAATTATGAATAATTTTTTAAATAAATTCTACCAAATAATTGTGAATTGTGATGTGACATGGTGTCAGATTTCGATAAAATCATCGTTTTTGAAAACAACTGTAGGTACGTAACAAAAATTTTCACCAATGTTCAAATTGTTTGGGGTGCCCTAATCTCGACCAGCTATACTATCTTATGTAATCTGTTTTTTGAATGCGATTTTGTTTTTTCTGATTTTCTTTGCGAGTTTTGGCTGTAGGGTTGTCGTTTTGGTCTCATTTTGTTTATCTGTGAAAGAAGAATATGAAAAAAATTTTTTCGGGTAAATTCGACTCTATGCGGGCGAAATCAGCTGGTGGTCGAAATTAGGAACCCAAAATTTCAAAATCGATTTTTGAGTTCCCTCACAAAAAAAATCGCAAAAAATACAAAAAATGATTGTATCGGTTCAAAATTTTAGGGAGTGATAGAGGAAGAATCAAGGTATTTTTTAAGCCATTTTCGACGTTTCTACCTCGAAAAGTCTTCGATTGGTGGAAGTTTGAAAAAAAGTGGTCGAAATATGGCAACCTTACCCTTACATGTCTTTTTTTTGAATCTATTACATAGGGGTTGGTGAATGATCAAGGTTGGACTGAATTTGAAGAAGTGAGGGGAGGGGAAGATCTCTCCTCAATGAGGAAAAACTGTACTTTTATTCGAAAAAATTACATTCTCATCAGAAAATTTTCAAAGTACATATAGGTAATTCCCTTATTTTGAAAAAAAAACTAATGCATTTTGAGTAGCAAAAATTGGAAAAAATTTTCAATTTTCAGTCTTTTTCTCCAATAATGTCGATTTTTGTTCGTTTCTGTGATTATTTGAATTTTGGAAAAATAGTTTTCAAACAAATCAATGAAAATAACATAGATAGATGTAGAATAACCTGAACCGAAATTGTTTCTTTTTTAATTGATGAAATTTTACTGGTTTCAATCATTCTCGAATCATCCATCTAGGAACTGAATTATTCTTTTGTAAACAACCGAGTCAAAAGAAGCTGTTCCATCACGATTTCGCAATAAATTGGCGAAAAAAAACAAATCGTTCGAAACACTGGCGCAAATGAGTATCGCGAATAAGTAATTTTGCAATTTTACGAGCGATTGTGTGAAGCAAGGATACCTAGACCTACGTACGTAGCTGATCTTATCTACGTGCAAACAATTGTTTATTTTTTTCGATTGTAAATCATACCCCGATTATTTTAAAATTCTGCACTGATATTCACGACATGTGATTACGTAAAAAACAATGTGACACCTATTTCAGAAGGTTTCGTCGTTTTTTTTTTAGCACGATCTCGCAAATGGAGTTCGCGTTTTAAGGAATTGAAAATAATAACGATAATAAATAAAAACAAAATGCAAATTTCATCACCGTTTCCTTATTGGTGTCTGGGTATTCGTTTTGAAAATTTTTTCAGACATATCACGGTCAAAATAATATATACGGAAGCTTGACACGCACCGTTCAGTTGAATTAATACCAAAACCGGAACATCAATTACTGCATTGGCGAGCTTTGGAATCGGAGTACATATTCGCGTTCTTCCTTCTCACTCATTCTTTTCATTTGTATCTCTCTCGTTGCCTGCTCCGCCTCCTCGCAGCATCGCAACTATTGCAGATTAACCTTAACACATTTATATAAAATAATTTAAATTACCCGAGAGCGCGCGTCATAGACAAAAGAAGGAAAAATAAACGTAATTATTAATAATCCCACGCGTTGGAAAAATTACCGCGGCCAAGCGGCGTATTTACGTATACTTATTTACATTGTGTCAGTATGTATGCATTATTTTTTATTAATTTTTTTCTTTTTTTTTTTACTGACCTATAAACATTGGAAAGAGACGATATATGAATGATTTTTTATCCTCGGTCTTATCGAGCCAAATATCTTGGTAATTTAAATGACCAACGAGGTAGTGACGTTTTCCTCGACTATAATTCTTTTCGCTTTGGATTTTTTTCCAATTCTATTTATTACCGATGATCAGTAGTGCACGTGGTACGGTCGCCAATTTTTTTGGCTCGAGTTTGGAGAGGCCATGTGACGTACGTTGATTCCCACCCCTCTCCCCGGCACATTGTTTAATGTTTTTGTCTTCTAGGCGCGAGTCATTGAATCTTTCAAATTGATACGACCAATGTTGATATTTTTATGGAACACCCGGTTCGAGTATTTAATGGTCAGCGAAGAGAGGACTTCTCAGATCCGAGGTTTTTCGCTGCTCTGATATATTTGCGGTAAAACGATGCTGCGTGATGAGAAAACGAGTTGATTTGCGGTTTCTTTTTAAGTAGGCACTGAAACGTCGAATTGAATGTGTGGCATGACTGACCTTTAAAATAGTTGACTGCATAGCCTTACATTTTTACGATGTCGATTTGCTGCAGCATGCGTTCGAAAAGACATAGAAATACCGCGAGCTGCCTCGAGAATTACGCTCATTTTGTATCCCCCTGCCCATTTCCTCCAGTCTTCGGTTGTAATCGATTGCGTTCTGTTTTCCTAGTGTCGAGATTGTCGAGGAAATACGTCCAGATCGAGGTTTCAGTTTGCGATTTGGATGAAGTGCGGAAGGGTTTTTGGTGAGTTGAAACGAGAAAGTGTTGAAGTGTTGTGAGCGAACTCGGAATATGTTCTTGAGTCGTTCTAATGTAATAAAAGGTTATTTTTGAAGCAAAGAGGCATTCGGTGGTAGACCTCGAAGAAAAACATTGCAAATGATGAATACTTAAAATTTGAGATTTTTCGGGAAATATTTAGAACACCCAACCCTCTTCTACTGAAAAAAGTTCAAATATTCGAAATTTTGATTTTTCTGAAGAAATTTCGAAATTTTTTGCTTTCGTTGATAATCATGCTCAGGTGAGGATCAGGAAACGTTTCTTGCCACCACTTTCATTTTTTGAGAGTTCTCAGATTTCCTTGAATTGACGTCATTGATTATTGTATCATCTCATGGCAGTTTGAGAACATCCTAAAGAAGGAAAGTAATGTTGGGATCGACCTATATTCATCCAGGGCGAAAATGAACCTTCTAATATCGATCAAACCTCATGAAATTATTTTTTTAATTCAATTCTCAAATACCTGCAAAAATAACGTTTTTGGCCGTGTACATGCAATAGATACACCAAACCCGGAAAAATCGAGAAATTATGTATCATATTTTTGGGCTGGTTTCACAACAATTTTGAGTCCATAAAAATGTCGAAGAAGTTGAAAAACTACCCAGCCAATTTTGAAAACCGAAAGAGGAACTTGGCTATTCTCAGAAAATTTTTTCGTTCTTTTTTCTATCTTTACTTATTGATTTTAAATTTGATTTTTTTTTGGTCTACATATTTTACAGAAATATTTTTCAACATAATTGAGATTTATTAAATTTTTTTGTTTAAATTCTTTCAATCAGTCATTGAAAATCATTGAAAAAATTTTATTGCGAGTGTTTCACTGAAATTGTAAATTGCAAAAGGAGTGTAAATGGAAGAATGGTTGACGCTTTGAACACGAATCCGATATTGATTTTTTATTTTCTCATTTCTTCTATGCTAAGATTTTGAAGATTTCAGGTATAAAAAATGAACTGTGATAATTCGTCGTCTCTAACAAGAGAAGTATCCTAACACAAAGTCAAATTTTGAACTGAAACAAAAATAAATCGGAAGTACATCATAAATGAACCTCATTTCCAAAGTTTCAGGTGCTGAAGTTCATTTTTCAAGTTTTTGCGAATTTTTACAATTTTGAAGTTACCTCATCGCCTTGCAAAATATTAAAATTAGATCTAATCAACGAAAAAAAACAAAATTTGCTAGATACCTTATTTTCGACCTTCAGAAATAATTGGAAGCAGTTTCGAAACATTTCGGAGTCTCCAGAAAATTTTGGAATTTTCCAGTACTGGAGAAAAGCCCATAAAAATGGACCATTTGAACTTCAGCACCTATAATCTCAGATTACCCATATTGGTGACTTATTTCATCGATTAAAGCACAATTTTTAATCCACGATTATTGATGCTAATATAGACCATTTTTATGGATTTCTCTCAAGTGCTGGGAAATTCCAAAATTTTCTGGAGACTCCGAAATGTCTCTAAATCGCTTCTAGCCGATTCGGAAGGTCGAAAATATAGTACATATGTACCAAAATTCAGTTTTTTTCGTTGATTAGATCAAATTTCCTTATTTTCAGAGCTATGATATTATTTTGAGATTTCAAAAATTCACCAAAATTCGAGAAGTAAACTTTTGGGTCAAAAAGGAAGAAAGTAATGAAAATTCAAGATTTTCAAGTAAAATTTGCATAAAAAGCTGTATAATTGGTTTGAAACATAATTTTTTAAACCAATTATATGTATGGCTTTTTATGCGAATTTTACTTGAAAATTGTGAATTTTCCTCATTTTCTCGCCGTTTGATCCCATCCGTCGGGGCTTTGACAGCACTTAGAGGTCGGCAGACTTGAATATTAGAATTCAGCGCAAAAATACTATAATTTGGCACCAATTCAACCCATAGGTAAATTTTTTTGAGTCAAAGTTTATGAAAATTTTGAACTTTCGAGCTTTTGCTGTGCTTGACCACAGATTGGCAGACTGGTGGTTTTCAAAAAATAGGTTCATACTCCAACTTTTGAGACAGGTCCACCTTCATTTCAGTATGTTCAGCTCTCATACTAAAGTCATTACTTACAAAAAAATTCCAATAGTCCAGTGTTAGCAGAAAAAAGGGGGTCATAAGGAAAGACTTGAGTGACCAACCGATGTTTGACTCTACATTGAAAAAAATGAGAAATGAAAAATAAATAAAAAGTGTTGAAAAAATGATAGATTTTATCCAAGAAAAAGAAATTTTATTTAAAAAAAAAAATTATCCAAAAAAATAATAACGGAACACCATTTACAAAATTGGCAATAAATTTTACCAAATTTCGCTATAAATATTATTATTTTTTTAGAATAAATTTTGCCAATTTTGTAAATGGTGTTCCGTTATTATTTTTTTGGATAAAACTTATTTATTTGTTTTTTCAGTGTAAAAGTCCAGTTTGATGCCCTGAATACGAATCTGAGGCGTCCGGTCGCGTCCGGTGCGCGGAAGTCCCCCAAATTGTGGACCTTTGCCCCCCATCAGGTTTTTGGCCCATATCTGCCAAAATATTGGTGCTAGCGCGAAAATGGGTTCTACAAAACTTATTCTACGTCAAATTTTCTATCAGATGACTTTTGAATGGTATTCAAAAACCCAAGGGGGCTGGAGCTATAGTTGATCAAAGAGAGAGGGTTTTCTTCAAAAATCTGATTTTTAGCTTATATCTGCTTAAATATTAATCTTGGTGCAAAAATGGGCTCTACAAAACTTGATCTACGTCAAATTTCATATCATATGATTTATGAATGATATGTACAAACTCAAGGGGGCTGATGCTACAATTGAGCAAAAAGAGGGGATAGTCCAGTGGCAGATTGCAAGTGACTGGCAAATGATGATAGACATGCAATTTGGTATGGCGAACAAAAACATCATAAAAAAATTTTCAATCTGGAAGGACATCGTTAAAGTCAAACCTCATAGGAGAGGGAGGAGGAGGCAAATAGGAAGAGGGGAGTTCAGAACTCCATTTTCAAAATTGGGCTGTCGGCCCTTTTTTGGTGTCATTTTCGTATGATTTCAAAAATGTCATTACGAGCGAAATTCGAAGGGAAGAAGTCCCTTAATTTTCAGATTTCTCAACTCAGTTTTCGTATTTTTCCTCAAAATTGCTTAAATATTACATTTTTTTCAATTTTCGTAACCTGTCGACCTTCCAACCAAATTTTTATTACAATTTTCGAATTCTACGGGTAGATTACCATACATTTATTGACCTTTTACAAATATCAACATTTATTAAAATCAATTTTAGAGCTTATTTAGGGACTAGATAAAGCAAAAAGCACAACTTTTTTGAAAAAAAAACATGTTTTATAGTTTTCTTTTTGATTTCTCATATTCCTTCACCTGTGAAGAAAAATTTAAAAAAGTAATAAAACTTTGATTTTTTCAAAAAAAACAAGTTTTTTGGTCTAGATAGTCACTAAAATAAGCTCTAAAATTAATTTCAATCAATTTTAAATTTTTTAGAAATGTTTGAAATTTTGAATTTTTGGCAATTCTTGAAGAATTGAAGGTTCTTGCGCGATCGGAGATATGGAACGATTTTGAAATTTTTTATTTTATTTTTCTAGTCTATGCAGCCAATAACTTTTGCAGGGGGTAACTTTTCAAAAATCAAAATTTTTGTTTTTTTTGGCCCACCCTACTGTTTACGATTTCAAATTAGGCTAAAATCTATATTTTCTCAAATTCGAATTTTTTTTTCAAATTTTGGAGCTATGCACGAGAGGTATACTTTTGGGAGAAATCCCTAAATTAAAGCACTCGAGAAAGGTTTTCGGAATAGAATCTTCAACCGATCTATTTCCAATACCCATTTTACAGATCAGTTGGGAGTACTCTAGCATTATATTTGTTTCTCGAGTATAATCAAGCACTACACATACCATAACCTCATCGGCTTATCATAATCGACCCGAAACCTTCGAGTTATTGAGGACAAGCGCACGTGTATTGCGGAAGATCATCGATCGGTGCCCGAAATTGGTCTCAGATAATTATAAAATCGTTATAAACTAAACCCATGCAGATAACGGTACCGGCTAAATCCATAACGAGTACAGTTCGAAAATAATATACCAAACAAAAAGCCGAATCGATAATAAAGACGTGTAACCTTGAAGCGAAGAAGAAAAAAAATTACAATTCAATTGTAGTCGAATGATTATTCACGTATTGCCGGAGCGATGAATGAGCAAGGGGCGAGGAGCGGGACGATAATTCAATCTATAGCCTTTTGCGTTAAACCCACACGTACCGTTCGATTAAGAATCGAACTCGGTCTTCGTTTCTGGTGCTTTAGAAAATCGCCAATTAACAGATTCGATTACTTATCGACGCTGCGCTGCGATACTTCGCCATCGCCATCGCCAGCGCCAATCGTCATCCGTCAATCATACGACTCTGCATCGTGTACCATCGTCGATCTACCCAAAAAACTATGCAAATTGGCTTTGAACACCGGCTGCTCGTTCTTTTCACGCGTAAACATAAATTAACCGCGTGATTTTTTTGTTTATACGAAATACTCTGGTTCGTATGCGCGCATATAAATACACACGCCGCACTATGCACAGTTCGAAAGACGAATTTTTTCATTTTACACAGTCGGAAATTTGTGTGTAGTGTGCGAGAGTAACTAATGCCCGTCATAATTCATATACGTGTATGATACCTCTCTCCGCTTATCCCATTGTACAATGTGCCATACTACACACGGTCCAAATAATTGGCAATCGCTCAACGCAACTTTGTATAACGCGTGCCCAGCCCATGCCCCGGCCCCGTCCCCGGTTCGATCTGCTCTTTTATTTTCGTGTAAAAAGCGCACTATTTTTTATTTTCATTTTCTTCAATTTCTATTCGTCGTGCTTTACGTCAAAATGAAGCTAGTTTACGATGTGTATACGATTGTACGAGTACATTGTGTACAATGGCATCATCGCTCGTTGGCATCAGCGCCATCGTCAACGCGCCGCGTGATTTCTTCCCTCACTCAGCCGGTCTCCACTTCATACGTGTACCAAATCATTGGCCTCAAACAAAGTGACGCTGAGAGAGAGTTAATTTCACTCGCAAGGATAATAACCTCGTCGTATTTGTTGATTAATCCTCATCTCTCGGTTCTGCGCAAAAAATTAGCCTGCGATGACGCCAGCCGAGTGTAAATGTCATTCTTTGCATTTTTCTGTAGGGGTTTTGGCCAACACAACGGAATCACGAATGAATCGAATGATCGAGAGGTTGAAGAGAGTGAATTGGGGTTTTCAGCTTATTCTTAGGTTTGATCGATGGGAAGGGAAGAGCCACAGAGAAATAGTTTTGGCCTAAGGTCATAAAATTGAACTTTTTGATCCGGAAAATTCAGTTCAAATGAAGAATCTGGCAATGTGATCATGGTTTCGTTTCAAAATTTTCAATTTGACTCTAAAAATTTGGAAAAACAGTATTTTGAGCTGGAAAATTAAAAAAAAATTCATCTATGAGGGGAAATATTTTAACATTTTGTTCTTCCAGTTATGCCAATTTCAGTTCATCTCTGACGTTTTTCAAATCGAGGAAAAAATATCAGGAGATAGGTTTCGGATATTCTAAAAATGGCTCGAAAAGACGTTTCAGGTTGTTCACTTTTGGAAAACCTGGAAAAGACAGGGAATTTTAAAAATCTGGAAAAGTTGGAAAAATGTCAGAAAATTTTGAAATCACTAAAATTTTTAAAAAATCCAAAAGTGGGATAAATCAACTAGAAAAGTGTTTTTTTACTTATTTTATTATAAATTTTTCGAAAAATTTCATCCTCCTTCCACTTGAGCCAAATACACCTTTTTTTTCTGCAGAATTCATTTAAAATCTTAATTTTTTCTAAAGGTACGTTTTAATAAGCTGCGGTGAAAAAGGAATACCAGAATGTCCTTGACCTCAATGTTGAAAAAAAAAGGGAGAGAATGGAAGAGAATTCGAATTTATTGGTTTTATTGGTCGCGTTTTGAAAAATCTCAATGAGGAAAAGGTGATGAATTTCCAACTTTTTGAAGATCTTTGTTTGCAAAAGTTTTTGCCACACGTTATATTATCCGAATGAAATGATTGATACTGTATTTCACCTCATTGATTTTTTATTCACTGTGGCAAGCCGTAAAGATTTCTGGGCTTTCATGGAATTTATAAATTTGAGACATGTTTTTTTGGTGGAGAGAGGGAGGAGCCAGTGACGTCAGATAGTGGGGTACAAGGGGTGCATTGTACCCCCCCCCCCCATTCTGAAGGGGTGCAAAGTTAATTTGCTCCTTCTCCCAAATTACATCAAATATGGACTTTCAAAACATTAAAACATGAAAAAATGCCTTTTTTGGACATTAAATACTCAATTTTTTCAAAGCTTCGCCTTCACTTCGCTCGAGCATGAACAAAATCACAATTATTATGAACTATTTGAGGCAATATTACGAAAGATGGCTCCGATGCCATTGGGAGAAGCTATGAATAGTGAAGAAATTCCTAAATTTTCAGCCCGCAAAAATACGAATTTTCATTCGCATAATGGGTTAGACACCCTGACATAATTTGTTTCAGTTTTCAAAACATAATTCTGCTTCAAAATTTAGTTTTCCTTTTTATTTTAAATTTGTTCTGTAATATATTCAAGGTTTCAAAAAAAAAGTTTTTGTGCGGTGGGGGGAGGGGGAGGGTGGTCAATAATTTTCAGAATTGTTTTTAAGTCGTTTTTGTTGGCCAGAAATAGGACTCTAAAAATTTCTTAAAAAGTAGGTAGTGATTTTAAAAAACAAATAATTGAACGTGTCACAGCAAAAAGGATATTATAGAAAACATGACGTTTTTGGGAAATCGCGATTGAAGTTTGAGTATACTTTTTTTAATACTAAATTAAGGAATTGAGCTGGGAAAAAATTTTACCTTAAAATTTCATCTTTTTGCTACAAGAAAACAGCTCGCCCATCACTTGATATCTTTTCTATTTTTTTCTATATTGAAAACAAAATTTTGAGTTATATGTCCTTTTTGTTGTGACAAAATTTCATTTCGACCCTTCTACGTTTGATGACGTATAATTTTTCCGGAAGTGAAAATTAAAAAAAAAATCTTCATACAAAAGTTGAAGAGAAAGAAAAAATGAACATTTTCGTGAAAAAAAAATTCAAATTATCTCTTCAGGGAGCGGATATATCGCACTTTGAAAAATGGCAACTTTTTTTTCATTTTCTTGGTTACAAAAAAATGCTAAAAATAAATTTTGAACGAATTCTATTATTTTTTCAAATTTATGACGAAAAATCAACTAAAAAAACACTTTATTAAAATTTTAAAATTTTACAATCATCTGCACAGTGAAAAAATTAAACATTACGCAAATTCTCGAAAATCAAACATGTAATGTAGATACCGAAATTGCACATTTCGCATTTTAAAAACGCCATAACTCTTCGAGGAAAACATATTGGAAGGTGGGAGGGGGCTCATTGGATAGAGAAAACTTCAGAGAATACGAATCGCTTGTCGCATCAAAAAGGACATATGCTGAGTTATGCCCTTTTTGTTGTGACATATTCAATTGTCAGACACGATGCATTTCAAATCACTCTTCAGCAAAATTTCGGATTGTAAGTACATCACACGAAAATATCACCTCCTTTCCATGCCTCTTGAATATCACGTGTAAAAGTTATGGAAAACTTTGAAAAAATGGCCTGGAAAAGTCAGGGAAAGTCATTTTTGAAATAATGTGGACACACTGCCAAAATTTCAGTCCTTAAACTTGACTGGGAGCTATGGAGTTTTGAATTTCGAAAAGTGGACTACCCCGATGACTTATACCGAGGGTATTTTGTGGTTTAGAATTTATCTTCTCAATGCCATAAGGGGCGAGTTATTTAGATTTTTGTAATTTTTCAGTGTTGTGGGCGATTTTTTGAAATTAAAACCCCATAACTCCATTCCAAGTCAACATTGGGGGCTGAAATTTTTACAGTGGAAGTTTCTTGTGATACTGTACAAACCGGTGAAAATAGTTTTTTTTGGCGTGTCAGACCTCGGGTAGGCCCTTGTAAGTTGATTTCCCTCTGAAGAGTACAATAAAAAATCAAAATCTGTCTTGAACTTTTACAATAATTGAAAATTAGTTTCGGAAAATCAATATTCGGTAGAGGCCTGATTTTTTTTTGATTTTAGTGCTATTAAAAAAAAAAATCATTTTTGCTGAAAAATAAATAATGGAAATTTCCTATTTTTTATCTTATAAACTTCACTTGTACGATATCAAAGTCCAATACTGATCACGTGTCATTTCCTCAATTTGAAGGTTTTATTTAAGTAAACATATGGCTCTAATTAAATTCGTTATCGCGGTGCACTGCATACATGGAGGTAATTTGTAGATATGTTTCAAGTTTAATTGTTATGATAGTGAGTAGTGAGTACTAATCTCGAGATAACAGTCACTATCTCACTTTCTTTTATACATCAACAGTGATAACCTGAGTAAAAACCACAAAAAATATAAGCAGTGTTATCTGACTTTAGAAGGTCATCGAAATTCGAAGATTAATAGGTTTATTTGTCATGGAAATCTATCGCGATTCAACAATTAGTAGCTTATCTACTATGGAAGTTTATCAAGAATTGTTAAAATCCCTCAACTATGGATAATTCTGCTCATTATTTTTGTGATTTTCCGACAACTTCTGATATTTTTAAACACTCATTTAAAAAATTTTCAAACGGGTCATTATTTATCAAAGAAAATAGGGTTAAAAATGTCGACCAAAGTCTAAATGAACTCAAATTGTTGATTTGATAAGGATTTGTCTTATCGCTGCCTGCAGTATTTTAGTGATAAAGTAGCTTGGCGATTCGACCAATTCCAATAATGACTTTTTTCCAATTGAAAAACTCGTCAAAAAAAGACAAGTACTCAATTTTTAGTTGTCCAAGTTGATTTGGGCGAATTTTGGAGAAATTCGAAATTACTGAAGCCGAGGGCACAAGAATGGCTGGAAATGGTGAAAGGGTTGGAAAGGTCAATATTTAGTAGGGATTTAATATTCATCAAGTTAAGTGGGAAAATGATTTTTTCAAAAATATCACATGCTGAAGAAAACGATTTTTAAATTTTAAAAATTCGTCAAAAAATTGAGAAATTAACTAGGATAGGTGAAATTTCAGCCACGGGAATTTCAGAAGTGCTCTTTTCAAAAGTCGTACTCTTCGTTCCATTTACTCGCCCTCTTCATTATTTTTCCATTGTGGTAACATTCTTGTGCTACGTTCAGCATGATGGACTGATTTTTTGGTTGATCCTCAGCGTACCCGTCCAGCCAATTAGCCACGACACCATGAGACGTATCCACATCAAAATGGTTCAATTACCATAAGAATCGTTGAAATTGCTTCAAAATTGTCTGAAATATTATAAAAAATTATTAAAATACCAGATAAGGAAAAGAATTTTCAATGATTTGCATTTTTGAAATAATTTCAGGATATTTTAATGTTTTTTGTTTTTGATTTTCAAGTACATATAGTTACTTTTATAAAATTTTAATTAATTTTCACATATTTCGAAGGTTTTTTCAATTTTTAGTTTATTTTGATGATTCTTGGCTCTTGTTGCTATGTTTTTCATCAACTTTTTAAATATTTTTTTTTAATTTTACGATAATTTATAGAGTTTTGTGAGTATTTTGTGTTTTTTAAAACCAAAATTTAAGAGTTTTTTGCATTCAATTATTTTTTGCTTTTTTGTGAATTCTTAAGTTAATTTTCACATTTTTTTTTTAGTTTTATTTAATTTGTAGTAAACGCGTCAATGTCTCTTAAATTCTTGACAATTTTTATATAATTTTCAATTTTTTCTTCAATATTTTGCAAAGTGTTTTTGATACCATTATAATTTTAACCAATTTTTCTCACTTTTGCTCGAATTTTTGGAGAATCTATCGATTAGGCATCATAGCGGGTCACTTTGTTAGGGTGTTTGTTACTTTTTTCGACTTCAGTCACTTTGGTCACTTTTTCCCTCAAATGTCACTTTTTTTCGCATTTTCAAGCAAAAATTCAAATTTTCACGTAAAAATAAAATTGCTATTTTTCAAAATTCAAGAAAAAAAATTAAAAGTTGATAATGATTTTTCAAAAAAAAATTGCCTTCGCTTCGCTCGAGCAGTATTTCTATAATTATATTTATGAATTTGAAAAAATCCTGTTTTTTCGAATTAGTGAAGTAAGTAATTGATTTTTGAGTCAATTCCACATTTGATAGAATAAATCAATAATTTTGACTAAGATAAATCGATCAAACAATTGAAATATCACAGATTTTCACATAAATCCATTTCACTGATTCAAAAAGGCACAGTTTTACGAAAATTGACTGATTTAGATTTAGAGAGTAGAACCTAATACTTATTTATATAGGTCATATATTAATTGTTTGTTCCAAAAATCTCGTCATTTTTCTATTTTTCTTTGCTCAAATCTGTATAATAAATTTTATGTATATCTGCCTCCTAAAGTGCCACTAATGAAATTATATTTTTAGAACACCTATTTTTTTATTGAATTTTGACCCCCTCTCCTCATTTTTTCTTGAATTCTCAGCCTCTTTTTTTTAGCTATAGTGGTGGTGAAATAAAAAAACGGAACTTTCTACGAATTCCGGAACATTTTTGGGAACTTTTCAACATTAGAATTGGGCAACACTGTGTGTTACAACCGTAATAAAATTATTATTTGTTTGTAGTTTTGACGAAGGAATTTTATAAAATTATTCACGTCGTTTCAGTTTATCTTTAAAACTATTGCAGGACACTTTAAAAAAATCTCCCCCTCCCCCAATCTAAAAATTTGAGTTTTTGGTTACATTTTGCTCATTTTTTGGTTACTTCTGGGGTTACTTTTTGTTCAAAAAAAGTTACTAAAAATTACTTAATTTTGATAGAATTTTGCTATGATACCTGGAATGAAATTATTCACGTCTTTTCAGTAGATTTATCTTTGAAATGTTTGCAGAAAACTACAAAAATATCCCCCCAAAAAATTTTTTTTTGAATTTTGGTTACTTTTTGGTAATTTTTTGGTCACTTTTTGCTCCAAAAAGTCACTTTTTGGTCACTTTTTGCTCAAAAAACTCACTTTTTGGTCACTTTTGCTCAAAAAGTCACTTTTTGGTCACTTTTTGCTTAAAAAAGTCACTTTTTACTTTTTGGTCACTTTTGCTCAAAAAAGTCACATTTTGGTCACTTTTGCTCAAAAAAGTCACTTTTTGGTCACTTTTGCTCAAAAAAAGGTCACCAAATGTCACTTTTTTCTTCGAAATTTTGCTATGATGCCTGATCTATTTCAGGCTATATTTTTGATCAACTCTTCATTATTTTCCCTTTATTCGAGGTATGTATATCAACTTGGCAGTTGATTTAAACGCAACACAGACTAGGAAAAAATGCTTGAATATTCATCCATTTGTGTACCTACTATAACCATTCCGTAATGAATTTCATCTTCCTTTACCCTTTGCTTTCTTTACGCACCTTGATGCTTAATAAATTTATTCCTATTAAGATGTGTACGAGAGTAGGAAAACGTACACACAAAGAAAAAAAAAGAAGAAAAATTCATCCTTATTTATTCCAACATCAACATCAACGTACGGCGACTTAACACGATACAGGCTATTTAACGCATACGCTTCTGCATTAATATGCCATTTATTTACAATTTCTTATTCTAAAAAGAAAGACCATATACGAAAAAAAAAAACTTAGTATAATTTTTAACCAAATGTTGAAAGCCTACATATACCGATAATGGGGAACCGGTTCTGTAAACATTTTTTTTTCATCGGTTGCACGTTGCATAGATAGTCGACTTGCGGCTTGCATTATTCTCGTATATAGGTAGTATGTACAAGTCGGTCGAACTCAACAGGCGTGCGAAAGCGCATCCAACCGTCACAAACAAGATTTAAATGAAATGATAATTAATGTATCAGTACGTAATAATCTATCATATAGTTAGATTTTCAGGCGTTAGCGAGAGGCGATCCGACCGTTTCCTATATACCTTGACGTTTTATCCTATAATTTACCTTATCAAATCAATCAACGTGTTCAAAAGTCGCTAAGCTTTAACACTTCGATTCGTATAGCTTCGGAGTAGGTAACGAGTCGATAAAATTTCTCGTACCGAAATCCTACTTGCATATTTCGAGCCTATGTGTACCGAGAGATGAGTGACATGTCGAAATTGCCAACTATTTTGTCAGATTTTCCTCCCCTCGGTGTCCCAACGTTACTCATATCCAAGGTGAAACGTCAACGTTCTAGGAAAAACTCTTTTTCATCGGTTCAAAACGTCGATCATATGACGGGCAGTGCATCTTTTTGGACTCGATTCGACTTTTTCACCTAACATCTGGTCCGCCCTTGACGTAAGTGTTTCTTTTTCGAGAAAAATACGTAGCTGAGAGTATTACAACACCTCGAACCAATCGCGGGATATGGTGTGTGCTTTTGCCATTAGGCTCGATGCTTAAAATAACTCGTTTTTTGAGCGAAAAATGTGCTGTTCTGTTTGGCCAGTTGGACGAAAGAGTAAGGTGTAATTAAGATGTTATCCAATTATCACGTTCGACTATGCCAATATCGTCAGCATCGCGAAGTATTCGTCATTTGTCGGTGTGTAGGTGTCCAGCGGTAGGATATTGACATCTGGGGTCAGCTGTTGCTACATGGTGTATGAGAGAAAGTTTGACGAGGTGTTTTCGCGTAAGTTTTATAATGCTGGGATGTTTTTGATTGAGGATTGGATGCTCTCGGGAGAGAAAATTTACAGAATAATTGGGTTATAAATTGGTGTTAGGTTAGTCTCATTTTTTGAACTTTTTCATGCTAATGATTTTGAAAAATGTTTCAATTTTTTGCAAGTTTTCGTATTTTTTTGAGAAAAATCATATTTCGAGTAGAAAAAATAGGAAATTTTCAATTGCCCTTCTTCTCCCTAAAGCTATTTCGTGCGAACGATTTTTTCAAAATCGCGATTCAGTGATCAGAAAGTCAATTGAATCGAATTTTCGCTCGATATGGAACTGAATCACTACGACAGGGTGTCTACCGGTCGCGAAAGTCGCGAAAGTCACGAAAAAGTCGCGAATTTAGATTTAGGTCGCTGAAGTCGCGAAAAAGTCGCGAAATTGACCTAAAAGTCATCAAAAGTCGCTAATTTTTCCGAAATTACTTCAATTTTTTTTGCCTTTTACAAAACAAAAAAAGTAAAGAAATTTCACCTTTTTGAACATTTTTTCTAAAAATTTTCGCCCTCGCTTCGCTCGGGCTCATAAGTTTTACGAACCCATTCTTAAATAAAATTATAAATCTTCTTCCCTTCTATTTCAGACAATTGAATATTTTGAAGTGGAAAAATATGTTCTTGTGAGAAACTAAGTAACGATCACGATTGGGAATTTCAAAGGAAATAGTGTATCATTCTCAGGAAAATCTAAAAAAATTGGAGAATTTTGGAATTTCTAAGGGATGTTTTAAAGGAGAAAATCATTTGGAAATATGTCTTTTTTTGCTGATTTTTAAATAAATTCTTCAAAAAAATTTCGCCCTCGCTTCGCTCGGGCCAAATAATCACGTCGTTATATTGGTATTCTGCTAATATTTCAGACTTCCCATGAATTTATTTCTCAATAATCATTTAACAATTTTATCCGTTCTAACATGATTTTTCGCAAAAATTTTCACCCTCGCTTCGCTCGGGCAGTAACTACTTCTCTTCTTTACCATAAAATAACTTAGGTACTTTAGAAAATTTTTGTGAAAAATTATATTTTTTTAAAATTAAAGACGTATTTTCTTCCGCGTATGAAATTTTTTCTGTAATAAATTTGATCTCGTTGATTTTTTTTTTTGGGGGGGGGGGGGGTCAAATTGAGAGGTAGATACTAGATACCTTGAAAAAAGGTCGCGAAAAAGTCGCGAAATTTAATTTTGAAAAATCGGTAGACACCCTGTACGATGCTGACAAAAACTTCAACAACTCTTTTGCAAACGTTGAAACTGAAACCTTCGAAAAAATATCTTCCACACTTTATCAATAATTTCTGACACATTGATTCGTCTCTTTGAAACGACACAATCATAACATCTCAGGAGCGCACCGGGAGGGGGGGGGGCTCAGGGAACTCCAGCCCTCCAGCTTGGCAAGGAGGTTTTTTTATTATAAAAAAGTGTCAAAGGAGAGGCTCGCAAGGGAGAGTGTAAGGGGGCAACTTTTTGAAATTTTAGTGTGGTCATCGTTTTATATGTATTTGAGCTTCTAAATTCAATTCTGAAGTCACCTTTACCCCTTCTTGAAAATTGAGCCCTAAAGGGGGGGTGCAAGGGGGCAATTTTTTAAATTTCTGAGTGGGTACCGTTTTATGTATTTTGGGCTTCTAAATTCAAGTCTGAAGTTAATTTTACCCCAACTTGAAAATTGAGCCCTCAGGGAGGAGGGAGGGGAGGTGCAAGGGGGCAATTTTTTAAATTTTCGAGTGGGTATCGTTTTATATGTATTTTGAACTTTTCAATTCATACTGAAGTTGATTTTACATTTACTCGAAAATAGAGCCTCCAGGGTGGGGGGGGGGGGTGCAATGAAGCAAATTCCAGGCATCCCACTAGGTTGCTTTCAAAGTAACTTTGTTACTTTTTTCAAGGAAAGTCACTATTAGGTACTCAAAAGTTACTATTGGTTACGTTTCATTCAAAAAAGTTACTTTTTTCAAAAATTTGAGCTAAAAATCAATTTTTTTGGCTTCTGCTGTAAAAAAATTTGCCTTTGAAAAAAAAATAAAAATTGCTTTAAAAAAATGATTTTTGAAAAAAAGTATACTATGGCATTGTAGTATTACGAACCCTCCAAGTAAAAATTCGAATAACTTTTTTACATTTTCTAGGTGAAATCATGAGTTACAATTTTAAAAAAAGGTTACTTTTCCGACTGTCAGAGGTTCCTAAAGTTACTTTTTTTTCTCAAATGTTGACTGGGATGTCTGAAATTTTCTAAATTTTCGAGTGGGTATCGTTTTACGTGTATTTTAGGCTTCTAAATACTGGAAATCAGTGAAAATTCACTAAAAACGCAGTGATATTTATGAAATTTACTGAAAAATCTGTAAAATTCTTTGAATAGCTGCAATTCTCGAAAATTTAGCTCAGAAGGGAGTGCAAGAGGAATTTTTTTTGTTTTTTTCGTAATTTTGTACAATAAAAAAAGACTTGAATTGAAGTAATAGGAACATAAAAAATTTATTAAATCAATAAAATAAAGTGCAAGGTAGAGGGGGAACAAAAATAATACAACTAAAAATTGACTAAATATAAAATCACACGTTCACACCTATCAAACAGATCTTCAGTAATTAACCAATTACTTATGAAAAATTAAATATACAAATTGACTAAAAATCAGATAACTTTGACCAATTTTCAGTTATCCAACAAATTTAGTACTTTATTTGAAATATCAAACTTTTTTTTTAAAATAAGAGGAAAATCGACTTCAGTATGAATTCGAAAGTCTAAAATACATATAAAACGATACTCACTCGAAAATTTCAAAAAGTTACCCCCTTGTACTCCATCGAGGGCTCAATTTTCAAGTTAGGGTAAAATTGACTTTAGACTTGAATTTATAAGCTCAAAATACTTATAAAACGATACCCAACTGAAAAATTTCAAAAAGTTGCCTCCTTGCACCCTCCTTTGAAGCCTATTGGAGGCCCAATTTTCAATTAAAAACAGTTTCAGCGCCTCAAAATACCTCTTGTAAAAGCCACTTTTAAAAATCAACCATTTTACAGCCTTGAATACAGCCATCTGAATTTCGAAAAAAGAATTAGAGGAGTGGGGGACGAGGGGGGGAAGTCTCTCAATCAGTGAAATAATTTTCATTGAAAATTGGCGATTTTTCGGGTCAAAAATTACCAATTTTTCAGCAAATTCCTTATTTATTAGGAAAAAAATCACTAATTTTGACTAAAAAAATCAAAAAAATCGTCATTTTTCAATTTTTTCCCCCGCTCAAATCTGTGGGTACAGTAAAACGGGGTGACGTGGACCTACGAGGTGAAGCGGTCCACTTGTTGAAATTTTTTTGTTTTTTGCCAAGTACTCCCTGAATTTTGCACATAGCGACCTCTAACAAAAACCATCGTGTAGGTCTCGCTTCGGTGAACATTTTGCGTAAAAAGCATTTGGGTTTACGATGAAATTAAGGTAAGTTAAGAACCGTTGAAATCAAAGCAAGAATTACTGATAATTTTGTTAAGGCGTAAACTATGGTCTCCAGAAGGAAATAATAATTGTGTCGCCAATATAAAGTTAATCAGGGTTGTAGAGAATTTTATGCTGATCATTTTGGTAAAAAAAAAAAAAATTCATTTTAACGATTCTAATCTGAAATAACAACGTTTTTATGAATGAAAACAACTATATTTTAACAGTTTTAATGCAAAATAACGACATTTTCATGAATGAAAACGACAATAGTTTAAAAATACTGCCGGTAAGATATCATTGCACTTACGTAACTTTGTTATCAAAGCACCAATATGCATTTTAATCAAAGTTAGGACCTGCAATATTTTTGAATTTTTGTTTTCATTCATGAAAACCTCGTTATTTCGGATTAGGATTCTTGGAATGAAAAACTTTTTTCACCAAAATGATCTGTATGAAATTTTCTAAACCCCTAATTAACTTTAAACTGCTGAATCATTTAAAAAAAATTTTCTTAGGCCATTTTTTTCAATTTATCAAGTAGAATGAAGATTTTTATGAATAAAAACATCCATTTTTGAGTCTTTTATTCGCTGTGGTGAAGGAGGGGGGAGGGTATAAATTTTTTTTCCAACTTTTTTTAGGTCTAAATTGACCAAGGATTTCATTGGTGCAAAAAAAATGGGGTGGTCCGCTTCACCCCAAACTGGAGTGAAGTGGTCCACACCTTTGAATTCGTCTCAAGGTCACATTTTTTTACCAAAAATGTTGATTTTTCGGTGAATATTCCTGAAATATGGGCCTTTGATTTAATACCAAAACGACTTCCTGAAGTTAATATAGGGCAGAGATATTTTAAAAAAAAGCTGAAATTGTATCCACTTCACCCCGTTTTACTGTATGTATTATTTTTCTACTGAAAATGCCCTAACTACTCCAGCTCCCCTGAAATAACAGGTTACTCCATTTTTTATTGAATTTTAACCCTCTCACCCCCTTTTTTCTCAAAATCTGAGCCCCTCCCTTACGCAATTTCTGAGTGCACCTATGTACCACCTCCATTGAACGAGCAAAGTACTCGAAAAACAAAGCTGTAGATTTTCTCTCACCGATGGCCAATTCGCAACATTCAGACTCAGAGCGACAACGAATTCAGCACTCTCGGCCATTTAAACGTATTACATCCCCTCGTACTCTCGATGCGGTATGTTATTTCCATTTCATAAGGTTTACAAAACTGCTAATGCAACTCGAGTTCACCAAAGCAGAATAGCAGTTTTGTTGACGCGAACAAATATGCTGAGTTTGAGAACTAAACTGGTCGGATGCTGTTTACTCTGTGACCCTTATTTCTTCTCGTTCGGGTCTCGTCATCGCGCTTCGCGTAGTGGCAAGAGCAAATAAGCTGAGAGATAGGCGAGAGTAGGCCTACAGTACGTACGCTGCAAAGAATGGTACTGCATCAACAGTAATAAAGTTACGTAGGTACTTGAGGTTCGTCCAAGCATTTAAAATTAAAACATTAAATACGGTGAAGGAGCAGAGAACGGCGAAAACCGAGGGGTGATCGTTTTCCTTCCCCTTCTCGGGGAATAATGGGAACTAAGTACGAGCAATTGTAACGCCGGGCTGGGCCGCCTGGATGCCCGATACAGAAGCATCGGTGTTGATTTTTCTGGCGTGTTGACTTCTCGGCCATGAGTTGTCCGGATCTCACTCTTTCCTATTTACTGCTTCTCGCTCATTGAATCGCATTTACATAAGAATTCTTACACCGGCGTAGAGTTCGTGTAGAGCCGACTGGTTGAATATTTGAATACCTTAAAATGACACGACTCTGTTTGGTTATAAAATTAGAAAATATCAACGGCTAATAAATTAGGTTATAAATTTCTTCGCTGCAACGCCACTACGCCGGTTTTATTATACGGCCGTAGTATGCGTGTAAGTTGTGCACCGAGAAAACCGAATCTAGTTTTATGACAAAAATGCGCCCTTCGCGCCGCCACGCCTGTTTGAATCTTTTCTTTTCGAGTTCAGCAAACTAGTTTTATTGGCACTTGATTCCAGAATCGAGCGACCATAGGAAATGGTCGCTGGTGTTGTCATCTGACGCTGGCGTCAGCATGGACCAAGTTTTCTGACGAAATTTTCAACAGTAATAGCAAATGAGACGACCGAATCTTTTCAATTTTCATCGAGTAAAAAGACAAGCTGAAGTTGACAAATTTTTTAAAATTATACGAAATTAATTAAAATTGAGACCTTAGACAAAATTTATGATATTTAAAGCTTCTAGACGTCTGGTGCTCTCCAAATCTGAATCAATCAAATTCTAGTCAAATTTTGCCTATTTCATCCAGTAAAATAAATTTCAGTTAAATTCTCCAATTTTTTACTGATTTTCAGCGTTTATTTTCCTGAATCGGATAGGAGAAATTTGAGCCAAATATGACTGATTCAGGGTGTCTACTGGATCTGAAATATGAAAATTTACACAATTTTTTGGTTTTTCTTGTAATTTTTATACAATTTTTCTTGCTTTAAATTTGCCCAAAATGGCCCCCCTCTCGCGTATACTCGATTTAAAGGAAAGAGCCTTTCCGGATAAGGGTCAAAAACGGCCCCTGACCCAAAATTGGTAAAAACTGACCCAAAATGTTACTTCTAGCCTAAAACCATCTCAAAAAATTTTTTGAATCCCCACACCCTCCCCCTTCGTTTCGGAATTATCGTACCCCCAATGTCGAAAATTCAACTCGCGATATCTCTGGAAGGGATGGATGAAAAGTTTTGAAATTTTTACAGATTATACATCTGGTCGAGTAGTATACACGAGGATTTTTTGAAAATTTTCGGTTCAAATTTTTTCAATTTTTTTGCATGTTGAAATTTTCAAAAAAAAATTCAAAAAATTTTGGGGGTGCCATGGCTGGAAATTTTTCTATTACTTCCGTTAAGTGGTCATGCATCACATATATTTTTTTCAGATTCCGAAACTAGGTGCAACACATGATTAAAAAAAAACAAAACCAAAAAAACGGGGTGCGATAATTCTGGAAGGGGAGTGTGGGGGGGTCAAAAAATTTTTTGGGATGGTTTTAGGCTAGGAGTAACATTTTAGGTCCGTTTTGACCAATTTTGGGTCAGGGGCCGTTTTTGACCCTTATCCGGAAAAGCCCTTTCAATTCAAACACTTTTTTTTGGTAATTTTATTCTGATCAGATATTAGGTACTTATTAGACGAAAAATGATACAAATTGACGAGCAATGTAAAAACATTCAAGATGTCCAACAAATTCTCGAAATCAACAGTCAAGATTTTAGCAGGACCTTTCAAACAAATTTTGCAGAACTTTTTCCCTGAACTTTGGAAAAATATATCCTTTTCCCTACTTACCAATATTTTTTCGACTCATAAATTTCTATTGTTTCCCAATTGCCTCCTCCCCCTCGTCTTCTACTCCCAATAAGGTTGTATTATAATTCGCCTGTGAATTTGATCCCAGCAAACCCATGGACAAAATTTTTAGAAAATAACACAAATAAAGAGAAAATGGAATTTTCAAACAACAAAAATTTTAAACACAATAAAGAAGTTTTGGATGAATTTCATGGCATTTTTATCCATACAAATAAATGTCATTGAAATTCCGAACGAACGACAGAAGGAAAAATAATTTGGCTCGAGCCAAGCCAAAGCAAAAATGTTTAAAATCGAAATATCAAACGCACTCACAAAAAAAAGCTGAGCATGATTATTTAATTACCCGAAAATTATTTGAAAAAGTTTCAGGTAAGCACGAAATTTATCAATTCTTAACAAAATTGAAGAATTTGACGTCGCTCAATCATGGACAAAAAAATCGAAATTATGAGGTTTTAACATGTAAAAGTCGAATAATAATATTCCAAAGAAAAATAATCCATGAAAAATAAAGGTTGGTAAAGTATTTAAAAGTAGTTTTCGATTGAAAAATTTATATGAGGAAGATGTTTAAAATTCTTTTTTTTCATATTAGGTAAAATTATCAAAAATATTCCTATTTTCTGGATTTTCTTGCCAGTGGACGACCTGCTGATTTCAATTTTTTTCTGGCCATTTCACAAAAAAAGGTTATCACTTTCAAAAAAAATTCAATTCGAACGTAAGTATCTAATTTTCCTATCTAAAGCTGCGCGATTTTGGCTCTGTTAGGGAAAGGCTTTACTTCTCGTCTACCTTTATTTCTCCCTTGAATTGCTCCTATTCGTGAACGATAGTTACTAATTTTGCTTATTGATTGGCTTGAGATCGATTTTGATTTTTTTCATTTAGCTTGCTTGACTTTTTTTGGTTTTCCATTTGTTTTTGAATGAATGAGTCAGTTTACAGACTGATTACTGCAGGAATCGTTTTTAAACGAATAATTCAGTTTCAAAGGAATCGTTCGCGAACAATACTTACTCTTTCCTTTTTTTGCTCGGTTTTAAATCAATGTTCAAATCGTTTTCAAATGACTGATTCAATTTTTAAAACGATTCCTTCGCAAATTCGCGAATCATTTTTGGAATGAATTATTCGTAAACGATATTTCTTCATTTTCCTAGCTTGGGTTCAATTTCATGAACCTCGCAATTAATAATGTACATTCGACCAGGAGGCTGACCTCACGTCTTGATGACGATTTAGTTAAAAAATATCTCAAACTTTACTCACGCAACAACTAAGAAAACCTCCATCAGTTGGCCTCCACCCCCCCCCCAGAGGGGCTATACTTTGATCAAAACTAATTGAGGACCGTTTTTCCAAACCGTGATAACTTCAAAAAAGTGATTTCGAGTAAATCAAAAAAAACTGTACCACGGAGAAAGTTTTGTTTTTTGAAATCTGTCACAAAAGTAAATATATTGCGGCTATCATTACAAAATATGTCGAACAAGTGGCATACCGAAATTTTCATCTCTGACGCTGCAGGAATGGAACGAAAATGAAAAAAGTTGAAGTTATCACGGTTTGGAAAAACGATTTTTACTTATTTCTCTCTCAGAGCCATATAAACATCGGAAAAAAATTAATTTTTTCTGCCTTTGTTGCACATACACTACATAAACACATTACAACCATTAAAAAAATTTCATCACTCAACACTTCCTTATTATACTCAAAAAACAGATTTTGTTGTAATTTTTTTATTTTTTAAAAATATTCAAGTGGCACCCTGAGCGATACCATATAGTCTGTCGGAAAAATTGTTCGGCTCATTTTATAGGGTATTCTTTCATCTATCAAATGTTGAAAAAATCTCAGAAAAAGGTTGAAACCTCTTCCTAAAAATGATTTTAATGTTTGAGCTTTCACGTATCTAAAAAATTAAAAAGCTTCAAAGTTTTTTTGTACTATTCTTCGTTTTTATGTATAAATACTGAAGTTATCACGGTTTGGAAAAACGATTTACAACACTCAAAACGGTTTTTGTCACAGAACGTGGAAGGTGAGATAGTTGGCTAAATTCTACCAACGCGATTTGGTGGCGGACCACTTCAAGTACCCAAATCCGTCAAAAAGTCAAAAACGCCAAAAATGAAGTTATCACGGTTTGGAAAAACGGTCCTCAATTTCACAGTTTGAAAGAGTGTTAAAAATTAATTTGAAAGATTTTATAACAGTTGCAAACAATTGGAAGTTGAATTTTCTGATTGAAAGCTCGACTTTCAAAAACCACTGTGGTGAGAGCTACCATTTAAAATTCTTAAAAATTACTATTAAAGTAAGTTTCGATGATATTTCGAAACGTCCAATTTTCAAGATGAGGACTCCCGAAAGTGTGGAGACACTCCCAAATTTGAGAAAAAAAAGGTGGAACGTGTATATCGAGTGGTATGTTTTCGAGGACTCTGAACAAGAATATGACGTTGGTTTTTTAGAGGAACTTCTTCCAGAGTCCCTAGAATCCTCCTCCATGAGATGAAATTGAGAAAAAAAGTTCTAGTCTAGTGCCTTTTTTGAATACAACTTTATTTTTTCGATTGGACTTGAATCAAGAGCTCTGGCACCTCAAAGCAGAGGATAAAATGGAAAAAATCGTCCAAGTTGAGTGATTCATAGATTCAAAGGTGCTGACATCGATAATGACTCTGTTTTTCGATTGAACTTTGTCGAAGGCCTCTCCCCTCCCCCCCATAAGTACATGTTTCCTATTAGGAAATTCTGAGACCCTGGTTCAAGTCCAATCGAAAAAATAGATCATTTTGTTCGATGGTATAGTGAAAATTCGGCTCTTTTTGGTATTTTTTCAGTGGAGCTTGTGGCTTTTATTTCTCCGTTCGCAATAAAAACAGGCCATAGCATGGCAGATAGGCTGTTATGTAAACATCGAAATGGTACAGTTTGGAAACATATATCTAAAAATTATATTTACCATGTTATTCCTGGCCAATGGTTCGTAAAAAGAAAGAAACACAAGAAAATAAATATCGTACGCTCTTGTTGGCGATTGATGTATATTTTACGACCGCGCCGTGCTCCGCGTCCTTGGCCATTTGCGAGGAAAGTTTCAAAAATTAAAATTCAATTTGGCTTTTACATCTGCAGCCCGGAGCAGAGCACAAAGCACATCGTATAGGACGAGGACGACACGACGGCGTGAAAGAGGTCTGCTTCGGATACGTAAATCGTCATCGGGCATCGGGTATACCTTTATCTAAATTATTGGCTTTGGATACACAGTTAGGACATAGTTTGCATTTTAACGCACATTTGGCCGGTATTCATCTGTTGTTTGACGTTCATCCTTTCCTTAATACTGCTGCTATTGCTCTTACTAAATAATACCCACCGTTATGGTCGCGGTCGCCTTGCGCGCGAACAACTGGCGAAATTCTATTCGATTTGGGCAGCAAGAGGGGGTTCTCTTTTCATCTGGCCCCGTAATGGGTAACCTTGATTAATTCGAGCAGTGTGCTTTTCTTTTTATGGTTGGCACTCCTCTTCGCTCCTGCTCGCTTCTTTATTTTTCGATTAATTGAATTGCTACGCCGAGTTGCGTCGCCAGCGCGCGCTGTTGTTACGAAATTAATTAACACCGTTGCTCGCTGTGCAAATGATCCGATGTTCTTTTTTATATACGCGAGATCACGTTCGGTTCGTCCAGATATGATGTGGTTTTTTTCACTTTGTATTCGTTCGCTTGTTTCCGTCGTATTGTTGAAAAGAAATGGTCTATCGAAACCGGAAGAAAGAATTGTAATTGAAATCCGGGCTGATTTTGTTCAAAATTCAAAAACTAGCTAAAAGTCATCTCTATTTGAGAGATTGAGATTTGCATTCGAAAGGAGGGGGGGGAGGTCGAAAAAGTAAGTTTATAATCGAGCTCAGCACCCTCGAATTAGTAGGAATCGAAAAGCCGCACGCAGTTTTAATTTTTCTTCTTACTTTTTTCCATTGTGGGGGGGTTAGGGGCACTGAGTGGTCGTATCCAAAAAATAAATGAATATTCGGACTCAGCGATCTTGAAAACGTAACAAACGATACGTCTCACGTAATTTTCAATATTTTGAGATTTTAGCCATGTTGGGGGGGGGGGTCTAGGTAAAAAATTAAGCCGATATTCAAACTCGGCATCTTCAAATTAGTAAGAATCGATATGTCGTTTCACTTTTTCCATTTTTTAAAATTTTGATCAAAATTGAGGACCCCTGTGCCCTCTAGGGGTGTTAAGATCCCATTTTGAAAAGTAAAAATAGCGTGTAGCATATCGATTCTCGCTAATTTGAGGACGAAGAATTCGAATATCGACTTAATTTTTGATCTGACCCCGTCCCTGTAATTTTTTGAAATATTCAATTCCGTGGAAATCATTTAAAACTAAGGTAAGGGGTTGGTTAGAGCACGGGGAGGGGATTGAATTAAAAATTAGGACGATATTCGAACTCTACGCCCTCAAATTAGTGAGAATCGTTATGTCACTCGCTATTTTCATTTCTTAACTTACTTTTCTCCAAAATTGGTAGGCTAGGGGGCACCGAAGGGTCAAATCCAAAAAAAAGCAAATATTCGAACTCAGTGCCCTCAAAAATCTAACAAACGATAGGTCACACGTTATTTTTAATTTTTTTGAATTTTGACCCTATCAAGGAGGCTAATAGGAGAGTTCAGAGGAGTCGAATGAAAAAACAGAGTACATATTCGAAATCAGCGCCTTCGAATTAGTAGTAATCGATGTGTTACTTTACCCACCAAAGTTCAACTCTGAGCTTTTCAAAATCTGATTGTTCTTTTTGAATTTCCTATCAATTCTCTATCAAAATCCACAAACAGTTTTCCCCCAAGTACAACCGATCTCGGATTATGATCCTTCAAGTTGGGTAATTTGGCAAAAAATCGAAATTACATCAAAAATTACGTGATCTACCCCTTTAGTCCAGTCATTTTAGGAATTGACCCCCAAAAATTAAATCCTGATTTTTTTCGCGTTTTACGTTCGTAATGGTCCACTACACAACATACTAAAATCGACACCCCACAACCCTCCGCTACCCCCAGGGGAGGAGCAAATGTCTGCTAAATACCGGTTTTTCGTTCAAAATTGAAAAATAGTAATGAACAATCTTGTTCTACGTGTAATTTCCTATCAGAAGGATTTTTTGTTTTTTCAAAAACACTCACTTCCTTGACCAAAAATTAAGGATAAAAAACATCTATTTTTCAACAGTTTACATCATTTTTTGAAAAAATTGAAACTTTTGTGAATATCTGCTCAAATAAGCCTCAAAATGGAAACTTAGTTATGAACAATCATGTTCTAATTATTGTAATTTCCCATTAGACAGGTATGTTATTGAATACTTCAATAACCTCCCTTATAGTTAACGGTAGTGGTTGAAATTCTTGTGGTGCCTTTTTTTGGAATACCTACCAGCATGTATAAAAAAATTACTCTTCACTGGCATAATTTTGGGTACTTTGAACTTCTTATTTCCATAATTTCCAAAAATAGTGTAACACCATTAATTTTTGGGAAAAGAAGTGGGTGTTTTCGAAAAAAAAACGAACCTTTCTGATGAGAAATTACTCTTAGAACATGATTGTTCATAACCATTTTTCCATTTTGAGGCTTATTTGAGCAGATATTCACAAAAGTTTCGATTTTTTTTAAAAATGATGTAAATTGTTGAAAAATTGGTGATTTTTACCCGTAATTTTTGGTCAAAGAATGAGTGTTTTTGAAAAAACAAAAAAACTTTCTGACAGGAAATTACACGTAGGACAAGATTGTTCATAACTATTTTTCAATTTTGAGGCTTATTTGAGGAGATATTCACGAATAACTGGTTTCTAGCAGACATTTACCCCTCCTTTGGAGGTAGTGGAGGGTTGTGGGGTGCCCATTTTAGTATGTTGTGTAGTGGACCATTACGAACGTAAAACGCGAAAAAAAACAGTATTTAATTTTTTTGGGGGGATGGGGTTTGGCACATTTTTTCTCTTATTTGCCTGGACTACTTAGCTCCCTTGAGGGTTAGAAGAGAAATGATCGTAGTCATATGAATGGACTATCAAGGGGGAACTCGTAAAAAAAAATTGAGCGAAATTAGAAGACTCGACTTAGACCTAAGGTCAAAACTTAGGCGATGGAAAATTCGTCTAAAACCACCGAGAAAACTCATTCGCCAAAATGCAAATCGGCATGGTAGTCGTCTGGGGACCCGGGTGATTTTTTTTCCTCCGTGTAAACATTAGATTTGGTCGGGTGTTATAAAAGGCCTACGCCGTAGAGAGCAACGGCGAGCCAAGCGGAAAATATCCTGATTTTTCCTACACGATGGAAGATATGCGGGGTGAAAATAAATTTAAATCTTTCATCGAGAGTCGAGTATCATATCAGAAGAGCGTTGTACTATAAGTATAAATTTCCCCGATATAATATTTACTCTGGCTTTGCTGCCCGGGCCAGGCGAATGCCTACCGTACGGTATAAGTACCTAGCTACCTACCTACATATGTAGGAGTGCGTTTGTGTAAGTATCAAGCTATCAAGCGCCTGAAAAGAAGACATTTTGAGAAAACTTTCTATACACGGTCGAGAGCAGCACGATACGATATATTTGTGTGTAGTATATTCACTCAACGTGCTGTATAATGGAAATTAGTATTTACTTATTTGTTTTATTAAGTGGTTTTCGCTATATTGATATACGTAGATTGTAGGCGAGTAAGCGGTAGCTGCGGTTTATGAATACGCTTTAATTAAGATAATATTTTCAAGCTGCGTTTTCTTCTCTTAGTAAGCTATAATAATCCGATGTAAGGCGCCGAACGACGTGTCGTGCCGAGGGGTTCGTAGAATTGCCTATATTTTGGCGTGAATATAGCCATCGAGCAGAACAATGGGCTAGTCTGGGTAATCGAGACATCTTGAAAAAGATCCCTATCCCCTTTACTCATGTTTTGTTGTCTTTAGCTGATAGAATTGTAGTAACGTGATGATTCATAATTTCTAGCCTGAAATTTTAGACTTATCTATTTCTTCTCTCTCTCTGTGAAATAACTTGGAAAGTTTGTGAAATTTTGATAAAATTGTTTTAAAATGTTTAAAAATGGCAAGTATTGTGAAAGAAGTGTTGAACTGTCCATAAAAAATTGTTGAAAATTTCTCGAGATTAATTAAATTGCTTGAAGTACCTTCAGAAATATTTGGAAATGTGATGAAAAATTTCCAGAATGCTAGAAAAATTGCAAAATATTGTAAAAATTCTTTTAAAATGTTGGAAAAGTTTTGAAAAACTTCTGTATTTAGCTCAAAAATCATAGATTTTTCATCGTAAATTAAGTTTTTCCTGATAAATTATGTTTTCTTTTTATTAATCATAAATTCGGGGTGTGTAATGGTCATGAAAGTTATGAAAGAAATCATGAAATTTCATAGAAAGTCACAAAAGTAATGAAAACCACAGAAAAGTCATGAATTTTTGTGAAAAATTCAAAGAATGTTCAATGATTTTATACATATTTTAGGATTGCAGAAAATTGTTCAATATTTTCACAAAAAGAATAGGTCATAAAAAAGGTCATGAAGATTTGAAAGTCTAATCTAGTATAGATACTCGAAAATTAGAATGTTTGTTTTCTAAGAGAGGGGGGAGGGTTGAAAAATTTTGACAAAGGCCTTGTAAACAATCCGGAAATTTCCTAAATTTGGCTCAAAAATCCTACAGTTTTTAGAGCCATTTTGAGCCCGAAATAAGGTCTATTTTGATTTTGAGCAAAGGCCAATTTTTGATTATTCTCAAATAATTAACATGAGACTTATCAAAATGGATTAAAATTTCACAAGTAGCACAAAAATATAAATGAAAATGTAATCTTAGCATTTTTGAGCGATTTTGAGCTCAAAATTGGATCGAATATTCAAAAATTGGCTTTTGCTCAAAATTCTCAAAATTAAAATAGACCTGATTTCGTGCTCAAAATCGCTCAAAAATGCTAAAATTACATTTTCATTTATATTTTTGTGCTACTTGTAAAATTTTAATCCATTTTGATGAGTTACGTGTCAATTATTTGAGAATACTCAAAATTGGCCTTTGCTCAAAATCAAAATAGACCTTATTTCGCGTTCAAAATGGCTCAAAAATGTTCTAATTACATTTTAGTCAATATCTTTGTGCTGCTGGTAAAATTTAATCCCATTTTGATAGGTTGCACGTCAATTATTTAAAAATACCAACTCAAATTTGGCCAGTGCTCAAAATTTTCAAAAATTGCTCAAAAAAATTTTGGTCAACTTTTCCAAATTTTTGGCGAAATTTTACCCTAATTTCATAGAACATACGTTAATTTTTTGAAAATACTTGAAAATTTACTCAATTTTGGGCTCAAAAATGTTTAAAAATGCTCAAATTACATTTTCACAAATATATTTGTGCTGCTCGTGAAATTTTAACCCAATTTGATAGGTCGCAACACCAGTTTCCGAAATTCTTTCGGTAATTCAGTTTGGACAAAAAGGGGGGAAAATGATGCGTTTTCGCAACTTTAAAAATTCGTCACAACCTATTGTGCCGACCGTTTTCCATAAACTTGGGCTTAATGGGTGTGGAATGAATTCATGCATGTGTTGAGGTGAGTTTTTTTTGTCCCGCAGACCATATGACGGCTATGGAGCCATTATTGAGCCAAAAATGGACAAATTTCGCAAAAAATCGCACAAGGGGCGCTAGCATTCCATTGTGCACGTTGCCCAAGGAAGTTGATGTATATTCGGAGTCAAGGGAGTGTCTACTACCAGTCTGTGAAAAAATTTTTTATCCTCAGTCAAATGTAAAAAATGAGAAAAAACGGGAGTTTTTAAGCTCCAGCCCCCGATTGTGCGAGGGCAAAAATCCAATATACGTTTTTTCGGGACTATGGGATCCATACACATAAAAAGAAAACTGATTTTTTTGTCCCGCAAAAAAGCACGCTGATTTCGATTTCTAGAGCACTTTTTGCCAGTTGGACTGTAGATTAATTAGAGTATTTATGTAAACTTCTAAATTTCCGTTTTTTGGCATAATTTAGAAGGTGGAAGGAGTGGGGAGGGTCGAAAAAATCACTTTGAAAGCCTTGAAAAAGTTCTAGAAAATTCTGACAAAAGTTCTTTATATTGATTTGAAAATGTTATTAGTGACCTAAAAAAATGTGTATTAAATTTTTTGCAAAAGATACTCGAAATGTCGGGAAGGTGCAAGTAAAGGTATCAAATTTGTATCAAAGCAGGCAAAAAATAATATGTATTTCAACTTCAAGGCATTTAATTTGCAAATTTTTTAAAAGCAATTTCTACAGTATTCGATGTTGTGGAACCGTTTTCATCAATTTTTGTACAATTTTTATTGCAAAATGTAAACTTCTGGCGCTTTTTAAACCAATTTATATGATATTTTGCCCAAAATTTATAAATTTTTCCTGATTAAAATCAGTTTTAAGAATAAAGAACACATTTAATGCAATTTTTTGATATTTTCAAATATTTTGGCCAAGACCTTTTGCAGCCTTCAGAAAATTTCTTATTTCTCCTTCAGGTTTGGTAAAGACTAGAGATGTGCTTACGTTTATGTAGCATATAGGCACTTAGGTGTATAGGTTCTTGAATATTATTATTGCCCTACCTATGCCATGTATGCAGATTGAAAATCCGATCAACGGATCCGGGGTGTAAATAACAAAAGGGAAAATAAGTATCGGCTTTAAAGGCGCTTATTCTTCAGTTTTTTTCCTCCGATGCTTCCCTTTCTCTACCCTTGGTTATTTTTTTTATCGCGCTCGTAAATTTTTATTCCTTTTTACCATATTCTAATTTTTCCAATTCAATTTCACCGAGTTATCAAATTCTTGGGAACGACTTAGATTCGCATTTTAACGACTTTTTATTTCTTCGGTGTAGTATTCCATAGCTCCGCGATGTATCGTGAGCCCCCATCTTTACTTTGATTCGGCTTCGACCCCCCAGAACAACTATCATTTTTCACATCGTTACCCTCGTTTTCGCGCATCGCAGAAAATTTTACAATCGGGCTTTCTCCCTGTGAGCGCACAATAGAGACACCGAACTACGGAGGAGGAAAAAATTATCATTCGTATCTGCAGTATAATGTGAAGTTTCTATATAGCGAAAAACTATAAAAATAAAATTCCCAAAAAAAGCCTTCCCCTTCTGCTATTGGATTGGATAACTTTTGCGCTAATAAATTTAATTTTTCTCGTCTATGTAATACGTGTGTCTGTGTCTGTGTATGTTGGCTCGACTGGGGTTTTAAAAATGTTAACGTGAATTGAATGTAAACAAGGGGAATATCTGATGTTACGCGAATAATTCGCTTTCCAGTTTGATGATTTTTATTCAAATAAAACATAAAAAAAATTACATTGGGAACGGTGCGTCGTTTGAAGAAGGGACGGGTGGGAGGGGAAAAAAGATAGAAAAATTTGAAACACAATCACGAAAATGGATCGGCGTCCTGGTGGGTATGGTAGGGTATAGCATTAAAGATAAACCAAGCCTGTATCGAGTACAGTTTTGATAAACATCGCCGCGGCAATTCGATATTTAGGGTAAAGTTTTCAGGGATATCTAAACTTTCGTCGCGTCGAGACCCGGCAACCGCGACCAAAATTTCAAAAGACGTCCATTTTGAGGTATTTGCGACTATGAAAAACGTTTTTTTAACGATGTTTTCAACCGAACTGCTGTCGACAATGTGGTCTCCGAGCTGCGCATAAGGGTAGCGAGGTTTGTTAGTCGCTGTTTATACGATACGAGTTAATTTCACCATCCCCGTTGAGTATTCGCTTCGCCCTCGTCTTCCATTAAATTAACCATCTTTTTTTCTCGATAATGCTAAGAAATTCGCCTGCTTGCCTAACCAAGACGTATACCGACTGAAAAAATGCCAGTACCGTATGCCACCGTCCTAAGGGAGATGAAAAATTGAGAATGTTTTTTTCCAACTGGTGGAAAAAGCACAACGTGCCCGAACGCGGCGATGGTAATTTCCAAATGCATCCGAGATTTTTATATTATTAAAAGTGAACCGTCTTTCTGCACGATCATTCGCCCGTCAAATAAGGAGAAAAAACATACGCATTTGTTCCATCGTATCCCACCGGAATCTTATTTCTGCGTAACCTATTCAAGTTGCCAGTTGAGGTCTTTTTGAATTCTTTCAAAAGTTTTGTAAATTTCGAGTCCTCTGTAATTATCTGCCAGTTATGAGTTCTCGCACTGTATTGAATAGTAATTTTCATCGGTAATTACTGTAATTTTTTGTAAGTAATTTCAATATATTTTGGTAATTATAAATTTTCTCGGTAATTACCGTAATTTTTCGAAAAGCACAGTAATTTCCTTTAGTAGTAACGGTACTATTTAATGATAACCGTAATTTTTCTCGAAAAATTCAATAATTTACAGTAATTACCGTAAATTTTGATAATTGCAGGAATTTTATTCGATAAATACCGTAATTTTTAGTAATTTCAAGAAATTTTTCCGGTAATGCTGTAATTTTTCATCAAGTCCAAATATTTTTTGAAAAGTATAGTATTTTTTTTCTGCAAAGATTATAGTTTTCGGTAATTATAGTAATTTATAGTAATTACGGTAATTTTGTGGTAAGTACCGTGATTTTTTGTCAAGTGTGTTAATTCTTCGAAAAGTACTGTTAGTAATTTTTCTCTGCAAATTTATCAATTTTCGGCAAAATCCTGTAATTTTTGGTAATTACCGTAATTTTCGGTAATACCGTAATTTTTGGTGATTACTGTAATTTTGGTAATACAGTAATTTTCGGTAATCACTGTAATTTTGGTAATTACAGTAATTTTCGATAATTACCGTAATTTTGTTAAGTACAGTAATTTTCGATAATTACCGTAATTTTGTTAAGTACAGTAATTTTTGATAATTACCGTAATATTTGTTAAGTACAGTAATTTTTTGTGGCGAATACCATAATTTTTGGTGATTATCGTAATTCTGGTAATTACAGTAATTTTTGGTAATTATCGTAATTTGGTAATTAATGAAATTACCGTAATTTTCGATAATTACTGTAATTTTTTATGATTACAGTTATTTTGGTAATTACTGTAATTTTTTGTGGTGAATACCATAATTTTTGGTGATTATCGTAATTTTGGTAACTACCGTAATTTTTAGTAATTACTGTAATTTTGTCAATTACTGTAATTACCGTAATTTTCGGCAAGTACCGTAATTTTTGGTGATTAACCGTAACTTTGGTAGTTACATCAATTCTCGGTAACTACTGTAATTTTGTTGATTACAGTAATTTTTTTGTGGTAAATACCATAATTTTTGGTGGTAATTTTCGGTAGTTTATGCAATTTTTGGTAATAACCGTAATTTTGGTAATTACAGTAATTTTTGTGATTACAGTAATTTTGGTAATTACAGTAATTTTTTGTGATAAATACCGTAATCTTTGATAATGATAGTTGATTTTCTCGGTAATATCGCAATTTTTTGTCTAGTACGATAATTTTTCGAAATGTTCTCCAAGTTTTTCTAGTGATCACAGTAATATTTTGATGATTGAGGTATTATTTTCTAGGTAAATACTGTAATTTTCGGTAATTACCGTATTTTTGGTAAATACAATTTTTTCGATACGTACAGTAAGTTTATTTTGATGGTCACGCTAATGTTTCGTAATTACCGTAATTTTTTGGTAATTACATTAGTTTTCTTCGGTAAGAACCGTAATTTTTGGTAATCAAAGAGATTTTCTCGGGTAATTGAAATAATTTTTGGTAATCGGGTGTTCAAAATAATTTTCAGATAAATACCGTAATTTTCTTGGGTAATTACTGTAATTTTTTGATAAGTAGAACAATTTCAAATTATTAGAATAGCAGTTTCTGGGAATTATTACTGAAATTTTTCAATTTTCAGCAATTACAATAATTTTTTTCGGCAATTTTTGTAACTTTCTTAGGGAATTACCGAAATTCTTTGATAAATACAATAGTTTTTAATAATCACGCCAATTTTTTTTTTTTTTTTTGAATAAAATCACAGGAAGTTTTGATTATTTCAATAAGTTCCAGTAATATAACAATTTTCTTCGATTATTACGAAAATTCCCGTTGATAAGTACAGAGCAATTTTTGGTAACTTGTACAATTTTATTTGGTAATTACAGTAATTTATCTCAAATACTGATATCAAAGAAGGTATAAACCATGGATATAAGAGTTGATGTCACTTCGAGGGTAATATTTTTTTGTATTTTCCTTCTGGAAAGTATGCTTTGTATCGCGGAAAATTCGTCGCTTCAGTGGAGCAGCACCATCTGCGGAAAGAGATCCCATCTCAAAGCGTACCACTCTGTACAGATACCATTAGACTTGGTATTCGTTTAATAAAGCCGAGCATATCGAACCTTATCAATATAACCGTATTGCGGAGCGGAGGGGTGGCTTTAATTTTGCATTAAAACCGAAGAAGGGATCGGGTACCCCGCATCTTCGTAGCTGCCAACGCTGGAAGATAAATGAGATTTGATTGGTATTTTTTTTCTTTTCGAACGATAAACGCGCGGTAATTAATGATGAGTAGCCCGTAATTCCCAACCAAGTTTCAAATATCTTGATATATACTGTATGTACGTAGCTCTACGACAGCCTGCAAGAGGCAGGTCGTTTTTTTAATTAACAATATAGCCAATTAAAAATTAATTAATAAAAATGGCTAAATAAATGTAATAAGGTATTGGCGCAATTGTTCTGTTGCTGTGCGAGTTCAGTTGGCTAGCGATCGAGATCGCCACTATCAGGATCCTGGGTTACATTTCTTTTTATTTCCTTCACACCCCATTAATTACGTAACGCAATCGTTAAGGTAGATGATAACGAAACCTCGACAGACGTCAAGTATTTTCTATACTTGGATGACGATGTCCAGTATTTTCCATCCGGCAACTCGATGCTTCCAGCAGCGCCGATATTTCCAAGCTATATAATCCTTTATATGTACCTTGCCGATACGTACATGCCATCGAGTTGCATTGCCTGCCCTGCTGCCAGGGCTGATCGTAAAAAATAACTTATAGTTATGCATAATGTATTAAGTTGGAAAATTTATCGCCTCCTTGGTGACAAAAATTGCCCGGAATTGAGAAACGAGCTATATTTTGTAAACCGAACGATAAGCAGTTTACTCGTACGCAGTATCTAGTCGAGTATAGCACCGTAACATACTCGATGTAATTTTTTCCTCCCCTCAAAAAAATGTATGTGTCGAGATAGCGTAACGTAATTTTTCGCCAGTTCTTCCTTCCCAGCCTCGTTTAACTACTTGGCGGCGTAAAGTTCTCGCCACGCTGCGCCATACGCCACCTCCCTCGCCGTTTCTTTTCGCTAATCGTAAATCGTAAACAAAGGATATATAAATCATCCTAGTAACTATGTATGTACATTGTAGTAATTGTGGCACGATGCGTATAAAATTCTGTATTTTTGGTGCGTGAAAACGATATTTCTGTCATGTTTGGTATGATTTACCGGCCTGTATATGTATTACACCGAGTTACCTCTGTTCTTTTTTTCGGATACCTACAGCGCTAACTGTACTGGCGAGTAGCTTGTGTAAAAAATTATGCAATTTTAAAATCCATGAAGTATAATGTACAATCCAAACACGTAAAAGTTCTCTAGAAATAAATAGTGAAATTTTTTAGAATCAAAAAATGAGCTAGCAAAATGTTGGCATCGCCCGTCTTATTCGAAAGAGTGCAGTTTCATGTTTTTCACCTTGCTCAATAAGGATAGTTTACAGTCCAACTGGCAAAAGGTGCTCTAGAAATCGAAATTAGCATGCTTTTTTGCGGGCCAAAAAAATCAGTTGGCTTTTTATGTGTACATATTGGTCTCACAGTCCCGAAAAAGTGTATTTTGGATTTTTTTCACTTGCACAATGGAGGGGGGGCTGGAGCGTTAAACCCCCTGTTTTCCCCTATTTTTTAAATTTGATCAGGGCCAACTTATCCAAAAAAAATCAAAAACACAGATTGTAATCTATCAAAATGGGTTAAAATTTCATGAGCAGCACAAAGATATTATGAAAATGTAATTTGAGCATTTTTGAGCCCCAGAATCAGGTAAATTTTGTAAGTATTTTCCAAAAACTGATGTGTGACCTATGAAAATGGGATAGAATTTCACCAAAAAATTGGAAATGTTTACCGAAATTTTTTTGAGCGATTTTTGAGAATATTGAGCACAAGTCAATCTTTGAGTATTTTCAAAATTGACGTGTGACCTATGAAAATGGGGTAAAACCTGACGAGCAGCACAAAAATATTAGTGAAAATGTAATCTTGAGCATTTTTGAGCGATTTTGAGCATTTTTGAGCCCCAAAATCAGGTCAATTTTTGAGTATTTTCAAATAATTGACGTGTAACCTATGAAAGTGGGGTAAAATTTCACCAAAAATTCAAATATGTGAACCAAAATTTGCTTTAATCAATTTTTTGAGAATTTTGAGATTTAGAATCTCCCCAAAATTTTTTTTGATCAATTTTTAAGAATTTTGAGCTCTGGTCAATTTTTGAATATTTTCAAATAATTGATGTGTAACGTATGAAAATGGGGTTAAATTTCGCCAAAAATTCAAATATGTAAACCAAAATTTGCTTTAATCATTTTTTGAGAATTTTGAGCTTTTTATTGAGAATAATTTGGACAGTTTCAAAAAACCATTACGCAACCTATCAAAATGAGACGAAATTTTATAAGGAAATTACAAGTCTTGATCAAAAAAATTTTGAGTGAAACGAAAGCAGCAACTGTGCTCAAAATTCTCAAAAATTGATTAAAGCAAATTTTGGATCACATCTTAAATGTATGACGAAATTTCAAAAAAATTCAAGCCATGGTTTCCCTCAATTTTTTTCTATGGATTTTTGAAATTTTCAACCACCTTGAAATCCTTTTCAGTTATAGAGGAAAAATTTGAAAAAGTCTCGTGTGTATTTATACACTGCCTACAGACTATTTTTTTTGAAAATTTCAAAATTTTCGGACCACCCTGTACAAAGATATGAAATATTAATTTTTTTACATATTCGGCCATATTATTCGAGTTGGGCTTATTTTGTTCCAATTAGTGAAAAGTTGAATAAGTATCTTTTAGAATGAATTTTCCATGTAATTTTATTTAACAGGAGTTAAGAACGAAACAATTGGTAAATTTTTTTGAGAAATGAGAGATTTGTTGTTTTCTTGAAATGATAATGGATTTTAAAAATTTAAACCCATTTTGATAGGTCATACGACTAAGTGTAAGTGAATGGAAAAAATCAAATTCAAGGGGGCTAATTCGGGGTGTAGGAGATGATGAAAAACGTCGTAATTTTCTAATCCAGTGCGAAATTTTAACCCATTTTAATAAGTCGGGCGACTATTTTTAAAACAAAAATCGTAATATTGAAATTTGAGTAATTCTCATGCTTACACAACTTTGAAATTCAATAACTTCGAAAATTAAAGGTTTAATTCGATAAATTTTGCGATTTATTTGGTTGTATAAACATTCGGGGTAACAAACTATGACAACAAAAATTGCCTCCCTCGAGGATCAGGAGCCGCAATAGAGCGAAAAAAGGCCGGAAATGACTAAAAATTGCATTTGAAGTGCCGTAAATGAAATTGCAATTGTGCAAGTGTGCAGTGGAAAAAATGCATCAGGGGAAATCACTCTATCGAACCTTACTTGATTTTTTTTGCCCGGATTTAGGTCGAAAAATATCTCTTTTTGACCTCTCCCATCCCATTTGCGTAATTAGAAAAATTTTTACGCCATTTTTGGGAATGTTGAACCGGTACTTAGCTTACATTATGTCTAGTTATTTTTTTGGCCCTAAGAAATGAACAGTGGATGAACACTTTTTGGCACTTGGTCTGTAGACTAATATCAAAGTAGTTTTTCACGTCAATTTCTGAATTTTGGTCAAGTTTTGATGACCAAGTGAACGTTATTTCGTTTTTACAAAAATCTAAAATTTCGATTTTTCAACGATCTGTAACTTTTGAACGAGCTGTGGGCCACTCTTGAAGAAGTATCGAATCGTGCTGTCAGTGGTTCAGAGTGCGGTGCGGTGTAAGGTGTAGAACTTCAAATGTTTTTCTTTCTTTTCTACTCCATTTTAGTTGGGGTTTCTTCATTTTTTTAAATTACCCTTTTGAAGACCCCTAACTCTGTTTTTCTCTGAGCCAAGCTCTGAAATTTTTTATGGTGAATTTTCAACTCAAAATGAACCACCCCTGTAAATGAAATTCAAAACGTATGTTTTCTTTTTCATTCTACTCTACGTACAGAATGTGTATTACTCCCATTGTTACTCCCATGAAAAACAACTCCCCTACCTTCTTCCTCTCACCTCCCTAGCCCGCTTGTAAAATCTAAGAATTTTTTTTTTTTTTTAGAAAATCGATGTGAAAACGATTTTGTTTCTCATAATTTTTCTTCTAAAAAACCGAACAACCTCGTAAAATGAAAGAATTTGCAAATTTTGAAAAATCGTTATTTTCGACCCCTGAAAAAATTGTTTGAAAATTTTTCAAGAAATTCCATAACATTTCTATAGGAAATTTAATTTAACGTAGAAAAAACGTTTTTGATTAAGCCTTTGGGTAGAGGGGGGTCATTCCCTTTAAATAATGTGAAATTCAGCTTCCCAAGAATTTTTTTTTTGGTTCAGAGCTGTATGCATCTCGCAGAGTCGAAGACATGGCTCAAAGATGACCACATAATACTTAGAAAATGAGCTAGTCACGCGATTTAACTCGTTCTGGTCATATCGTATGGTAACTTTAATGGATGAGTCTGTCATGAAGATATCGTCCATACAATATTACGATCGCCTCTCTTCAGCAGCTACAGACTCAACGTCCGCAAGTATTATCGTACTTTGCGATCGTGTATTCGACGCTGATATAATACCTCGTTATATTGAAAACCCATTCGTCGATGCTGTAAGCTTTGTTAAGGTCCGGTCGAATTAATCCGAATGACGATAGCGTTTAGTTGCAACTATCAACGCGTTTCAAGCCGCAAGGATATAACTTCGGTGTTAACAACTTTGCCGGCGCAGCGTTACATTTTACAGATCAAGTTTCCCAGTTCGGTTTGTAAGTTTCACGTTGTTCGGTTTCAGTAAGCATAGCGATGCTGATTCCATTCGTCAGATTGGATAATGTCATTTTCTTTCGCTGCTGCGAGTCTTATGTACCAGTATATAACTTTTAAGTAAAGTAACTTTTCAACTAGAACGCGTTTATCTGCGATGCTACTCGATCCCTTTGGCGATTTCTCAAATGGAAAAGAGATATGGTGAAGGTTGTCGTTGACGTTGTCGAGCGTCGATGATAATTTTACCCTTTTGTTTTACTCGTCTTTGCTCGAGTTACCTGAAAGTTATCGGGTTGAGGTGATTTTTTCAGGGATCAGGGGAATGGAAAAGGGGAGTGGATAAGTTTGATATTTACCCTCTCATTTATGAATCTGTGAAAATCATTGATGAAATACTGGTAATGTTGCAACGTATGGGAGGAATCTACAAAAAAAATTTACTGAAAAAAATCAAGCTTACCTAAAGATGATGAAAAAATTCAATGAAATTCATAGAGGAATTGAAATCTGTTGATGCTCTGTACTAAAATGAATGAGAAAATTGTTTTCCTCGCGGAATCTCTATGTTCTTGACCTCAAATAGAGCTAGAGTTTTTGCTCTATCAAAACCCAAGCCGAAATTTTTTGAAGTTTTTCACTAAAAAATTACAATTTTCATCTCGGTTTCGATGATATTTTTCATATTTTCAATCAACCCGCTGAAAAATGGTAAATTTTTTCGAAAATCTGTAGAAAGTGTTTTTCTTCGTGAAGAAATTATTTTATTGACTTCAGACTTGATGCAACAAGTCGAAAAAATTACAGGGATGTACCGTCGATTTGAAACACTTGCGATTTAGAAAAAATTCGCCAACTTCAAATTTTCAAAAATTACTGATTCATTTTGCAAGGAATTTATCGGTACTTAACCAATGGTGATTTTGTACTTGATAAATTCTCAGGTATTATGTTGTGAATAGTTGTAAACACTCCTAATTTATTCGAATAGTTATTGTAAGTAATTACCTAATTTAGTGATGAAAAATACAATTATTGACTTGAATCGTCTGTTTAATGAGTGTTATTTTTTTCAATTGTTTCAGAAAATTAGAGAAATGGAGCTTTTGATTCATCTGCTCGCAATCAGAAAATCCCTCGATCGGTGAGTGTTCAGTGATCATTATTTATATTATTTTCGGTCACTATTAAACCCAATTTTTTTTGTTGAAAATTCGGTAAATTTCGTAAAAAAAAAAAGTGCCGTGTTGAATATATTTTTTATGGAAAATCATAAAAAATTCAAAACACGAATAAATATTATGAAAAATGTAAAAATACTGTGAAAATAGCTCAAAACATCATGGAAGTAGTTTAAAGTGTGAGATAGAAAGTTGAGTTACACGACAAAGAAATTTTTTATAAACAATGATTTAATAATGAAATGACGTTTAAATGAATAAAATGACAATAATGTAGAGGAAGATATCGCTGAAGTCAACTTCGAATAAGGTAAAATGTGATAAATGGCCTGTAAGAGTGTGTAAAATATCGCGAAAGTTGTCTAAAGGTTGTGCTAGTGTGCAGCATTTTACAATTTTTTCAGATTTTTATGGTACTTTGCAAAAAATTCCTGTGAAATAAATTTTGAAAAAATTGATAAAAATGTGAAAATTTTAATCAATGTTCCCTCTACCTTTTCTCACAAAAGCTCAAAGTTTCTATTTTATTTTATTTTTAGTCGATAGTTGTATTATCATTAAAGAATTTTTAAAAAGTCACAATATAAATATCTATTAAGTACCTACTGCAAAAATCATTGAGAATTTTTTAAATTTAATTTTTGAAATATTGAGCTTTTGCGAGGAGGGGAATGGATCATTGGCTAAAAAATCGTAAATTTTTATCATTATAATTTCACGTTACAGTTTTTTACTAGGGTCCAGTTGTTGAACGTTTTGTTGTGCCCTAGTTATCATATTTTCAATTTTTCAAACTAAAAAGTCAATTTTATGGTTACTGGAGAACAAACTGCCCGGTGCACACTCACTCTCTTCTGTTCGTTCTTGGCTCTGATTTCAACTAAACAGTTGGAAAAAAATCAAACGATTTTAACAATTTTTCAAAATTTTGTGCTATTTTACACCATTTTTATGGCAATTCTCATCACTTAGTGCATTGTTGACATGGATATGTCTTTGCCCTGGGGTTAAATTTTGAAAAGTGTAACGTT